>CM074089.1:0-290000 GCA_037178815.1 Barbatula barbatula
GGCCTGGCCCTGGCCCTGGCCTGGCCCTGGCCCTGGCCTGGCCTGGCCTGGCCCGCCTGGCCCTGGCCCTGGCCTGGCCTGGCCTGGCCTGGCCTGGCCCTGGCCCTGGCCCTGGCCCTGGCCCTGGCCCTGGCCCTGGCCCTGGCCCTGGCCCTGGCCCTGGCCCTGGCCCTGGCCCTGGCCCTGGCCCTGGCCCTGGCCCTGGCCCTGGCCCTGGCCCTGGCCCTGGCCCTGGCCCTGGCCCTGGCCCTGGCCCTGGCCCTGGCCCTGGCCCTGGCCCTGGCCTGGCCTGGCCCTGGCCCTGGCCCTGGCCCTGGCCCTGGCCCTGGCCCTGGCCCTGGCCCTGGCCCTGGCCCTGGCCCTGGCCCTGGCCCTGGCCCTGGCCCTGGCCCTGGCCCTGGCCCTGGCCCTGGCCCTGGCCCTGGCCCTGGCCTGGCCTGGCCTGGCCTGGCCTGGCCCTGGCCCTGGCCTGGCCCTGGCCCTGGCCCTGGCCCTGGCCCTGGCCCTGGCCCTGGCCCTGGCCCTGGCCCTGGCCCTGGCCTGGCCTGGCCTGGCCTGGCCTGGCCCTGGCCCTGGCCTGGCCCTGGCCTGGCCCTGGCCCTGGCCTGGCCCTGGCCCTGGCCCTGGCCCTGGCCCTGGCCCTGGCCCTGGCCCTGGCCTGGCCCTGGCCTGGCCCTGGCCCTGGCCCTGGCCCTGGCCCTGGCCCTGGCCCTGGCCCTGGCCCTGGCCCTGGCCCTGGCCCTGGCCCTGGCCCTGGCCCTGGCCCTGGCCCTGGCCCTGGCCCTGGCCTGGCCCTGGCCCTGGCCCTGGCCCTGGCCCTGGCCCTGGCCCTGGCCCTGGCCCTGGCCCTGGCCCTGGCCCTGGCCCTGGCCCTGGCCCTGGCCCTGGCCCTGGCCCTGGCCCTGGCCCTGGCCCTGGCCCGGCCTGGCCCTGGCCCTGGCCCTGGCCCTGGCCCTGGCCCTGGCCCTGGCCCTGGCCCTGGCCCGGCCTGGCCCTGGCCCTGGCCTGGCCCTGGCCCTGGCCTGGCCTGGCCCTGGCCCTGGCCTGGCCTGGCCCTGGCCTGGCCTGGCCCTGGCCCGGCCTGGCCCTGGCCCTGGCCCTGGCCCTGGCCCTGGCCCTGGCCCTGGCCCTGGCCCTGGCCCTGGCCCTGGCCCTGGCCCTGGCCCTGGCCCTGGCCCTGGCCCTGGCCCTGGCCCTGGCCCTGGCCCTGGCCCTGGCCCTGGCCCTGGCCCTGGCCCTGGCCCTGGCCCTGGCCCTGGCCCTGGCCCTGGCCCTGGCCCTGGCCCTGGCCCTGGCCCTGGCCCTGGCCCTGGCCCTGGCCCTGGCCCTGGCCCTGGCCCTGGCCCTGGCCCTGGCCCTGGCCCTGGCCCTGGCCCTGGCCCTGGCCCTGGCCCTGGCCCTGGCCCTGGCCCTGGCCCTGGCCCTGGCCCTGGCCCTGGCCCTGGCCCTGGCCCTGGCCCTGGCCTGGCCTGGCCCTGGCCCTGGCCCTGGCCCTGGCCCTGGCCCTGGCCCTGGCCCGGCCTGGCCCTGGCCCTGGCCTGGCCTGGCCCTGGCCCTGGCCCTGGCCCTGGCCCTGGCCCTGGCCCTGGCCCTGGCCTGGCCTGGCCTGGCCCTGGCCCTGGCCCTGGCCCTGGCCCTGGCCCTGGCCCTGGCCCTGGCCCTGGCCCTGGCCCTGGCCCTGGCCCTGGCCCTGGCCCTGGCCCGGCCTGGCCCTGGCCCTGGCCCTGGCCCTGGCCCTGGCCCTGGCCCTGGCCCTGGCCCTGGCCCTGGCCCTGGCCCTGGCCCTGGCCCTGGCCCTGGCCCTGGCCCTGGCCCTGGCCCTGGCCCTGGCCCTGGCCCTGGCCCTGGCCCTGGCCCTGGCCCTGGCCCTGGCCCTGGCCCTGGCCCTGGCCCTGGCCCTGGCCCTGGCCCTGGCCCTGGCCCTGGCCCTGGCCCTGGCCCTGGCCCTGGCCCTGGCCCTGGCCCTGGCCCTGGCCCTGGCCCGGCCTGGCCCTGGCCCTGGCCCTGGCCCTGGCCCTGGCCCTGGCCCTGGCCCTGGCCCTGGCCCTGGCCCTGGCCCTGGCCTGGCCCTGGCCCTGGCCCTGGCCCTGGCCCTGGCCCTGGCCTGGCCCTGGCCCTGGCCCTGGCCCTGGCCTGGCCCCTGGCCCTGGCCCTGGCCCTGGCCCTGGCCCTGGCCCTGGCCCTGGCCCTGGCCCTGGCCCTGGCCCTGGCCCTGGCCCTGGCCCTGGCCCTGGCCCTGGCCCTGGCCCTGGCCCTGGCCCTGGCCCTGGCCCTGGCCCTGGCCCTGGCCCTGGCCCTGGCCCTGGCCCTGGCCCTGGCCCTGGCCCTGGCCCTGGCCCTGGCCCTGGCCCTGGCCCTGGCCTGGCCTGGCCCTGGCCCTGGCCCTGGCCCTGGCCCTGGCCCTGGCCCTGGCCCTGGCCCTGGCCCTGGCCCTGGCCCTGGCCCTGGCCCTGGCCCTGGCCCTGGCCCTGGCCCTGGCCCTGGCCCTGGCCCTGGCCCTGGCCCTGGCCCTGGCCCTGGCCCTGGCCCTGGCCCTGGCCCTGGCCCTGGCCCTGGCCCTGGCCCGGCCTGGCCCGGCCTGGCCCTGGCCCTGGCCCTGGCCCTGGCCTGGCCCTGGCCCTGGCCCTGGCCCTGGCCCTGGCCCTGGCCCTGGCCCTGGCCCTGGCCCTGGCCCTGGCCCTGGCCCTGGCCCTGGCCCTGGCCCTGGCCCTGGCCCTGGCCCTGGCCCTGGCCCTGGCCCTGGCCCTGGCCCTGGCCCTGGCCTGGCCTGGCCCTGGCCCTGGCCCTGGCCCTGGCCCTGGCCCTGGCCCTGGCCCTGGCCCTGGCCCTGGCCCTGGCCCTGGCCCTGGCCCTGGCCCTGGCCCTGGCCCTGGCCCGGCCTGGCCCTGGCCCTGGCCCTGGCCCTGGCCCTGGCCCTTTTTCGAAAACTTCACCAGGGGGCTCATTCGAAAACGAAAGCTCGGATCGATTCCAAACCTTCGCCGTCGTGTTCGGCGGCCTCGAAACTATACATGGACGTGTCTCATTTTCAATTTAGACTTTATATAAGGGGGGCTCAATGGCGTATCTCGGCTGGTGGTGGCGCTATAGAGTTTAAATAAAGTGCATTGGAAAGGGCGTCCTCCAAATAGTGTGTGTGCAAAGTTTCAAGTTTCTGCTGCACGAAACGACAGAGATAATCGCCTTCAGAGAAGCATTCTGGGGCTAGTGTATGATCCTCTGCTGTATAATCATGGTGTTCATCTCTAATCCTAACCCTAACCCTAACCCTAACCCTAACCCTAACCCTAACCCTAACCCTAACCCTAACCCTAACCCTAACCCCCTAACCCTAACCCTAACCCTAACCCCACACCCTAACCCTAACCCTAACCCTCCCCTAACACCTAATATCAGGACCCCCTCGTGTATTACGCCTAAGACCTCACCCTAACCTCACTCCTCACACCTAACATTAGTAACCCTAGGCGTACACCCCTAACTAAACCTAACCCTAAAACAAAAATAACAATGAGCCTACTTACCTTTCAAAACACTTACCTCATCCTCCTGGAATCCAATCCTGGTCAACACGCCATTTAAAAGACCAAGTGTTGACCGGTTACTGAGACATAAAGGTTGTTGGGTTGCCTACACACACTATATACACACACACATATTGGTTAAATAACATAACCCAATTTGGTCAGCATCTACATACATAAACTAAATACTCACACAAATCATGGGGACATTTGGGTACGGCATCGTTTTCTCTTCTTGGCCTTGGGTGACCTTAGGTGTTCAGTAGGAAGTGGGCCAGTGCACAACCATTTCTGGGGCCTCAGGGCCCTAGATCTTGGATTTTTTGCCCCTAAAACAAAAATAACAATGATCGTACTTACCTTTTAAAACACTTACCTCATCCTCCTGGAATCCAGTCCTGCAACACCCATTTAACAGCAAAGGTTGCCGGTTACTGAGACATATAGGTTGTTGGGATGCCTACACACACTATACACACACACATTTATGGAATATAACATAACACAACACAATTTGGTCAGCATTTACATACACAAATAAAATACTCACAGGAATTGTGGGGACACTCGTGTACGGCATCGTTTTCTCCTCTTGGCCTCGGGTGACCTTGGGTGGTCAGTAGAGAGTGGGCCAGTGCACAGCCATTTCTGGGGCCTCAGGGCCCTAGATCTTGGATTTTTTGCCCCTAACCCTAACCCTAACCCTAACCCTTAACCCTACCCTTTTTGCCCTACAACCTACTGTAACCCTAATCTGATATCTCATCTATCCCCCATCCGAACCAAACTCTTACCCTAAGGTCAGGCACCTTCTGGTCGTTGGACAATTAGGCGAAATTCATCTAACCCCCACCCCAACCAAACTCTAAACCTAAGGTCAGGAACCCTCTGAAATGGACACGAATTGCAAGATATCTCATCGAAAGGCTCGGAAACAATTGTCGGACCGCGTTCCGTTCGAAAGGCCTGGGCCAGGCCTTTCCGACGAGCCTACGTTCGTCTCTCTACGACCTTCCTACGCAGAGTTATGCCCACTTATTCAAAAAATAGCGCCGCCTGGCGGACAAACGTTATAACTCCGTGTAGGAATGGACTAGAAACGCGAGACGGGTGTTGTCGGAAAGGTCTGAATGACACCTTTCCAACGAGCCGTCGACCGACGCGGTGCGACCTTCCGTGACGGATAGGGGGAGCCAAACAGAAACGGCTCTAGAAAAAATATCTCGGCCTAGGAAGGTCGCAGCGACGAGTGCTTGGTGTCGTTGGAAAGGTCTCGGCGAGTCCTTTAAGACGCGTCCGACCTCGTCCTGCTGCGACCTTCCTGGCCAGAGATACGCTTTTCAGACGCCTTTCTGTTCGGGGGTCTAGCTCGGCTTAGGAAGGTCGCAGCGACGCGTCCTTGGTGTCGTTGGAAAGGCCTGGACCTCCCCTTTCGAACGGCACCTGGCACTAGGTTCTACGATCTTCGCGGCCCGAGTTACGTCGACTACAAATTCTACTGTTTTGAGCGTGTTTTCAGCCAAGTACAACCCCTTGAACCTTTTACAAAAAGTGTCTCGCGAAAACTATACAGATCGACTCCAAATGGCATGAAACGTGTAGAAAAAGCCTTTCTGGGTGAACGAATTTGCACTTTTAGACTTGGGAAAATTTTACAAACTTTTACAAAACTTCACCCTGGGGTGCACTTCCGAACGGAAGCTCGGATCGACTCCAAACCTTCACCATCGTGCTCGGCGACCTCGAAACTATATAATGACGTGCCTCGTTTTCCCTTTAGACTTTAATTAAGGGGGGTGCACTTCCTTATCTCGGCCGCTGGGGGCGCTATCGAGCTAAAAGTGAGCGCGTTCGAAAGGGCGTCCGCCAATTACTATATATACGCAATTTCAAGTCTCTACCTACATCCCTTCGAAAGATAAGTGGGGGGGTGCACTTCACCAGGGGTGCAACCTTCGTTTTTTGCCCTACAACCTACTGTAACCCTAATCTGATATCTCATCTATCCCCCATCCGAACCAAACTCTTACCCTAAGGTCAGGCACCTTCTGGTCGTTGGACAATTAGGCGAAATTCATCTAACCCCCACCCCAACCAAACTCTAAACCTAAGGTCAGGAACCCTCTGAAATGGACACGAATTGCAAGATATCTCATCGAAAGGCTCGGAAACAATTGTCGGACCGCGTTCCGTTCGAAAGGCCTGGGCCAGGCCTTTCCGACGAGCCTACGTTCGTCTCTCTACGACCTTCCTACGCAGAGTTATGCCCACTTATTCAAAAAATAGCGCCGCCTGGCGGACAAACGTTATAACTCCGTGTAGGAATGGACTAGAAACGCGAGACGGGTGTTGTCGGAAAGGTCTGAATGACACCTTTCCAACGAGCCGTCGACCGACGCGGTGCGACCTTCCGTGACGGATAGGGGGAGCCAAACAGAAACGGCTCTAGAAAAAATATCTCGGCCTAGGAAGGTCGCAGCGACGAGTGCTTGGTGTCGTTGGAAAGGTCTCGGCGAGTCCTTTAAGACGCGTCCGACCTCGTCCTGCTGCGACCTTCCTGGCCAGAGATACGCTTTTCAGACGCCTTTCTGTTCGGGGGTCTAGCTCGGCTTAGGAAGGTCGCAGCGACGCGTCCTTGGTGTCGTTGGAAAGGCCTGGACCTCCCCTTTCGAACGGCACCTGGCACTAGGTTCTACGATCTTCGCGGCCCGAGTTACGTCGACTACAAATTCTACTGTTTTGAGCGTGTTTTCAGCCAAGTACAACCCCTTGAACCTTTTACAAAAAGTGTCTCGCGAAAACTATACAGATCGACTCCAAATGGCATGAAACGTGTAGAAAAAGCCTTTCTGGGTGAACGAATTTGCACTTTTAGACTTGGGAAAATTTTACAAACTTTTACAAAACTTCACCCTGGGGTGCACTTCCGAACGGAAGCTCGGATCGACTCCAAACCTTCACCATCGTGCTCGGCGACCTCGAAACTATATAATGACGTGCCTCGTTTTCCCTTTAGACTTTAATTAAGGGGGGTGCACTTCCTTATCTCGGCCGCTGGGGGCGCTATCGAGCTAAAAGTGAGCGCGTTCGAAAGGGCGTCCGCCAATTACTATATATACGCAATTTCAAGTCTCTACCTACATCCCTTCGAAAGATAAGTGGGGGGGTGCACTTCACCAGGGGTGCAACCTTCGTTTTTTGCCCTACAACCTAACCCTAACCCTAACCCTAACCCTAACCCCCACCCTAACCTTAACCCTAAGGTCAGGCACCTTCTGGTCGTTGGACAATTAGGCGAAATTCATCTAACCCCCACCCCAACCAAACTCTAAACCTAAGGTCAGGAACCCTCTGAAATGGACACGAATTGCAAGATATCTCATCGAAAGGCTCGGAAACAATTGTCGGACCGCGTTCCGTTCGAAAGGCCTGGGCCAGGCCTTTCCGACGAGCCTACGTTCGTCTCTCTACGACCTTCCTACGCAGAGTTATGCCCACTTATTCAAAAAATAGCGCCGCCTGGCGGACAAACGTTATAACTCCGTGTAGGAATGGACTAGAAACGCGAGACGGGTGTTGTCGGAAAGGTCTGAATGACACCTTTCCAACGAGCCGTCGACCGACGCGGTGCGACCTTCCGTGACGGATAGGGGGAGCCAAACAGAAACGGCTCTAGAAAAAATATCTCGGCCTAGGAAGGTCGCAGCGACGAGTGCTTGGTGTCGTTGGAAAGGTCTCGGCGAGTCCTTTAAGACGCGTCCGACCTCGTCCTGCTGCGACCTTCCTGGCCAGAGATACGCTTTTCAGACGCCTTTCTGTTCGGGGGTCTAGCTCGGCTTAGGAAGGTCGCAGCGACGCGTCCTTGGTGTCGTTGGAAAGGCCTGGACCTCCCCTTTCGAACGGCACCTGGCACTAGGTTCTACGATCTTCGCGGCCCGAGTTACGTCGACTACAAATTCTACTGTTTTGAGCGTGTTTTCAGCCAAGTACAACCCCTTGAACCTTTTACAAAAAGTGTCTCTCGAAAACTATACAGATCGACTCCAAATGGCCTGAAACGTGTAGAAAAAGGCTTTCTGGGTGAACGAATTTGCACTTTTAGACTTAGGAAAATTTTACAAACTTTTACAAAACTTCACCCTGGGGTGCACTTCCGAACGGAAGCTCGGATCGACTCCAAACCTTCACCATCGTGCTCGGCGACCTCGAAACTATATAATGACGTGCCTCGTTTTCCCTTTAGACTTTAATTAAGGGGGGTGCACTTCCTTATCTCGGCCGCTGGGGGCGCTATCGAGCTAAAAGTGAGCGCGTTCGAAAGGGCGTCCGCCAATTACTATATATACGCAATTTCAAGTCTCTACCTACATCCCTTCGAAAGATAAGTGGGGGGGTGCACTTCACCAGGGGTGCAACCTTCGTTTTTTGCCCTACAACCTACTGTAACCCTAATCTGATATCTCATCTATCCCCCATCCGAACCAAACTCTTACCCTAAGGTCAGGCACCTTCTGGTCGTTGGACAATTAGGCGAAATTCATCTAACCCCCACCCCAACCAAACTCTAAACCTAAGGTCAGGAACCCTCTGAAATGGACACGAATTGCAAGATATCTCATCGAAAGGCTCGGAAACAATTGTCGGACCGCGTTCCGTTCGAAAGGCCTGGGCCAGGCCTTTCCGACGAGCCTACGTTCGTCTCTCTACGACCTTCCTACGCAGAGTTATGCCCACTTATTCAAAAAATAGCGCCGCCTGGCGGACAAACGTTATAACTCCGTGTAGGAATGGACTAGAAACGCGAGACGGGTGTTGTCGGAAAGGTCTGAATGACACCTTTCCAACGAGCCGTCGACCGACGCGGTGCGACCTTCCGTGACGGATAGGGGGAGCCAAACAGAAACGGCTCTAGAAAAAATATCTCGGCCTAGGAAGGTCGCAGCGACGAGTGCTTGGTGTCGTTGGAAAGGTCTCGGCGAGTCCTTTAAGACGCGTCCGACCTCGTCCTGCTGCGACCTTCCTGGCCAGAGATACGCTTTTCAGACGCCTTTCTGTTCGGGGGTCTAGCTCGGCTTAGGAAGGTCGCAGCGACGCGTCCTTGGTGTCGTTGGAAAGGCCTGGACCTCCCCTTTCGAACGGCACCTGGCACTAGGTTCTACGATCTTCGCGGCCCGAGTTACGTCGACTACAAATTCTACTGTTTTGAGCGTGTTTTCAGCCAAGTACAACCCCTTGAACCTTTTACAAAAAGTGTCTCTCGAAAACTATACAGATCGACTCCAAATGGCCTGAAACGTGTAGAAAAAGGCTTTCTGGGTGAACGAATTTGCACTTTTAGACTTAGGAAAATTTTACAAACTTTTACAAAACTTCACCCTGGGGTGCACTTCCGAACGGAAGCTCGGATCGACTCCAAACCTTCACCATCGTGCTCGGCGACCTCGAAACTATATAATGACGTGCCTCGTTTTCCCTTTAGACTTTAATTAAGGGGGGTGCACTTCCTTATCTCGGCCGCTGGGGGCGCTATCGAGCTAAAAGTGAGCGCGTTCGAAAGGGCGTCCGCCAATTACTATATATACGCAATTTCAAGTCTCTACCTACATCCCTTCGAAAGATAAGTGGGGGGGTGCACTTCACCAGGGGTGCAACCTTCGTTTTTTGCCCTACAACCTAACCCTAACCCTAACCCTAACCCTAACCCTAACCCTAACCCTAACCCTAACCCTAACCCTAACCCTAACCCTAACCCTAACCCTAACCCTAACCCTAACCCTAACCCTAACCCTAACCCTAACCCTAACCCTAACCCTAACCCTAACCCTAACCCTAACCCTAACCCTAACCCTAACCCTAACCCTAACCCTAACCCTAACCCTAACCCTAACCCTAACCCTAACCCTAACCCTAACCCTAACCCTAACCCTAACCCTAACCCTAACCCTAACCCTAACCCTAACCCTAACCCTAACCCGTCCGCCAATTACTATATATACGCAATTTCAAGTCTCTACCTACATCCCTTCGAAAGATAAGTGGGGGGGTGCACTTCACCAGGGGTGCAACCTTCGTTTTTTGCCCTACAACCTACTCTAACCCTAATCTGATATCTCATCTAACCCCCATCCGAACCAAACTCTTACCCTAAGGTCAGGCACCTTCTGGTCGTTGGACAATTAGGCGAAATTCATCTAACCCCCACCCCAACCAAACTCTAAACCTAAGGTCAGGAACCCTCTGAAATGGACACGAATTGCAAGATATCTCATCGAAAGGCTCGGAAACAATTGTCGGACCGCGTTCCGTTCGAAAGGCCTGGGCCAGGCCTTTCCGACGAGCCTACGTTCGTCTCTCTACGACCTTCCTACGCAGAGTTATGCCCACTTATTCAAAAAATAGCGCCGCCTGGCGGACAAACGTTATAACTCCGTGTAGGAATGGACTAGAAACGCGAGACGGGTGTTGTCGGAAAGGTCTGAATGACACCTTTCCAACGAGCCGTCGACCGACACGGTGCGACCTTCCGTGACGGATAGGGGGAGCCAAACAGAAACGGCTCTAGAAAAAATATCTCGGCCTAGGAAGGTCGCAGCGACGAGTGCTTGGTGTCGTTGGAAAGGTCTCGGCGAGTCCTTTAAGACGCGTCCGACCTCGTCCTGCTGCGACCTTCCTGGCCAGAGATACGCTTTTCAGACGCCTTTCTGTTCGGGGGTCTAGCTCGGCTTAGGAAGGTCGCAGCGACGCGTCCTTGGTGTCGTTGGAAAGGCCTGGACCTCCCCTTTCGAACGGCACCTGGCACTAGGTTCTACGATCTTCGCGGCCCGAGTTACGTCGACTACAAATTCTACTGTTTTGAGCGTGTTTTCAGCCAAGTACAACCCCTTGAACCTTTTACAAAAAGTGTCTCTCGAAAACTATACAGATCGACTCCAAATGGCCTGAAACGTGTAGAAAAAGGCTTTCTGGGTGAACGAATTTGCACTTTTAGACTTAGGAAAATTTTACAAACTTTTACAAAACTTCACCCTGGGGTGCACTTCCGAACGGAAGCTCGGATCGACTCCAAACCTTCACCATCGTGCTCGGCGACCTCGAAACTATATAATGACGTGCCTCGTTTTCCCTTTAGACTTTAATTAAGGGGGGTGCACTTCCTTATCTCGGCCGCTGGGGGCGCTATCGAGCTAAAAGTGAGCGCGTTCGAAAGGGCGTCCGCCAATTACTATATATACGCAATTTCAAGTCTCTACCTACATCCCTTCGAAAGATAAGTGGGGGGGTGCACTTCACCAGGGGTGCAACCTTCGTTTTTTGCCCTACAACCTAACCCTAACCCTTTTCCTTCCCCCCTCCCACCCACCCCCCCCCCCAACTCACGCACCTTCTGGTCGTTGGACAATTAGGCGAAATTCATCTAACCCCCACCCCAACCAAACTCTAAACCTAAGGTCAGGAACCCTCTGAAATGGACACGAATTGCAAGATATCTCATCGAAAGGCTCGGAAACAATTGTCGGACCGCGTTCCGTTCGAAAGGCCTGGGCCAGGCCTTTCCGACGAGCCTACGTTCGTCTCTCTACGACCTTCCTACGCAGAGTTATGCCCACTTATTCAAAAAATAGCGCCGCCTGGCGGACAAACGTTATAACTCCGTGTAGGAATGGACTAGAAACGCGAGACGGGTGTTGTCGGAAAGGTCTGAATGACACCTTTCCAACGAGCCGTCGACCGACGCGGTGCGACCTTCCGTGACGGATAGGGGGAGCCAAACAGAAACGGCTCTAGAAAAAATATCTCGGCCTAGGAAGGTCGCAGCGACGAGTGCTTGGTGTCGTTGGAAAGGTCTCGGCGAGTCCTTTAAGACGCGTCCGACCTCGTCCTGCTGCGACCTTCCTGGCCAGAGATACGCTTTTCAGACGCCTTTCTGTTCGGGGGTCTAGCTCGGCTTAGGAAGGTCGCAGCGACGCGTCCTTGGTGTCGTTGGAAAGGCCTGGACCTCCCCTTTCGAACGGCACCTGGCACTAGGTTCTACGATCTAACTCGCGGCCCGAGTTACGTCGACTCCAAATTCTACTGTTTTGAGCGTGTTTTCAGCCAAGTACAACCCCTTGAACCTTTTACAAAAAGTGTCTCGCGAAAACTATACAGATCGACTCCAAATGGCATGAAACGTGTAGAAAAAGCCTTTCTGGGTGAACGAATTTGCACTTTTCGACTTGGGAAAATTTTCAAAACTTTTACAAAACTTCACCCTGGGGTGCACTTCCGAACGGAAGCTCGGATCGACTCCAAACCTTCACCATCGTGCTCGGCGACCTCGAAACTATATAATGACGTGCCTCGTTTTCCTTTTACACTTTAATTAAGGGGGGTGCACTTCCTTATCTCGGCCGTTGGGGGCGCTATCGAGCTAAAAGTGAGCGCGTTCGAAAGGGCGTCCGCCAATTACTATATGTACGCAATTTCAAGTCTCTACCTACATCCCTTCGAAAGATAAGTGGGGGGGTGCACTTCACCAGGGGTGCAACCTTCGTTTTTTGCCCTACAACCTAACCCTAACCCTAAGGTCAGGCACCTTCTGGTCGTTGGACAATTAGGCGAAATTCATCTAACCCCCACCCCAACCAAACTCTAAACCTAAGGTCAGGAACCCTCTGAAATGGACACGAATTGCAAGATATCTCATCGAAAGGCTCGGAAACAATTGTCGGACCGCGTTCCGTTCGAAAGGCCTGGGCCAGGCCTTTCCGACGAGCCTACGTTCGTCTCTCTACGACCTTCCTACGCAGAGTTATGCCCACTTATTCAAAAAATAGCGCCGCCTGGCGGACAAACGTTATAACTCCGTGTAGGAATGGACTAGAAACGCGAGACGGGTGTTGTCGGAAAGGTCTGAATGACACCTTTCCAACGAGCCGTCGACCGACGCGGTGCGACCTTCCGTGACGGATAGGGGGAGCCAAACAGAAACGGCTCTAGAAAAAATATCTCGGCCTAGGAAGGTCGCAGCGACGAGTGCTTGGTGTCGTTGGAAAGGTCTCGGCGAGTCCTTTAAGACGCGTCCGACCTCGTCCTGCTGCGACCTTCCTGGCCAGAGATACGCTTTTCAGACGCCTTTCTGTTCGGGGGTCTAGCTCGGCTTAGGAAGGTCGCAGCGACGCGTCCTTGGTGTCGTTGGAAAGGCCTGGACCTCCCCTTTCGAACGGCACCTGGCACTAGGTTCTACGATCTTCGCGGCCCGAGTTACGTCGACTACAAATTCTACTGTTTTGAGCGTGTTTTCAGCCAAGTACAACCCCTTGAACCTTTTACAAAAAGTGTCTCTCGAAAACTATACAGATCGACTCCAAATGGCCTGAAACGTGTAGAAAAAGGCTTTCTGTGTGAACGAATTTGCACTTTTAGACTTAGGAAAATTTTACAAACTTTTACAAAACTTCACCCTGGGGTGCACTTCCGAACGGAAGCTCGGATCGACTCCAAACCTTCACCATCGTGCTCGGCGACCTCGAAACTATATAATGACGTGCCTCGTTTTCCCTTTAGACTTTAATTAAGGGGGGTGCACTTCCTTATCTCGGCCGCTGGGGGCGCTATCGAGCTAAAAGTGAGCGCGTTCGAAAGGGCGTCCGCCAATTACTATATATACGCAATTTCAAGTCTCTACCTACATCCCTTCGAAAGATAAGTGGGGGGGTGCACTTCACCAGGGGTGCAACCTTCGTTTTTTGCCCTACAACCTAACCCTAACCCTCCCCCCCCACCCCTCCCCCCCTTCCCCCCCCCCCCCCCCCCCCCCCCGAACCCTCTCAAATGGACACGAATTGCAAGATATCTCATCGAAAGGCTCGGAAACAATTGTCGGACCGCGTTCCGTTCGAAAGGCCTGGGCCAGGCCTTTCCGACATCGAGCCCTACGTACGTCTCTCTACGACCTTCCTACGCAGAGTTATGCCCGCTTATTCCAAAAATAGCGCCGCCTGGCGGACAAACGTTATAACTCCGTGTAGGAATGGACTAGAAACGCGTGACGGGTGTTGTCGGAAAGGTCTGAATGACACCTTTACAACGAGCCGTCGACCGACGCGGTGCGACCTTCCGTGACGGATAGGGGGAGCCAAACAGAAACGGCTCTAGAAAAAATGGAATCTCGGCCTACGGAAGGTCGCAGCGACGAGTGCTTGGTGTCGTTGGAAAGGTCTCGGCGAGTCCTTTAAGACGCGTCCGACCTCGTCCTGCTGCGACCTTACCTGGCCAGAGATACGCTTTTCAGACGCCTTTCTGTTCGGGGGTCTAGCTCGGCTTAGGAAGGTCGCAGCGACGCGTCCTTGGGGTGGTTTGGAAAGGCCCGGACCTCCCCTTCGAACAGCCACCGGGACTAGGTTCTACGAACTAACCCCCCGCCCGAGTTACGTCGACTCCAAATTCTACTGTTTTGAGCGTGTTTTCAGCCAAGTACAACCCCTTGAGCCTTTTACAAAAAGTGTCTCGCGAAAACTATACAGATCGACTCCAAATGGCATGAAACGTGTAGAAAAAAGCCTTTCTGGGTGAACGAATTTGCACTTTTCGACTTGGGAAAATTTTCAAAACTTTTACAAAACTTCACCCTGGGGTGCACTTCCGAACGGAAGCTCGGATCGACTCCAAACCTTCACCATCGTGCTCGGCGACCTCGAAACTATATAATGACGTGCCTCGTTTTCCTTTTACACTTTAATTAAGGGGGGTGCACTTCCTTATCTCGGCCGTTGGGGGCGCTATCGAGCTAAAAGTGAGCGCGTTCGAAAGGGCGTCCGCCAATTACTATATGTACGCAATTTCAAGTCTCTACCTACATCCCTTCGAAAGATAAGTGGGGGGGTGCACTTCACCAGGGGTGCAACCTTCGTTTTTTGCCCTACAACCTAACCCTAACCCTAAGGTCAGGCACCTTCTGGTCGTTGGACAATTAGGCGAAATTCATCTAACCCCCACCCCAACCAAACTCTAAACCTAAGGTCAGGAACCCTCTGAAATGGACACGAATTGCAAGATATCTCATCGAAAGGCTCGGAAACAATTGTCGGACCGCGTTCCGTTCGAAAGGCCTGGGCCAGGCCTTTCCGACGAGCCTACGTTCGTCTCTCTACGACCTTCCTACGCAGAGTTATGCCCACTTATTCAAAAAATAGCGCCGCCTGGCGGACAAACGTTATAACTCCGTGTAGGAATGGACTAGAAACGCGAGACGGGTGTTGTCGGAAAGGTCTGAATGACACCTTTCCAACGAGCCGTCGACCGACGCGGTGCGACCTTCCGTGACGGATAGGGGGAGCCAAACAGAAACGGCTCTAGAAAAAATATCTCGGCCTAGGAAGGTCGCAGCGACGAGTGCTTGGTGTCGTTGGAAAGGTCTCGGCGAGTCCTTTAAGACGCGTCCGACCTCGTCCTGCTGCGACCTTCCTGGCCAGAGATACGCTTTTCAGACGCCTTTCTGTTCGGGGGTCTAGCTCGGCTTAGGAAGGTCGCAGCGACGCGTCCTTGGTGTCGTTGGAAAGGCCTGGACCTCCCCTTTCGAACGGCACCTGGCACTAGGTTCTACGATCTTCGCGGCCCGAGTTACGTCGACTACAAATTCTACTGTTTTGAGCGTGTTTTCAGCCAAGTACAACCCCTTGAACCTTTTACAAAAAGTGTCTCTCGAAAACTATACAGATCGACTCCAAATGGCCTGAAACGTGTAGAAAAAGGCTTTCTGTGTGAACGAATTTGCACTTTTAGACTTAGGAAAATTTTACAAACTTTTACAAAACTTCACCCTGGGGTGCACTTCCGAACGGAAGCTCGGATCGACTCCAAACCTTCACCATCGTGCTCGGCGACCTCGAAACTATATAATGACGTGCCTCGTTTTCCCTTTAGACTTTAATTAAGGGGGGTGCACTTCCTTATCTCGGCCGCTGGGGGCGCTATCGAGCTAAAAGTGAGCGCGTTCGAAAGGGCGTCCGCCAATTACTATATATACGCAATTTCAAGTCTCTACCTACATCCCTTCGAAAGATAAGTGGGGGGGTGCACTTCACCAGGGGTGCAACCTTCGTTTTTTGCCCTACAACCTAACCCTAACCCTAACCCTAACCCTAACCCTAACCCTAACCCTAACCCTAACCCTAACCCTAACCCTAACCCTAACCCTAACCCTAACCCTAACCCTAACCCTAACCCTAACCCTAACCCTAACCCTAACCCTAACCCTAACCCTAACCCTAACCCTAACCCTAACCCTAACCCTAACCCTAACCTGACCCTAACCCTAACCCCTAACCCTAACCCTAACCCTAACCCTACCCTAACCCTAACCCTAACCCTAACCCTAACCCCCACACACGGAAGTGGGCCGGCACACCCATTTCTGGGCCCCGGGCCCTAGATCTTGGATTTTTGCCCCTAACCCTAACCCTAACCCTCAGGAACCCTAACCCTAACCCCTAACTAAACCTTAAACCTAAAACAAAAATAACAAGGAGCCTACTTACCTTTCAAACACTTACCTCACCTCCTGGAATCCAATCCTGGTCAACACGCCATTTAAAAGACCAAGTTTTGGCCGGTCGCTGATGCATAAAGGTTGTTGGGTTGCCTCTATATACACACACACACACACACACATTTATGGAATATAACATAACACAACACAATTTGGTCAGCATTTACATACACAAATAAAATATTACAGGAATTGTGGGGACACTCGTGTGCGGCATCGTTTTCTCCTCTTGGCCTCGGGTGACCTTGGGTGGTCAGTAGAGGGTGGGCCAGTGCACAGCCATTTCTGGGGCCTCAGGGCCCTAGATCTTGGATTTTTTGCCCCTAACCCCCTAACCCTAATCCTTACACCTAACATCAGGAACCCTATACGTACACCCCTAACTAAACCTAACCCTAAAACAAAAATTACAATGATCGTACTTACCTTTTAAAACACTTACCTCATCCTCCTGGAATCCAGTCCTGGTCAACACGCCATTTAACAGGCAAAGGGTTGACCGGTTACTGAGACATATAGGTTGTTGGGATGCCTACACACACTATATACACACACATATTGGTTAAATAACATAACCCAATTTGGTCAGCATCTACATACATAAACTAAATACTCACACAAATCATGGGGACATTTGGGTACGGCATCGTTTTCTCTTCTTGGCCTTGGGTGACCTTAGGTGTTCAGTAGGAAGTGGGCCAGTGCACAACCATTTCTGGGGCCTCAGGGCCCTAGATTTGATTTTTTGCCCCTAACCCACAACCCCACTCCTCACACCTAACATTAGTAACCCTGGGCGTCTTAAACCTAAAACAAAAATAACAAGGAGCCTACTTACCTTTCAAACACTTACCTCACCTCCTGGAATCCAATCCTGGTCAACACGCCATTTAAAAGACCAAGTTTTGGCCGGTCGCTGATGCATAAAAGGTGCTTGGGTTGCCCCTATATATACACACACACACACATATATGGAATATAACATAACACAACACAATTTGGTCAGCATTTACATACACAAATAAAATATTACAGGAATTGTGGGGACACTCGTGTGCGGCATCGTTTTCTCCTCTTGGCCTCGGGTGACCTTGGGTGGTCAGTAGAGGGTGGGCCAGTGCACAGCCATTTCTGGGGCCTCAGGGCCCTAGATCTTGGATTTTTGCCCCTAACACCTGAGGGTACACCCTCATCCTCTTCCTAAAACCTAACATCAGGACCCCCTCGTGTATTACACCTAAGACCTCGCCCTAACCACAATCCTTACACCTAATATCAGGAACCCTATACATACTACACCTAAAACAAAACATCCCTAACACCTAATGCCACTATCCCCTCGTGTATTACATCTGAGGGTACACCCTCATCCTCTTCCTAAACCTAATATCAGGACCCCCTTGTGTATTACACCTAAGACCTCAGCCTAACCCCAATACTTGCACCTAATATCAGGAACCCTATACGTACTACACCTAAAACAAAAATTACAATGATTGTACTTACCTTTTAAAACACTTACCTCGCCCTCCTGGAATCCAGTCCCGGTCAACACGCCATTTGACAGGCAAAGGTTTGGCCAGTTACTGATACATATAGGTTGTTGGGATGCCTATACACATTACACACACATATATATGGAAAATAATATAACCCAATTTGGTCAGATATGTTATTATCTTATTATTGTCACTTGCACCTCATGTCACATGTTTAGCTTAGCCTTCTCTTGTCAGCGGCGAGGGCTTTACCTGCGATAAATGCAGGGAAATAGCTAGGCTGACAGAGAAGATCTCAGAATTAGAGTCTCGCATCCAATCTTTATCTGAGGATACTAAGAAGGGTTAGGAGCTTAGAAAACACTTTGGATGCGAGCAATATTAGCGTGCACAGTTCGGTTCCGGTTGAACAACCCCTGCAGCTGGGAAGCTTTGTGACTGTGAGACGGTGTAGTCGCAGGTCAAAACATCACTCAACCATTCCGACTACAGTCTCGAACAGGTTTGCCCCGATCAGTGACGCACCGACTGAGAAACCTTCTGAAAGTGCCCTAGTTATCGGTGATTCTATTGTTCGGAACGTTAACATAGAGGCACCAGCCACCATAGTCAAATGTTTACCGGGAGCCAGAGCGCCTGACATCAAGTCAAATTTAAATGTGCTGGCTAAGGCTAATCGTAAATTTAGTAAGATTGTTATTCACGTCGGCAAAAATTATGTTCGACTCCGTCAATCGGAGATCACAAAAGATAATATTAAAGAGGTGTGTGAGCTCGCAAGCACGATGTCAGACACTGTAATATTCTCTGGCCCCCTCCCCGCTTATCGTGGTGATGAGATACATAGCAGATTATCATATCTAAATGGCTGGTTGTCTAAGTGGTGCCTGCAGAATGATATAGTTTTTATAAATAACTGGAAGAGTTTTGAGGGCAGACCTGACCTGTTAAAAAGTGATGGTCTCCACCCCTCCTGGGCAGGAGCTTTTCTACTGTCTAGAAATATGCAACATAGTCTTAATGCTAAAACTTGACATACTGGGGCCCAGGTCAGGGAGCAGACAGCATGGCTTAACCAACGGTCTGCTTGCCGTCTCACGTTGCAGAACACACTAAATACACAACATGCGATAATACTTTCTCCCAAACATCATAAAATAGAGACTGTGTCTGTCCCCCGGACTAGCAAACATAAAATAATGCGTAAACCTCTCAAAGGTAATTTAATTAACGTTAAACTAACTAAACAAGGAAAAAAGTCACTCTCCCGTACCTTCTCTGGATCTGTTCCACATTGGTGGAACGATCTACCAGCTGCTACAAGATCAGCAGACTCGGTTGCCATCTTTAAGAAACGCCTAAAAACGCATCTCTTCCGTCAACACGTCGCTGATTGATTTTTCCTAATTCTCTTCCCTTTCCTTCTTTTAAAAAAATAAAAAAATTAAAAAAACACTTACTAACCTCACTATTCTTAGCTTTTTATACTGTGCTAGGCTTTAATGGACTAGTTTGATGCATTTATGTATTTTGTTGCCTATGTTGTTATAATTGCTTCCAATGTTTCCTCATCTGTAAGTCGCTTTGGATAAAAGCGTCTGCTAAATGACTAAATGTAAATGTAAATGTAAACATGAACATAATACAGATAATCAACTGTTTCGACTCGGATTGCTAAATATTAGATCTCTCTCTAATAAAGCACTTTTTATTAACGATATGATAACAGATCATAAAATAGACATGCTCTGTCTAACAGAAACATGGCTAAAGCCAGATGATTATATTGTTTTAAATGAGTCCGTCCCCCAAGATTATTATTATAAACACGAGCCTCGCCTAAAAGGCAGAGGGGGAGGTGTTGCTGCACTTTACCGTAACTCTTTTAGCATTTCTCAGAAGTCTAATCCTAAATACAATTCTTTTGAAGTCATGGTACTTGATGCATCAATACCTAATACTAAGGACAAAACATCTTTAACATTTATTCTGGCTATTATATATAGGCCTCCAGGGCACCACACAGATTTTATTAAAGAATTTGGTGGGTTCTTATCAGAACTAGTACTGGCTGAAGACAGAGTCCTTGTTGTTGTTGACTTTAACATTCATGTAGATAATGATACAGATGCTTTAGGAATGGCTTTTTAAGACACTCCTAACTCCATGGGCGTAAGTCAACATGTGTCGGGACCTACTCACCTTCGTAATCATACTTTAGATTTAATATTGTCTTACGGTATAAACGTGGGCGACGTAAAAAAGACATTTCGGATCATTATCTGGTATCATGCTTGCTTCACTACCCAATGGTGACAAATCAAACTCCAAGTTACAAATATTGTAGAACAATAACTTCGACCACAAAAGATGCGTTTCTTGATAATTTGCCTGAATTGTCTCAAATCTCTAGCATGAGTAATAACGTTGAAGATCTTGACTTTACCATTGAAAATATTAATGCCACCTTCTCGGAAACGCTAGACATAGTTGCTCCTCTGCGCTTAAAGAAGATTAAAAATGACAGACCGACACCGTGGATTAATGAACTCACTCAGGCTCTAAAGAAAGCAGCACGAAAAATGGAGCGCAACTTTAAGAAAACTAAATTAGAGGTATTTCGTACTGCCTGGAAGGATAGTATTAAAAAATACAGGAAAGCCCTAAAAACGTCTAGATCTGCCTACCTTTCATCACTAATAGAAGAAAACCAGCATAACCCTAGGTTTTTATTTGATACAGTGGCTAAATTAACCACAAATAAATTGTCAGCGACTTCTGATTCTGTATACCAGCATAGCAGTGATGATTTTATGAACTATTTCACAAATAAAATCCAAGATATTAGAGAAAAAATTATAACTATGCAACCAGAAGTGAATCCCGCTGAACAAACGACTAACTACAGCGCCTCTAAGGAGAAATTACGTTTATTTTCTACAATAGATCACGGTGAACTCTCTAAAATCATTAGATCATCTAAATCAACTTCATGCATGTTAGACCCTATACCTATAAATCTACTGAAAGAGATGCTCCCAGAAATTATAGATCCTCTACTTAGCATTATTAACTCATCTCTGACATTAGGACATATGCCTAAAGCATATAAGGTGGCTGTTATAAGGCCCCTTGTCAAAAAAAACCCCATCTGGACCCTGGAGAACTAGTTAACTACAGACCTATTTCGAATCTACATTTCTTATCTAAAGTTCTGGAAAAAGTAGTCTCAATTCAAATATGCTCCTTCCTCCAAAGGAATGAGATTAATGAAGATTTCCAGTCTGGATTTAGAGCACATCACAGTACAGAGACTGCTCTGATTAGAGTTACAAATGATCTGCTTATGGCGTCCGACCGAGGTTGTATCTCCTTATTGGTTCTTCTAGATCTTAGTGCTTCATTGGACACTATTGACCACAGCATGCTCCTACATAGACTCGAAAATGATGTCGGTATTAAGGAAATAGCTTGGAAATGGCTTAGATCTTATTTATGCGACCGTCTTCAATATGTAGCAATAAACAATGAGGTATCACGCAAATCGAAAGTCCAGTACGGTGTACCACAGGGCTCAGTCTTAGGGCCTATGCTCTTCGCATTATACATGCTACCTCTAGGAGATATAATAAAGCGACACGGAGTAAGCTTTCACTGTTATGCTGATGATACGCAACTTTATATTTCCTCGAAGCCTCATGAAACACAGCAATTCCATCGAATAGTGGAATGCATAGTCGATATAAAAAAGTGGATGAGTAGCAATTTTTTATTACTGAACTCGGACAAAACTGAAGTGTTACTTATCGGACCAAAAACCGCCCTACGTAACAACAAAGAATACTGCTTAACTATTGATGGATGTTCCATAAAACCCTCATCTTTAGCTAAGAATCTTGGCTTTATATTCGATAGTACTCTGTAATTTGAGAACCAGGTCGCCAACACCTGTAAAATTGCGTTTTTCCATCTTAAAAATATATCTAAACTACGTCATATGCTGTCACCATCAGATATATAGAAGCTTATACATGCCTTTATGACATCAACGCTAGATTACTGTAATGCACTATTAGGTGGTTGCCATGCAGGCCTATTACAAAAACTCCAACTGGTCCAAAATGCGGCAGCTCGAGTTCTTACGCGTACAAAAAAGTATGAGCATATTAGCCCGGTTCTGTCAACCTTGCACTGGTTACCTGTAAAGCATCGCATAAACTTTAAACTTTAAGACGCATCTTTTTAATCTTGCATACACTACACTATCATAATATATATATTTCAAAGATCTAGGCTGCACTAGTTAGATCAACCGGAACCAGGGACACTTCCAATAACAACTGATGCATTTGTTGCATCAAAGAGTGCAGAACAGTACTCTACTCTCAGCCAGTCTTGTCTCATTGTTCCAAGGTTACCGGAGCGGGCAGGACGCAGTCCAAGGTTACCGGAGCGGGCAGGGCGCAATCCATTCCCAGACCTAACAAATGCTGGATGAAGGACGTGGCAACTCTACAAAACTTCAGTCGCTATTAGATTATTAATGATAATTTTAAATCTAACTTTGTTTTTTATTTTGCCTTGTTGTGCAAGCACTGTCGAGCTTGTGCAGAGGCAGCAGTTTTAGCCAGAGGGGAACTGGAATCCCCTGGTTAGGCCTGGTCTCCCTCTGAGGTTTTTTTTTCTCCTCCAATGGAGTTTTTGTTTCCTCGCCACCGTTTGCATACTGTTTTGCACTGTTTGCCTGGCCGGGGGGGCTGCTAGAATTTGATAGTCTTATTTAATTAACTCTGCATATAGGAATTTATTGTGTGTCTGATATTTGACCTGTGTTTTGACTTCCATAACCTTTTATGCTTAACTTATAGTCAATGTTTTCTTGTACAGCTGCTTTGTAACAATGAAAATTGCAAAAAGCGCTATATAAATAAAGCTGACTTGACTTGACTTGACTAAAGTTGGTCATTAGGTGACATATTCACAAGAATAATGGAGACATTTGGTCAGTAGAAAGTGGGCCAGTGCACAGCCATTTCTGATGCCTTTTTGTTTTTGCCCCAACTCTATCTCACCGCAGATGATGCGCAGTGTCTCACCTTAATTTGGGATGACGAAGTAGGAGCCATAACCCCTGGGACATCTCGGCCAAAAGGGACGGGCTCGATTGGCCCCTTCTCCAGAAGGGTGGTTACCCCGGTCCGAAGCACAGGAACGTTCTCGCCTCTGACTGAGGTAAGAGAATGTAACAAAACTGGGGAATGGTGCCTGACGAACCGGATAGCATAGCCGAGAATTATAACAATTCTAAATTTGTAAAGCGCGGTGAATCGCATGTGGACATTTGTGATTTCGTTGTGGAGATAAAGGATGGAATAAGGGGTTTGTCAGTATTATAATTTTTTTGGTTATTTTCCTATGGCATCTGATAGCAGTTGGACCCGGAAATAGTATGAAATTACATACATGGTGGTGAGTGACGTGAGGCTTAACAAGTGGATTGGATGGCAGGCTTATTCAAATGAAGATCAACACTGGCCTTTTCCACAAGACATTAACAGCACTGTAGAAACATCCCCAGCTGCTCAAAAGACCTGTACAAACTGACCTAACCTACAAGACTTTAACAGACCAGTAGAAACCTTGTAACCTACTTACCCAACATGTAGAAATAAATAACATCGAACTGTTGTTGAATTTACACAAGCAGTAGGCATATGCCAGCAGAGTTTTTGACAACATGGCAACACCATCGGTACCATAAAACCTCAGCAACCCCAAACAAGCAAACGAAGGTGCAAAAAAAAACTTCAAGACTTCTAATATCTGAACAGATTGTTTATAAACTAGACATCACACACTTGCAGACTTCAGATAGAAACACACTAACTGATCAAATCTGCAGACTGACACAGACTTTATGCAACAAGTCCAGACTGGAAATCTGAGCAAATTATTCTCGAGTATTTCAGCCTTAAGCAAAGACATTTGACTAAATTCACGTTTTTACATCGCTAGAGATGTGCACACCAGTGTTGTGTTGCGTTAATGGAGGAGATTGTAATGTAGGTGAGTAGATGTAAGATGGCGCTCTCTGGAAGTACTAAATCTACTTTCTATTTTACAGGAAGAGGTATGTACATGTGTCTCGTGTTATTGAATAGGGTTTGGTTTTCGTTAGATGGCAGCTTCAGTACTTTAGCTCCACCATCCGAGGCGGGCACGAGCACGAGCACGAGCACGAGCTCTGCTATCTTTACCGAGCTGAGCACGAGCAGAAGCAGATATTACACGGCGACGGATGGACGACATGAGCTTCTTGTGGATACACGCGATCTTTCTGCCGGCATTCCTGAAGGTAAAGATGAACAACACAATCGGCATGCGCGTTTCTTTCTTCTTTTTTGACTTTAAACTAGTTTGGGTCAAACTACACATACAGCAGTTCTGATTTCATACGTGAAGGTCTCGGTGTGATTCACACATCATCGGGTCGGGGGGATACGTGTAAATTCTCCTGACAATCTTTTTAAATACTCATCAGTTTGAGCGCGCGCACGCACGCACGAGAACTCTTCGTCTGCTTTCTTCTGAGCTTTATATCGTCCTGATGTGAACTTTGCGTTTCGTGTTAGCACTGACACAAATGAACCTCTCTGATTAAATTTTCATGTTTTTGGTGCTGATAACACAAGTGAGTTAGCTTCTAAAGACTTCTATATTAAGTTTTGTAAAATGTATTAAATGTAACTTTTAATGTTCGTGAATGAAATTCATCGTTTAGTATTTGTCCCAATGAAGGGTTAGTTCACCCAAACTGAGTCAGTTTGACTGCCAAATACATTAATGTATATATTTCATTAACATTCGATGTAAAGGTCTTTTATCTATCTGTCTGTCTATGGTAATAGGCTAATTAATATTCCTGTATTCATTATGGCTATGTTTTGGTTGCCATTATTCCAGAGAAAAGCTGATACACATGTGCTTTCTGAAGTATTTTGGCCCAAGGCGCTTACACACCATAGGGTTTGTTGCTCATGTGTTTTTACTTTTTATTTCAAAAGAACTGTGAGGGGTAATATCCCAGACTGGGATTGGATTACCTAAAGACTAACCCTTTGTTAAATTAGGAAACATAACACAATGGCACTGATGTATTTTTAGATTAGCCAGTGAAGTGAAAGGTGTTTTTTGTTAAGGTTAGGAAGCTCTTACAATTTATGTCTAGTCTTAAAACATGTATGGGAAACCACCACATTATGTTTTGAATGGCTACAGTTTTAATTGTTGTCTCGTGCTTCTTCTATTCTCCTCACCTATTAGTGGTCTTCTAACAATCTACAGCAGTGGTTCTCAAACTGTGGTACGCGCACTAGTGGTACTTGAAGAGACCCCGTTGGTACGTGACTTGACAGAAAACTCTGTGTTCATTTACAAATGTCATTGTTTATTTCATGATTGATAAATATGGAATAGGCATACATCTCATATATAGCCTATGTGCAATTTTAATACAGTTATATGAATGATTGTTTATTTCTCATTGGTGGATGTAAGGGTTAGGTTCGGTGTTTGTGTGTCTAACTCGTCTCATGAACTGCGTGAAAATGACATTTCTCGTGTATTTCTGCACTTGATCCGCAGTTTAAAGCGGTTGTTATTGCTGTAAAGTGCTTATTCAACATGCGTCTGCATCTACTTGAGGTTAAATCAATGAAGCGCGCGTTGTGATTTAGTTTTGATGCGTCGCATTGACAAAAGCCGCTGCAGTAAAATGTGAGTCTCTGTTTGTTATATATTTTGTTTAAGTATACGTGTATATATTATCTTCCTTATGCATTGTTTGTCTTTAATATAAGCTTAGGGTTTTTCTGCAAGTCCCCACAAAGTTAATAAGTCCCCCGTAAGACTCATTTACAGAGCCCTGTTTACAGAAAAGTGTTTTGTGTTTACAATTTCTAGTAACTTGGAAAAAAACACTTTCTTTAGTTTGAAAACAGCTGGTATAGAAAAAGGTTTTTATTAATAATATTACATTTGAATTGTAGGACGAGGTGTAAAGATAAAGATTCATAGTGTTGTCATGTGATTTCCTATGTCTGTCATTGGGTGGTACTGGTACTTGGAACAACTAACTTTATTAAAGGTGATGCTTGATCTAAAAGGTTAGGAGCCATTGATCTAGGGCATTACTTTTGGAATGGTCTCACTTATTGTTGGGAACAGTCATAGAAAGCAAAGACTAAATACCTTGCAAAATAAACAGAACATCTGGCTACATCTGTCTGCAGTTGACAACATAAGGGCAACAAAAGCAGTACACAGATTTGTCTTCACCTTGCCAGAAGCTTTTTGTGTTACAATGTTTTGGACTTAATACTGGACCATTGCACATCTTTTCGCCGTACTACAAAGAAAAACTATTCACAATCTGCACGCTGCCTGTGACATCAGCGTAGGGTTAGGTGACACAGCTAAAACATTTATGTTTCATATCATTTAATATTGATAATTACTTTAACACAAAAACAGCCTCCTTCCATCTTAAGAATGTTGCAAAATGATGAAATATTCTATGTGTTCTGATGCAGAGAAGCTTATTCATGCATTTGTGACCTCAAGACTTGACTACTGTAATACGCTACTTGGTGTTTGTCCTCCATCATCAATAAACAAACTACGGTTCGTTCAGAACACGGCTGCCAGAGTTCTGACCAGGTCCAGAAAATACCATCACATAACCCCAATGTTATCAACCCTTCACTGGCTACACATTAAGTATCGTATTGACTTTAAAGTTTTTTTTTTGATGATTATAACTGACAACTACGGAAAATCCCAAATTCAGTATCTTAGAAAATTTGAATATTACTTAAGACCAATACAAAGAAAGAATTTTTAGAAATCTTGGCCAACTGAAAGTATGAACATTAAAAGTATAAGCATGTACCGCATTCAATACTTAGTTGGGGCTCCCTTTGCCTGAATAACTGCAGCAATGCGGCGTGGCATGGACTCGATGTGGCACTGCTCAGGTGTTATGAGACCCCAGGTTTCTCTGATAGTGGCCTTCAGCTCTTCTGCATGGTTGGGTCTGGCATATCACATCTTCCTCTTCACAATAACCCATAGATTGTCTGACGCTGTCTGTTGTTCAAGAGTGGCTTGACAAAGAATGCGACAGCTGAAACCCATGTCTTGCATACGTCTGTGCGTAGTGGTTCTTGAAGCACTGACTCCAGCTGCAGTTCACTCTTTGTGAATTTCCCCCACATTTTTGAATGGGTTTTGTTACGCAATCCTCTCCAGGGTGCGGTAATCCATATTGCTTGTACACTTTTTTTTTTCTACCACATCTTTTCCTTCCCTTCGCCTCTTTATTTATGTGCTTGGACACAGAGCTCTGTGAACAGCCAGCCTCTTTTGCAATGACCTTTTGTGTCTTGCCCTCCTAGTGCAAGGTGTCAATGGTCGTCTTTTGGACAACTGTCAAGTCAGCAGTCTTCCCCATGATTGTGTAGCCTACAGACTGAGAGACCATTAAAAGGCTTTGCAGATGTTTTGAGTTACTTAGCTGATTGGAGTGTGGCACCAGGTGTCTTCAATATTTAACCTTTACACAATATTCAAATTTTCTGAGATACTGAATTTGGGATTTTCCGTAGCTGTCAGTTATAATCATCAAAATTAAAAGAAATAAACATTTGAAAAATATCAGTCTGTGTGTAATGAATGAATATAATATACGAGTTTCACTTTTTGAATGGAATTGTGAAATAAATCTACTTTTTGATGATATTCTAATTATACGACCTGCACATGTACCTGAGGAGACTTTAAAAACAATGATATAAAGATGCCAGATGATGATAGTAAGATGGCATTTCCTTGTTATACGTGTGGTACTTCTTCTATGGAGCATTGGAGTTTCTGTGCGAGAGTGCCCTCTGGCTTTCGGATGCAGCTGCATTTAACAGTATTTCACTGACTAACTGCGCATAAAACATTGCAGCCAACCGCCAAATCCTGTGCGATTTTTCTTTTCGATTAATCGTGCAGCCCTATGTACCACCTTATCTCTGGAATAGCCTTCCCGATACTATTGGTGGATCAGACACACTCGTCCAATTTAAATCTAGATTAAAGACACATATTTTCAGCCAAGCATTCACTTCATGCTAAATATGCAAAACATAAACCACCAGGACACTGCATTTATTAGATATGTTTTACTACAACAGTTCTTGCTTGTTCCATAAACACCATGCACTGTGCTGTGTTTTACCTTTTTTTTGTATTTGTCTTATTTTCTCCTGTAAAGCTTCTTTGGAACAATGCACATTGTGAAAAGCACTATATCAATAAAATGTAAGCAAGATCGGACACATCCTGCCTTTAACACTGAACTATTCTGTATAATGTATCATACATTATTATTTATGTATGATTTGTACTGCCAAATGTAAGGGATAATGTACAGGCAGCCAGTTGTTACAGCAAGAAATGAGCCGCCGATACGATACGGAGGGTCTTGTATCACGCTGAAGGGGCATCTTTCGTGATTACAGCAGGCTGCTTGTACATTATCCCGCTAATTACATGGCTTCTTACCTCATAAGTAAGTTATTGAATATGAAAAAATGATTATAAATATTTTATTAGCTCATTTTTAATGAATGCAGACCTTCCGCGAAGAAAACGCAATTACTTTCGGTTTTAAGTTAAGACACGGCGGTTAAAAGCCATGAACCCGCAATTTAGTTTAATAATTTGTAAATATAATGTCACAGATGTAATGAATTTTTGTGTCATATTAAACTGCGGCTGTCAAATTGATTTGCAGCATCCGGTCACAGGGTGTTATTAGTTTTGAGCAATTCTTATTTGAAAAGAACAACCCTTTGAATGTCGCCAGTGGCCAATCAGAACTAAGTATTCCAGAGCGCCGTGTAATAAGCCTAGTTAATAAATAGACTTATCATAGCACAGGCAGCAACAGTTTTATTAAGTTACTGTCACTTTGTCTTGATAGTTTGTAGTGGTGTTTGATCCTGACACATTTTTCTTATGAAGTACTGATAAACAGTCAGAGTATTTCTTACGATCTTTTCTGTTTGGGTTTTATCTTTTGTATATTAGTAGAATCAATTGGTGTTTAAACACATGTTGATATGGAACTTTGAATGTTTATATTGATTTGACAATGAGGGGACCATTGGTGTTTTTCTTTGTGCTGTAGCTTTGCAGGAATTTTCCCTTTCTTCTTTAGCATGGACTATTTTTCCAGTAATAGTTTGGAGGGGTTTGAATTGTGAAAACCCTAATTTCCTCTTCTCTGTGATCCTTGTGGTATTGTGCCGATGTTCTCAGCAGGATGTTTATACGTTCCTCGGGCTGAGATATTACTAGCAAGAATGTTTATTGTGTGCACAGGTCTGGGCTGCGAGTGCTTGTCTTTCTCTCTCTCAACATTTGTGACATATCTTTATATCTACCATGTGGTTTATCTTATCAAGCACTTCATCTTTTCTTATTCCTTTTTAGTGTTTTGAATTGAACACGTTAATAATAATTCTTGGTTTACTGTTCATGCTGTGTGTGTCTTCAATATAATGATGTGCCATAAAGTCATTCTGATTTATTAGATCTACTTTTGTTTAATTGACAATGACCTTGAGCCTGGTTTTGGTCCGCCTGGCACATTATGACAATTATGAAGGTTGTAATTTGCATTTACATATACTAATTTAGCAGATGTGTTTATTGCAAAGCAGCTCACAAAGATAAGGAATAAATCAACAATGTTATTTATCCTGAAAGGTTAACAACACAGTGTGCATGCACTCGTCCATGCAGTACAGAGGAGTTTAGGCTTGAACTGGCTTTTTGTGGTTGATTTAAAGACAACATTATTGACTTTGGTTTGGGTTAGTCAAATGTTGAACCATATTATGCATTAGTTTTCCAAATTCTGCTGCTAATGACAGCCAGTGTCATTCATCTCTGATGTGGAATTACTGAACTGTATTTCGGGCAGACTCTGTGTTGCATTCACACTTTCTTTCAATGCTCATTACACTGTGGAAAATCAAATGTTTGTTTCTGTTTTTTTCTTTATAATTGAGCTCTGTGTTTGTGTAACACTATTTGTAGATCACTGTGTCAGCTTTCCTGTATCTAAGAGCATTGTGTTATCAGCTCAAGGTTGTGTGTTGGATCTCAGGGGATTGCAGATACCTGTGTATACATGTATAGGATAATGCAATGTAAGTCGCTTTGGATAAAAGCATCTGCCAAATGCATAAATGTAAATGTGTCAGCAATACTAAGGCCATGACTTCAGTCCCAGGAAACACACATATTGTGTCCCTGTAAATACGTGTCGTTTTAGTGTGTGATAACTAACCTAACTGCACTAGAGAACTTGAAACCGGTTGTGAGACGACCCTAAATTTAAAAATAAAACTGTATCCAAAAAGGTATTGTGCCATGTTTATGTGTTTATTTATTTGTGGTGTAGAAATGCACAAGAATTCGCTGTGTCTGTGACACAAAATGTTTTAATCCAAATCACTTTCTACCTAAGGAACAAAACAAAACAAAACCGAACGATTCATCCACTGAACAGCTGAAGTGGAGAAAGCAGATCAGCATCTCTACTGAAACTGAAGCCAGTGGAAAGTTTCATTGCTGGTGTCTATATGTGCACATGCTGCTTCATACACACCCACAACTCGCTTTCATTATGACTCACTTTCAGTTTGTGACCCACACACAAATACACAAATACAGATTGCAAAGCAAACGGAGACCGGCATGAGGCGTTACCGTTGTTGAAATTGAAGGCATGTAAACGAGGTCAAGGGTTTGACATTTTCATTCAATCGATTTTTGTTGGGGGATTTGGGGATTATCCAGTGACGGATAAACCTGATGATGTCGTCTGTTTTTAGCCTGTTAGCTGTTATACAACATGTTTCAGATGTTGGTTAAGGGGGGAAAGGACTCAGCCCTGCTGTAACATCTTTCACATTGAAAAGAGGCACAGATCATGAATAAAAATAAAAACTTTTGATCTTCCGTTTATTTATACACCTGCATTGACTTGTCATTTGTCTTTTGTATATCTTTTCCAGCCCAGTGTTTATAACGCGCTTTGATATGACTAATGTTATGATCAGCAACGCATCAATGGAGGACGTGAGACTTAGTCCCGGGAAAGACCATCTCACCTTCCAGGTATAGTAACACTGAACGTTTTGGGTGTCATTGCTGTAATGTCATATCAAAATGGTTTGTTCTACTCTTAAAACTTGACAAACTAGAGCTGCATTAAACAATTTAGATGTTTTGGCATCTTCGCATGAAACATCCACAGTCTTTATAAGAGAAATAGGGTTTGTATTTAACATTTTACAATCCTAATGAAATTGTCTTTCATTCGAAGTACTTCTTACACCCCAAAAACATGGGTCGAATACATTCACCCACTACTTTTTGTCTACAATGTTCTAAAAAACATACTCGTACTTTTCAGAAGCAGGCTTTTTAAAATGGTGGATTGTTTCGGTTCATGCTGTTTTCTAATGTTATTGTTACAGGGCTGTAGACTGTGACTAAAATTGTTGCAAATACTTTTCACAGGGTCGCATTGGTGTGAGTTGCCCGCCAAAGATTTATTTGAACATTTACTGTGATTTATGCGTGGGAATGACGCGCTTATGATAAGTGCAGGAAAGAGCAAGCAGATAGCTCCTTTTGTCTCCAAACTTCATTTGGTTTTGCCCAGACCGAAAGTCATAAAGGCATCACGGGACAGACCGATCCATATGTTTTAAAAACGCTCCGATGGAAACATTGTCACATTCCGATTGTTCTGCTCGGCGCTTAATGAAGTCGAACACCTCGGTTTTTTTAACTGTCTCTCACACGTTTATCAAAGGCAAGGTCTGAAGACAGAATCATTCAGAGAATATTTTTTACCTTAATTGCAACCTGTTGTGAATGTTCACAAAAACATGTGTTCCGCACATGCCGCTGACATAAAGGAAAAAACCCTATCCAGTGAAGGATTTTACGTGTTAACTTGTATCTTTTGCAATGTCCTAACAGTTGTTAAAAACAAACAAGTGCGTCAATGTCCACTAATGTCCGATTAGAGACCAAATGACTCATTTGAACCGAATCATTTTCTTGAAACAACTCGTGTCAAACACTGAACTCCCAAGACTTACTGTCTGAACCCATCAAATCAGTCTCTCAAAACACCTCAGAACACAAGTATGCCTTGACCATTTAACAAGACTGTAAGATCAAGTGTTTAAATAGTATTTATGACAATGTGTAGTAAAGTACATGTATAATAATTTAGTCCTGAGTTACGTTTGAGTTTTGAGCGAGCTAATTCAATTGAATTTATTTATTATTGTGACTGTTATTTAAAAATAAGGTCTGGCAAATGAAGACCAGTGGCAAAATTTTAAACTTTTGCAAGGAGGGCAACAAAGGAGGATTGTAAAGACTGACGGGTTATATTTCTCTCAGATGATTTTATAGCCAATTTATGACTTGAAATAAGTTCATTATGATTACTATAAAAACGGGTGCGACCAACCGAGAAAGTGAGTTGCCACCAGTGCGATCTGTGGGGAAAAATGAGACTAGAAACCTGTTGTTAAGAGTTTATGGTCTGTATTAGAACAGCCTGATCTATCTTTAGTATCAAATAATTATTCCCATGGTCTGGTTTTATGTAGATGGTTCAGGGTCATGAAGGGGCCTGGCATAGAACTTGACTCTTTATTTATGTGATTTTGTTTCTCATCATTCTTTCTCTCTCGCTCTCACAGACACACACACATTCTAATGTTTTTTCCACTGGGCCTGTTGCCTGGATTCTGCTATTGGTTTCCCATGTACAGTATGTCACTAAAAGACACTGAGCTAAAAATACACTAATGCTTCATCCAGAATACAGATGGAATGGGCCTTTTGGACAAGTGCAAGTCACAAGAAAAACGAAAGAAAGAAGAAAATACTCTGTCTTAATCCATTACAGAAAAACCGACTCTGTTCATTTACATCTTATGCATTTAATAGCAGTTTTTATCTACAGGACAGCTACAGCTACACTTCATGTACATGTGTTTTTGGTCTTTACTCTTCCTAGATCTTTCCCGACCCGTCCGACTTTGAACGCTGCTGCAAATTGAAAGATCGGCTGCCGTCCATTGTAGTAGAAGCAACAGAGGGAGAGGTGGAGAGCGGGGAGCTCCGCTGGCCTCCAGAGGAGTTTATCGTGAGCGAAGAGGAAGATGAGAAGCCTGATGAAAAAGTCCAGAAGGGACAAATGCACGAGACTCCCCACTAGAGACAATTGAACTGACAGTGTCTCTTATACATCCATACAAACATACACGCACTTATTTGCATGGCCACAAATGGGTTCGATTAATCACTTGTTGCACAATTAAGATTGCAAACTGACATAATAAAAGGAGAAAAAAATACAAAAATAATGTTAAACCACAGGTCTGTGGGAGCCTTTTCAAGCCCCAGGGGCAGAACTCACTATAAATTGTTTTCAGTCAGTGTTTTAATGCAAGACCTCTCACCTAAATGTGTGCATGTGTTTTCAAAATGCAGAATGCTTGAAATGTTTTTGAGTATTACTGAATATCCATGGTTGGCATGCACAGGACAGTGGTGCCATTTGAAGGAGGGACAAACAGTTGTTTTTGTGGGAACTAAAGTAAAACAGGGGTTTATATTTTATTTCTGGGGTTTCCCAAAGAATACACACAAATACACAATATAGTATCATTAGAAATTGTAAGGGATGAATTTCACTGTATATAGTTAACTGTATATCATTTCTGTCCGTACAGTCTCTTTCTTGGTATGGATAGCATGTCAGTGGTGGTAAATATGACAGAAAACATCATTTGTTTTGAGTAGCACCATCAACAGCACAAGTCTCTTTGTTGTCTGATTTATCCGTCTGGAAATGTCGTCTTTCTCTTCACTAACATGTAAGAGACTCTGAAAGCAGAATGGTGTATTGACCCTTTCGCAATAAGTCCATTGTGAATGATGTGTGTTCACACGTGCCGTGTGTAATATTGTGTTTGTACGGCTCTGTGTTCAATGGCTGTTTTCAGGTCATTTGTAAAATGCTCAGGGACAAAAGCGAACCTTGTATTTTTAGTTTGTACGCACACCACTTTTTCTCTCTCTGAATTAATTGTAAAAAAATAAATGTTCAAATGTATTTCAAAATGGTCTTTTTTGTTTACTCAGAAGGAAACAAAGCTGTGCCTGTCCTTGTTTTTATATCCCGGTGGGGACCTAAACCTGAATGCACAGCAACTCATGGGCACTCGTTACACCGTGGGAACCAGAATTGAGGTCCCCATGGCCAAAAAAGCTTGTAATTGTACAAAATTTTTCTTTTTTATGATCTTTAGGTTTCGAGGATAAAATATACAGTTTGTACAGTATGAAACCCATTACGCCTATGGACTGTCCGCACAGAGATAATAAACCAGATTTGAAGAACTGTGTCTTTTCTTCCACCGTTGCTCTTAAAGAAGCATAAAACCTTTAAACAGCAAGACTTCCATCAAAACATGTTTGTATCTGTTTTGAGCACGCATGCATATTGAATGTATCGTGCTAACCGCATGTTGCCTTCCTGTCTCCCTAGACGAGCTTGAATTGAGCAAACTTCCCCTGAACATGAGTTTCTCTCTGACAGCAGAGGCTGAGGTCATGTTAGTGTTAAGCGCTTTTTTTTCTTGAAACTCTTGTAGATGTTTTTACTTTCATGGTGACCTAATAAAAAAAAGAAATAAATTCTGTGAAAGGACAAGCTTTCTCTCTTCAATCATCTGCCAGTGAGAAAGGATGTTGTGATGATATTTTGCCCTCTTAACTGTTTTTGCTTGCACTTCCTGTTGTTTCTGGAGTGACAGCTACAAATCATCTGTTGAAAGTTTCAGAATGTATTTATTTTTTGTTAGAAAATGTAGAAAAGGTGATGATGGAGGTTTTATGGTGGCTCTGACGTAACAATTGAATTCTGTGTTCCCGTTCTGTTGTCAGTCATATTGGTGGGGTGCCTGTGTGTAATTCAGATTGTGTTGACAGATGAGCGGCAAAGAAAAATAGTTTCCAATGGAAAGAATTTAAAGAATGAGATGGAACTGCTATCACAGCCCCTGATGACATTAACACACACACACACACACACTCACACCCATACATACATTTATCCCTGCATGCACCGACACACACACACACACACACACACACACCCTCTAAACGTGTCTCTCTCCCATTTATCTTTTATGTTTTTTTACTATACAGAAATGTTGAATGCTTTTGCTGTTTCTCATGCTGTGGATTTATCTCTCTCTCACACACACACACACACACCATGTGTGTGATATCTAACAGAAGTGATTATTTTTAGCATTATGTAGTGGGTGCGCGCGTGTTAACATTTTATTTGAAAACTTTCGAATAAATAATTTCCCTTCATATACAAACTCTGTAATCATGTAATGAAAATACCTTAAAGAATGTAAAGAATTCTAATTCCTTTAGGCTGCTGGCACTGGAACATTATACAAACAAAGAAGTCTTCCTTCCAGACATACAATGTTAATACAAATACAGATGGTTCTCACTCCCTGAACCTTGCCTGTTAACCCTGTGTGACACAAATAAACACAAACAAAGTTATTTAATGAGTTATGTTTGAAGTATGAAGTATGGTTTCTCATACCGGAATTTGCAAAACTGTCACGGAACAGGTAGTGAGAAGAACCCAAGTGCAGGCAGCAATACGGGGTAAAACAGGGTTTAATAAATAATAAAGGTAAACTACAAATAAAGGTTTCCCACAAGGGGGTATAAATAAACAGGAACAAAACAAGGCACTTCAAAATACAAGGGACCATTAACATGAACAAGATTTACAAGACAAACGAGCACAAGACAATAGACAAGAGGGTATTTTATAGGGAGACTAACAAAGGAGATAACGATGGGCAGGTGTGGGTAATGAGACACAGGAGGAAAGCTATACTAGAAACGAGAGGGGCGGGGCCAAATGACGAGACAGGAGAGAACGCATATTATGTCCTGATTGACAATAATATGTTTCTCTCCACATAAAACACGTGGGTCCGTCATGATTCTGCCTCTAGACCAGAAAACCAAGACAAGAGAAGGCAGAATCATGACAAAAACTAAAGAATCTAAAACATTCAAGTGCGCGCGCTCACACACGCACACGGGCAGCATCAGGGTTGGTCCGTTGAATTATTTTCCTTTACCATTCACTTTTGTTAGTTATAGTTGTAAGTCTTTATGTTTATTATGCATTATACCACGGGGCTGTTAAATGCGTCAATCTGATTGGTTGACAAACGTTCTATGGTTATTCATTAACTTTCAGTTAATGTACTCTTATGAAGGTGTTCCAGGTCTGCCGACAGCATCACAGTCCCATATCACGGCGCCAAGTTTAAACAACAGAAAGGTTACAGTGTAGCCGACAGGCCATCACCGCACACAGCACCTGCTCTTCATCTCACCAGCACAGTTTCGTTTCAATAAACAAAGCAATGCATTTTAAAAACATTATAAAAATGCATACTGAAATAAATAAAATAACTAAATAGAAACACTAAATAAATAAACACGGAGAGCCTACTGGTTCTTTTTCCTCTTCATGCTGCGCATAACTGATAAAAAATATTTTGATAGACCTTCTCTTTCGCCCTTCTCGCATGATTTGTTTTACTGCATTACAAACAATACGAGGAATAAATAATATTAGCATCACTGGCTTTTCTGTGTCTGGGGGGGGGTTCGACACTTGAGAACGATTTACCGTCATCTAATCACAGACCCCTGACGTGCATCAGTTGCAGTAAATGCTTCTTTGTTTCTGAATCTGTAAAGCATGCAACTATCCCTCAGACCTCCGCGTCACGCACACTCGCACGCACACACAGACAGAGGCGCGCACAAACACTGTTGCGGTGTTAACAAACTTTTGACGGAGAAGCGCATAGCAACATGAATGTAGTTCGTCAAGTTTGTTACCCAGAGGGAAGGACGCGTAGCCTACTGTTTTATTCATTTATGTCTGACAACAGAAATGGAAAATATGTAAATGAGAATGGCTTTATTGAGCCTTTAGTTGTGCTAAAAATTTTAAATACTGCACAGTACAGCATTTAGAGAGTAAACGCAAATACGGCGCAATGACGTCATGCATACGGGGCGGATTTAGTGATTTAGGGGCCCTATTCAAATTCATGTGGGACCCCAACTATGCAGCATTTTACTTTACTGCAACTGTACATCCTACAGTATAGTTATATTTGTCAGCTTGCTGATTATTCTGCAATATTTATTATCTTGCAGTCCCGCAGTGAAATTTTTAGATTAGATTAGATTAGATTCAACTTTATTGTCATTACACATATACAAGTACAGTGTAACGAAATGTAGTTTAGGTCTAACCAGAAGTGCAGTTAGCAAGTGCAGGATATACAGTTAGAATAAATACAGAATACAATAGTGAGAATATAATACAGTGGGCATGGCCTATAAAAATATTTTGCAGTAGGTGTGTTCTATGAAAATATGACAGTAGGTATATACTATGAACAATATATACAGATGACTATATACTATGAACATTAATGTACAGGTGGATATGAACAGATAATAATTTAGACTAAAAAGTGCAAGTGACTTAGGTATGCATAAATTATTGACATTGGCTATTAAAGTTGCAGTGCAATAGGTGAGTTAATGCAGTTGTTGAAGTTGATGCAGTTATTAAAGTTACGGTGCAGTATATGAGTTAATGCAGTTAATAGGTTGCAGTCCAGAAGTTTAGTTAATGCAGTTAATAGAGTTACAGTGCAGTTGATTAGTTAATGCAGTTATTGAAGTTATAGTGCAATTGATGAGTAGATGCAGTTAAAAGAGTTACCGTGCAGTTGGTTAGTTAATGCAGTTATTGAAGTTACAGTGCAGTAGATGACTAGATGCAGTTAATAGAATTACAGTGCAGTAGATGACTAGATGCAGTTAGTAGAATTACAGTGCAGTAGATAGGTTAATGCAGTTATGGAAGTGGTCCATTAGTGCAAATGAGCATTCAGTTAAATATTCCTGGTGTGCAAGTGAGCAGTATAGAGTGCAAATGATGCTGTGTGTGTAAACAGTCCGGTAGAGCAGATACATGAAGTACTGGTGTGTACAGTTCAGTCATGCATGCAGCCCTGTAGTGCAATGTAAACAATGTTGTAGCAGCATTGGAGTTAAGGGTATGAGAGGTAGTGGAATCAGTGGGGGGCAGAGTTCAATAATGAAACAGCTCTGTGAAAAAAGCTGTTTCTTAGTCTGGTGGTTCTTGTCCGGAGGCACCGGAAGCGCCTACCGGAAGGCAGGAGAGTAAACAGTCTATGAGCGGGGTGAGAGGAGTCCTTGAGAATGCTGCGAGCTCGACGCAGACAGCGTTTCTTCTGGATGTCCTCAATGGCAGAAAGTGTATTCCCTGTGATGCGCTGGGCTGTTTTCACCACCCGCTGCAGTGCCTTGCGCTCAGCAACAGAACAGTTTCCGTACCAGACTGTGACACAGTTGGTCAGGATGCTCTCTATCGTTCAGCGATAGAAGTTCACCAGGATAGATGAAGACAGTTGGTTCTTCTTCAGTGTCCTCAGAAAGAAGAGACGCTGGTGAGCCTTCTTGACCAGGCATGAGGTGTTGGTGGTCAAGGACAGGTCCTCCGAAATGTGAGTCCCCAGGAACTTAAAACTGAAAACACGTTCAACAGCCATTCCATTAATGTGGATGGGGTCGTGTGTGTCTCCTTTCGCCTTCCTGAAGTCCACGATGATCTCCTTTGTCTTGGAGGTGTTAAGGAGCAGGTTGTTGTCTGAGCACCATGTGGCCAGGTGCCGGACCTCCTCCCTGTATGCAGTCTCATCGTTGTTGCTGATGAGACCAATCACTGTTGTATCGTCTGCAAACTTGATGAAGGAGTTAGATCCGTTCACAGGCCTGCAGTCGAGTGTGAAAAGGGAGTAGAGAAAGGGGCTCAGTACGCAGCCCTGTGGTACACCAGTGTTGAGGGTGGTGGTGGTGGAGCAGATGGGGCCTAACCTAACAAGCTGAGGCCTGTTCGTCAGGAAATCCATAATCCAATTGCAGGTAGGGTGGTTGATGCCTAGGTTTCCAAGTTTGATGATTAGCTTGGAAGGGATGACGGTATTGAATGCAGAGCTGAAGTCTACAAACAGCATACGTGCATAAGTGTCCTTATTGTCCAGATGTGTGAGCACGGAGTGCAGCGCCATGGACACTGCATCGTCTGTGCTCCTATTGTTTCGATAGGCAAATTGGTATGGGTCCAGTGTGGGTGGTAGAGAGTCCTTTAGGTGTGCCAGGACCAGCCGCTCAAAGCACTTCATGACAATTGGTGTGAGTGCTACCGGGCGGTAGTTGTTCAGGCACGTCAGGTTTGAATTTTTGGGGATGGGCACAATGGAGGTGGATTTAAAATATGCTGGAACCACTGCTTGGGCGAGGGACAGGTTGAAGATGTCCGTGAAGACCCCAGCGAGCTGCTCTGAACATGCCCGGAGTACGCGACCAGGGATGCCATCTGGGCCAGCAGCCTTGCGCGCGTTGATCCGACTTAGTGCATTGTGAACATCAGTGGAGTTAAGTTTGATGATTGGGTGGTCAGCAGAGGGTGTGAGCTTGGTAGCTGTTTCCTTGTTGTCTCTCTCAAAGCGAGCATAAAAGTCATTAAGCTCGTTCAGGAAGACGGCATCTGTGGCTATGGGGGTGGAGTGGTTGGGTTTGTAATCACTGATGGCCTGGATGCCCTGCCACATGCGTCGAGGGTCAGAATTGGAAAAATGCTCCTCTAGCTTCAACTTGTAGCAGTGCTTGGCCTTTTTGATGCCCCTCTTCAGATTTGCCCTAGAAGTACTATAGGCCTGTGCATCTTCCGATCGGAAGGCAGTGTTACGTGCTTTCAACAGGAGGCGCACTTCCTTGTTCATCCATGGCTTCTGATTAGGGTACGTGGTGATCTGCTTCTGGGTTGTGACACTATCAATGGTGGAATTTATGTAGTCCAATACAGAAGAGGTGTAGCTGTTGATGTCCGTGTGAGAGCCACTGGTGGCCTGAGAAGCAAACAGACTCCAGTCTGTGTGTAGAAACCTTTCCTGGAGTGTAAAGTCTGCCCCTGCAGGCCACACCTTGATGGTCTTCACTGATGGCTTCACACGATTAATGAGATTAATGTACTTGGGGGTGAGGAACAAAGAAAGGTGAGGAACCTTTCGAGCCCTGTTTGAAATTCGAGCCCTGTTTGAATGCAAGTAGGCTAATGTAGGCTATTGTGAAGCCATAAACTATATTAAAAATGATAAAAAGTCAACAAACAGAGGCTTGTGTCATGAAGTTGGTTTGGCTTGATTATGAGATTATAATGTAAATTTTCAACCATATGCGGTCTTTCACAAGTTCTGTAAAGCTCCGTGGGACTGCCATCTAGTGGTAGTCGGTTTTCTTAGGCACGGTTGTGTGTGGATCGGAAGTTATTTGTGTGTGGATTGTCCATTGCAAAATCGCGAAAAATAAATCTAAATTCAAATGCACAGAACAGGATGAATGCAGGTGTGTTGCCTGATCCACAAATGGACAGCTTTTCCTCAGTGTGTGCAAAAAAGGTTATATATGAACACAAAATACAACATTTGTATTAAAAAATCTGTCTCTATTTGTACAAATCGTGTCATTTTTATAAAAAAAAATTTCACTGATTCAAAGCATAAGGCATTATTTGCGTGTGGATAAAATATATGTGTAATGTGTACAATACATGTATCACGTTCACGGATGGCTACGCATGCATTAGTTAATAGTTTCAGATAAAATGTATTCCATAGTATTTCACCAATATTGCAGAATAACCAGCAAGCTGATTAATAAAACTATACTGTATGATGTACAGTTGAAACTTCGCCATACAACTGCACCTCGTATAATTAGAATATCATCAAAAAGTAGATTTATTTCACAATTCCATTCAAAAAGTGAAACTCGTATATTATATTCATTCATTACACACAGACTGATATTTTTCAAATGTTTATTTCTTTTAATTTTGATGATTATAACTGACAGCTACGGAAAATCCCAAATTCAGTATCTCAGAAAATTTGAATATTGTGTAAAGGTTAAATATTGAAGACACCTGGTGCCACACTCCAATCAGCTAAGTAACTCAAAACATCTGCAAAGCCTTTTAATGGTCTCTCAGTCTGTAGGCTACACAATCATGGGGAAGACTGCTGACTTGACAGTTGTCCAAAAGACGACCATTGACACCTTGGACTAGGAGGGCAAGACACAAAAGGTCATTGCAAAAGAGGCTGGCTGTTCACAGAGCTCTGTGTCCAAGCACATAAATAAAGAGGCGAAGGGAAGGAAAAGATGTGGTAGAAAAAAAAGTGTACAAGCAATATGGATTACCGCACCCTGGAGAGGATTGTGTAACAAAACCCATTCAAAAATGTGGGGGAGATTCACAAAGAGTGAACTGCAGCTGGAGTCCGTGCTTCAAGAACCACTACGCACAGACGTATGCAAGACATGGGTTTCAGCTGTCGCATTCTTTGTGTCAAGCCACTCTTGAACAACAGACAGCGTCAGACAATCTATGGGTTATTGTGAAGAGGAAGATGCGATATGCCAGACCCAACCATGCAGAAGAGCTGAAGGCCACTATCAGAGAAACCTGGGGTCTCATAACACCTGAGCAGTGCCACATCGAGTCCATGCCACGCCGCATTGCTGCAGTTATTCAGGCAAAGGGAGCCCCAACTAAGTATTGAATGCGGTACATGCTTATACTTTTAATGTTCATACTTTCAGTTGGCCAAGATTTCTAAAAATTCTTTCTTTGTATTGGTCTTAAGTAATATTCAAATTTTCTGAGATACTGAATTTGGGATTTTCCGTAGTTGTCAGTTATAATCATCAAAATTAAAAGAAATAAACATTTGAAATATATCAGTCTGTGTGTAATGAATGAATATAATATACAAGTTTCACTTTTTGACTGGAATTAGTTTTATAAATCAACTTTTTGATGATATTCTTATTATATGACCAGCACCTGTGTAACATTAACTCAAGACACGCGCAAGCATGAATCTGGCGTCCTCCGTTCTTTCCGACAACAAAGCACCTGAACACAACCAGCTCGGAATCACGACATCAGAAATGGGAACTACCACATTTCCGAGAGCACGTGAAGGCAGCATAAGACACGTGAGTGACAATGAACCTGAGTGGCGGGGCTTAGAAGTTCGGTAGTCCTCTGTAATTGGTCAGCTCAATGGCTTGCGTCAGATGCGGAAGTGAAAGATACGGAAACCATGGCTGCCACGGCAAACGAGTTGACAAGCTTATCTTTCCTTCTTATGTTTTCTTTTCATAATCGAGCTGATCTCATTTAACTGACGTAATATCATCAATTGAAATCGATCAGCGCGCACTCGCTCGCAGATGATGTTTGAATGTCGTCACGTGAGATCATCAGTTTACATTTAAAGTGAGTAACGTTAAATGAACGCAAAGAGTTCATGTTAATGTTTGTATCTCAGTGTAGATAATATGACCTCATTCACACACGATTATTCACGTGAGCCACTGTAACGTGCTGTTGAGTCTCTGTATGTTGACAGCGATATGCTGAACAGAAACATTGGATCAAATTAAAGTCGATTCACTAAGGGTGGGCAATTAAAGTAATAACGTAAGAGCTAACGTTAAACAAGGGTTTGTTGGTCCCAGTTTTATTTCGGTTCGAGTTGTTTAGCACACCACTTAAATTTAAACAAAGATTAACAAATCGTGGATTAAAACTTGAACCTGTATGTATTTAAAACGTCATCTGCGATTCATTTGATCCGCCATGATGGATTTGCCGGGGTAACTGTGGTGTAAAAAGGTAATAAAGAGCGTGTGCATGTAAAAGAAACCGGATTGTGCTCATTTATCTGGATAAACAAGCTTTGAGGGATTCGACATATCCTGCAGCTCCCGACTGGAGCAGAGAAGAAGAGCCGCAGTTCAGGAGTCCCGAGCGGGTGAACCTTTGCCATCGACGCCGCTCCTAACGGCTCCTGCGGGCGATTGAAGTTCCGGGTGTCGGGTTGGACCTGCACCGCCGATTGAGGTGCGCTTCTGCGGGACCGGACCACACCTGATACTGTTTTCCGCACATATTATTACAGATTAGAGGTTTTTATTATTTAACCCTCCTCAGTAGCAAGTTTTAAATTAATCCCTACCTGAGTGTAAAATCAGAGTTTGAGATTAAAGGTAATCCAGATTTACTGTAAAATTAAACCTTTTATCAAATGATATCTTAAAGAGTTACCATTATATACTCGTGTAATGTTTTTATGTGAATGTCAGGAGTTTGCTAAATTGTAAAGCCGAAAGTGAATGAATAACAAAGATGGTTTGGGAAAAAAGGAGTCGACTCTGATATAATTAGTTATATTATTAGAAATGCCAGAACGATAAACAAACACACACAGCATCACATCAATACAGTTTGTAGAGAATAAAAAACATGACACACTTCAGTGCGTGCTTGTGTTGTCTCTAACGCCCAGAGGCGGCAGATTAATGTCATTTTGTTTATTTTCATCTGTTGAGCGCAGATCTCACAGTTAACTGGAGTTTTAGAAGTGACGGTAAATAAATGTTCATGTGAAGGTTTTCTCTCCTTTGTGTCTCAGGTCATGGCGATGGTGTCTGTGAGAGGTCTCTTCTTCATCATTACTCTGTTCTTGGGCAGTTTCTATGGCAGCGTGTTCATGTTGGGTCCAGTTCTGCCTCTCATGCTGTTTTCACCTGCATGGTACCGCTGGATTACTGACCGCATTGTGGCCACATGGCTAACCCTGCCAGTGGTACGTCTCTCATCTTCATCATCTTCAGCACTGATAAAATCACTCTGGGAAATGGATAGTGTCTGATGTCTTTCTGTGTTTCTCGGCAGGCGTTATTGGAGCTTGTGTTTGGGGTGAAGGTGGTGATAACAGGTGATGGTTTTGTTCCTGGTGAGCGAAGCGTAATAATAATGAACCATCGCACCAGATTAGATTGGATGTTCCTGTGGTGCTGTCTGCTGAGGTACAGCTACCTGCGTCTGGAGAAGATTTGCCTTAAAGCGGCGCTGAAGGTCGTGCCTGGATTTGGTGAGCTAAAAACTCAGCTTCAGCCTGAAATACTCTACCTGACTTTTGCCCAGATTTCCGGTCTGGGTTAGTCGTCAGTTGTCGCAGGATGTCTGACGATTTTACTCAAAATGTTTTGTAGTTGTTCATGGGTTAAGATGATGCAGACTCCAGTCGGAAGATATCAAAGCATGTTTGATATTTTGAGCCGATTTTACAACACATACCTCGTGTATCTTCTAGGGTTGTAATGGTATGACGGTCTACCGCGGTTTGAACTTACATGATTATTATACCATGAACAATTGCATATCTTCCGTTTTATATAAGCAATGAAAAAGAATAATCTGCGCAACTTTGTGTTTCGGGAGGGTTATATCATTTTTCATCAGATCAGACAACATAATGTAAAGAATATCCTGTGAAAGTAAAATCATTAGATTTTGAAATAGTTTTGACTGACTGACACCATGTCAAAGACTCACAGTAAATAACAGTTTTTTAGCCTAGTTTACTGGGTCACACTTATGAGTGTAAGTTGCGCATATTATTGACATTGATAGTTGTGGTGAGGAAGGCGGGACGAGAGCCGTGAGGCGGGTCCGATGGCGTGAGTGATAAGTGCAATCAGCTGTGCGCGCACCGGTCCCGCATCTATCACGGAGGAGATCGGGAGCTTAAAAGGACGACCGGCAGGACTGTTGACGAGAGAGGACCGGGCCCGGACATGTGTTAAGTTTGTGTTTGTTTTATGGCCGGCAGTCGACCGTGAGGTGGCTGCCGGTCTTTACTTCCGTGTTTATTGTTTGTTTTTGTTTAATTTCAGTTTTATTATTTGAATGTCTGCCGGTTCCCGCCTCCTTCCTTCCCTTTTATGGAACTTTGCTACAATATTTAACTATAATAAAGAACAACACACAGTGCAGTTTTATCAAGCATCGCTTGCACTTATAGATTGCTGGCAGTGGCTCTAGCCTGACTTTAACATTGTAGTATACGTTTTCTCTCTCTTTCTCCCTCATTTATTGTTTCACCACACAAACTTTTGTGAAGTTGGCTTTTGATATACAATTTAAAATGTCACCAATCACCTTACAGTCATGTTAATGAAAACAAATTGCGACGGAGGGGAAGCCTGCGCACAGCGTAGCATGTGCCTCATTGGGCTCATTTTCTGTAACACCTGCTGCAGCGTCACACTAGCCTGGCCCTGCGCGACAAGGTTATCAAAATTCTTGGCCTGAGCCCGCCTGCCTGCAATAAAATCAAAAGATTTTTTAAAATAAATAATAAACTCAACAAACAATTTAACCAGATCACAATGGTAGTTTACTCCTTTAGTATCACCACAACAGTAAATGGGCATTTTTTTACAAACTGAGGTGCTGTGCTACTTGCAACGGCAAGCAACGTTCTGAAAACAAACGAAAACGTGTAAAATCTAATACAATTTAAAATAGTAATAATAATAACAGCGTGTACTTGGGCAACAATTACTAATGAAAAAAGTCTAATCCCAAACCGAAAACAAGACAGTCACAAGAACAAACTCCTATAGAACATCAAGGTAGAAAAAGTACAGCATCCACAGTGGAAGCTTTAAGTCCAGTCCTCCTTTCTTCTACATCTCGTCCTGCTGCACTGAAGGAACGCTCGCTGCTACTGCTGCTTGTGGGGACATTAACACTGTGAATAGTGGACGAGGGAATCCTGTGCGAAAACGCAGGCTCCACTGTAATGTGGGTCAGCATGACATGTAAACTTGTTCGTTGTTTTACTTTTACCATCATCAACTTCTTATCGCCTCTTTATTTAATGAATTTCTATTATAAATATGAATGAATGTCTAATATATAAAAAGGAGGACAAGCCTAAAACAAGCCCGAAGCCCGGCCTACTTGTGAGCTATGACGTAAAAATTGCCCCCCTAGCCCAGCCCGAGGGGTGTAAATAAGTCAGGGGAACGTCGGACAGGGCTCTAAGCCACAGCTCTGTGCTTCGCTATTCTTCTCACTATCACATATGTTTGCACCATGTGTGTACTTTCTTCTGCACTGGAAGCTCCTGTCACAAAGTCAAATTCCTTTTGTGTTTAAACATACTTTGTAATAAAGCTCCTTCTGATACAGCAAAGCATGTCTAGTAACTCCATGTCAATCATCACTGGTTCAGATTTTAGCAAACAAACACGTAGTAGCATATGACGAGTTGCTACGGAAACCAGATGTGGTGATACGCTGACCAAAACTGAGGCACGCAGTTACAAGGCTACAGCCTCGGTGTACCTTTGTAGCTCGGTGGTAAGAGCATTGCGTCAACAACGCAAGGTTGTGGGTTCGACACCAGGGGATTGCAGATACCTATGTAAAATGTATAGGATAATGCAATGTAAGTCGCTTTGGATAAAAGCATCTGCCAAATGCCTATGTTACCCCGAGCTTCTTCCTGGCATGGGTAGAAAAGTAGTCCACGTCTGGTGGACGTCAATGTAATAGGGAACGTGTTCTAATGGGCAAAAGAATGAGAGACTGGTAAGGGACGTAAACACACAAATACAGTAGAAAAAAAATGAAATCACCTTGCTAGTCAGTCCCATACACCACAATCATAGCCCACAGCTAGATTGGAAACATGCGGCACGCACGTACAGGGACAGACCAGCGAGGGGAAAACCTAACCGAAACAAAAACAGGAGGAACAGCGAACAACTCCACCTACTACAAAGAAACACAGAAATACACTTTATAATTCAATAACAATACAAATATTTCCTTTAATCATATTACCCTTTAAAATCCTTTCAACCTTATGTAAAATAGTTTAAATTACCTGAAACACTGTCATCAACACTGGACCAATTTCCTTGATGAAACCACACAGCATTACCGACGGTCTATGCCACACTTATCTATATTAAAAACACATTACCTTAATTGAATAAAGCCAGCCAACACTGTTAAAATCTCAATCCATACACATACCCGCTCTCTCCAACGGTGTCTGCAACGAATAACAAAATATCCCAGCAATGTTCACATCTGTAGTAAACAAGATTCGTGCTTTCAAAGGCTTTGTGGTCATAAAAACACAAAGCAACATTCACTTAGCCTACCTGCTTCGGGCCCTAGCCATGCGCAAATGTCCTCGAGAGCATACAAAAAGGCTTCCACACACTTAAGATCCAAACAAAGGGACCGGACCTCATATTTTGGCATCCTCTCAAGTGCCTGCTTATAAACCCCCCCACCATGTGCTTGGGCACGCCCTACAAGCAAAAGGAGCTAGCTCCCCTGCTACACCTAAATGTAAATGCAATAAAACGTGTTGTTGCATTCGGAAACTGATGATATCAGTCGTGTTGTGTATTTTAGCCTTAACTGTTTAGAAAGTCGGCAAGGGTATGATGCATATTTTCTAAAAAAAAAAAAAATCTAAAACTTACAAAAGAATGAACTGGAATAACTCCAGTTGTGTTCTGAATATCAGAGTGTTTTTATTTGAAAAGCAAAAAACACAACACATAACAAAAGTCATAGAAAAAGGCTAAATGACTGTGTGTGTTTGTGTGTCTTTGTGGGCAGGTTGGGCGATGCAGATGGCCTCCTTCATCTTTATCCATCGTCGCTGGGAAGATGACCGTACTCATATGACCAACATGCTGCAGTATTTCTGCCACATCAGAGAACCGTTGCAGCTTCTGATGTTCCCCGAGGGAACGGACCTCACCGGTGAGACTCATTTCTGTGATGTTGAACAGTGTAGAAGACAATCTAACAATACAGACAAAGCTTTTAACAGCAGGTCAGCTGGCTTCGGAATCTTGTCACAGTACCAACATTTCACTTTTGTCGCTAGCAATACTAGTGAAACTACAAATGAAAGTACCGCTTCTTGACAACACGATTTGCTTCAGACTGTACTTCCGTTAAAAGTTTATGTGGATTAAACCTTACTTCACAACTTTACACTCAACTCAAATTTGATTTATATATAGTGCTTTCAAACCCACATGCACGGATCACAAAACACACACCAGACACATACCCATATGCACACACACAGCAGTGTACCACAAAGAAGCACAGATGAAATAAACAGACACACAGAAGGTAAAAGAAAGAGAAACACAGGTAACATGTTGTAAAGACTATAAATTCTTAATCTTATATGGAGCAGTTAATAAATTCCACAGAATGCTACATCCGATTACATGTGTACCGATCAAATGAATGCATATTTCTGTGAAGAGGGCCAGCAGTCATCTGATATACGAGCAGTGATGACTTCGGAGAGAGATGTAGAGTTCTTCTGGAAGATAATTCAATTCTGAATCTGCAGTTGTAATAAAAAAGATGCACTGCACCTTTCTTCAGTTCAGTTTTTTTTATTTCATTTTTTCACACAGATAATACTCGCGCCAAGAGTGACAAGTTTGCTGAAAGAAACGGCCTTCCCAAATACGAGTTTGTCCTTCACCCGCGTACAACTGGCTTCACCTTCATCACTGAAACTCTGAGGAAAGGTCAGAGATCTTCCATGTTTTAATCATTTCAACAGTACATTTCCAATCTTTGATACTGTAAATACATTTAGTGAAAGTGACCCATTTGTCAGATATGGCGACCCATAACCGAAATGTGACTACTGCATTTAACCCATCCAGTGAGTAGTAAACACACGGACTGCAAGCCGTGAACCTATTGTTTACTATTATTTTAAAATGTGGGGAATATATAAATAAAGAATGAGTGCGTGTTCCAAAACTTGAACTGTAGTGTATATACCATGATAACAAAAGGAAAATACTTAAAAGTCAAGTTGCAAGTAAAGGAAATGGAGAGAACTTGAAGTAGCTTAGTGTAACGGAGGCCAGCTAGTGAAGAGCTGTGCAGTGTGTAAACCTCAAGCCCCGACCAACAGATGTATAAAAGACGTCTTAAAATGATTAAAGCTACAGATTGGGACTGTAAGGCAGAAGCAGATGTTTCTTACTTGTTTTCATTGTTGGTAAATTGTTTGTGAAGTGCTCAAATGATTGTGTAGCCAGTGGAGAGAGATGAAGAGCGGTAAACTTAACAGCTCTAATCATCACTTCCGTTAGCCTCTTCAAACCTGAACTATTTTTTTTTATGAACACTAATCACAAGTAATCATCACAGTAATGGTTTTTCTTTATCTAGGTGACAACTTGGATGCTGTTCACGATATTACTGTTGCATATCCCCAGAACATCCCACAGACGGAGCGCGACTTAGTGCTGGGCCTGTTCCCACGTGAGATCCACTTTCATGTGCAGCGTTACCCCGTGTCATCTCTGCCTCTATCAGCTTTGCAGCTGCAGTCCTGGTGTCAGGAACGCTGGGCGGAGAAAGAACAGCGTCTGCAAGACTTTTATCGGGCTGTTCCGCGCGCCTTTGATGCTCCTGAAGCTCGCGTGCCTCCGTGTAAGAGCGAGCTGAGAGTAACACTTATCAAAGCTGCGTCGCTTCTTTATTGGAGCTCGTTCATCGCTCTCTCTTGTGTGGGGCTGTGGCTCTGGGTCCCTTTGCGAATCTTCTTCCTGTCGATGGTGATCTTCTTCCTGGGTCAACAGCGGTTGATTGGGGGGATTGAGATGATGGAATTGGCATGTCATCGACACTGGAATTGTCTGAGTTCAAAGGGTGGACGGAGTGATGAGACTGAGGTAAAAAAAAAAATGAAAAGAAATGCTGGACACTGGATCAGCAGCACGTGTGTTTGTTTTGTGGTTAACAGCGCCACCTCCCTCTGGCCGAGAGCTGCACCAGAGATGCATACGGAAATAAAGGGTTCACAAAGTGTCATTTTCATACAGAAAAAAATGCACAGCTGCTTGTGCTGTTTCTCCAATTACCATTTGCGTGCGTGCTTGTGTGTGCTTGTGTGTGTGTGTGTGTGTGTGTGTGTGTGTGTTATGTTTAAATGACTAACAGTATTATTCTGTTTCTCTGTTGATTGTTTTTATTTCTTTTAATTCTTCTTTTATCTGCATTTCAGTGCTGTCGTTTCACATCTACAGTGCTTAACAAATGTATTAGACCACAAGATCCCAATGATGTCAAGTTTGTGCCACAGCTGCTCTAAACTAACTGTATTGGTGATTGGTGAACTTTCCAATTTACTGTGTTTTACAAGAAAAAGCACTTTGTTTTTATTCCGATGCCAAATTACAGTCAATAACAACAGAGACTGGAAATGTACATAAAAGCAATGCCAGCAAGGAATCAAGCTGTTTTTAAGGCCAGAGGAGCCCATACAAAATATGTTTTTATGATGTGTTATTTGCCAAAAAACCCAAAGTTTTTGAGGGATTCCTAAAATATTTTTTCTTTTTATGATGACAGGTAGTCTAATACATTTGTTAGGCACTGTATATTTGTTTTTAAATGGTATAATTAGTTTTGTTTCTATTTATTTGTTTAATTGTTTTGGAATGCAGCCATTATCTTATTATATAGGAAAACTGTAGCAATACATAGTTGATTCCTGTGGTTTATGTGTCAAATGTTCGATTGGATTCACATGATGCTATTCTCTTTAATGCATGAGTGCTGCCGCTGTCGCATGAGCTGCTGTTACAGCCGGTGGCCAGTGATTCCTTACGTTATTTAGGAATAATCTGTTCTGTAAACACATGTTTTCTAGGCGTGACTTTAGAGACAATCTACGTTATAAATCTGAATATTTCTGAGTTCTCAATGTATGTCCAAATCATTTCTCGTAGCTCATAGATTCAATGCTGCAAATTGCCGTCCTGCTGCATGTCTCATAGTTGTCTCCAGTTTCTTCTTCTCTCTGTTGTTGTTGATCGAGTCTCTCTCTAGTGACGATTGTTGTCCACCGCAGTCTCTTCTGATCAAACACTCAGATTCTCGACACACCCGAACAAGCGGCAGTGTCATCACAGCAGTAATACATGTATGGAGGGTCAATGACATCTCTGTATGAGAGACGTGTGTGTTACGGATGGGTCGTTCTGCTGGTCTTCATGGGTATTTCAGCTGCTTCTCTGTTATTCTGATGCATTTATTACTTTGACCTGTTCACTGTGCTGTCTGTGTTACCATACGTCCAAATGTTAGAAGAGTTTTGTCTGGTTCACATGTCAACAATCACTCAGGTATATTCAGTCACTATTGAGTTGATTAATAATGGATACGCTAATAAATCCATCTTGCCCCTTTTCAACCATTTGTTCTGTTATGTTTGCTTGTGAATACTTAATGAAATGTTTTCTGTTTTAAATAAAGCATTACACAGACACAGAGAGTCTTTACACTCTCATTATTGCCTAGTTCAGTGGTTCTCAAAAGTTTTCAGATGAAGTATCACCCTTAATAAAATGAGTTGTTCCAAGTACCACCTAATGGTCGTCATATAGAACCATATGAATAAACACTTCAATTAATAGTACAGCTGTGAATCTCTATCTTTACACCTTGTCTTCCAATTCTTATGTAACACTTTTTTTTAATCTAATAGCTGTTTTCAAACTAAATAACATGTTTTTCAAATTAGTCAGCGGTAATAGTGAACACAAAGCACTTTTCTGTAGTTACAGTAAACAGGGCTCTGGAAATGACTCTTATGTAGGGATAACACAGCCAGCCATTCCACAGCAGCTGAACATCTTGTAAGGAAAATGTTGTGATTAAATAAAGATCTTGTTGTTTGAACGAGTACATCGTTTTCTTTACGCAAGAAACATTGAGTCTAAAATGTTCATTTTTATGTATTTGGGGTCTGAGACTTTTGGGACAGTAGACCAGAAAGGTCGGGCATTTGCCTGCACTTAATAGGCATTTCATCTTTTATAAATTAGATTTTGGCCGAATGTATTTTACAACAAGAAAACAGCACATATAGCTAAAACAACGCTGTAACCTGTTTATTAAAACGGTGATGTCTGAGTTTTAATGATGTTTGTACACATGCGCTGGTTAAAACCCTCATGACGTTAATGTTGACTGCATTTGAGTTTGACACAAAGTCACTGAGTGATCCTCGCGGTAGAATATATATATATAGAAATGTCTTGTTTAATTTATGATTGATGATAGACTTCATTTATTAATCAATCGTCACTGTAGAAGCTTGGATTTGGAAGGGGCTTGAAACCTGCTCTAATATAGATGTAACAATTACACCATGTGGTGGGTTTTCCCGGGTGGCATTCAAAAAGATCATTTTCAGTCATCTTTCTTCTAGCGTTACATTATACAATCATGCTCGTGTTCATGTCAAAGCCTTTAAAACATTTAGGTGTGATATTAAAATCTCTGCTTTGACGCGTTCAGTATAGAGACGCAGCGGTATAACGCCATAGCGGTCTCGTCTGGTGTATACACGGGCTAAAGGCTGCTGCGTCCCTGATCTTAAAATAGGATTGTTTTTTAATTATTGGTGATTTTAACATACATGTGTGCTGTGACTCTAAACCTTTGGTTAAAGATCTTCTCAGTCTTATTGAATCTTTTAATCTCATGTAATCAGCCACTGGCCCAACACACGAAAAAGGGCACATTGGACATTGCATATTGTCATATGGTTTATGTATTACTATCAGTGAAATATGTGACATGTATTTCAGATCACCTGCCTGTTTTATTGACTGGGGTTGTTCCCAATCCTTGGTTTTCTACCCGTGCTTCTTCGTGCAGTGTGCGGGCTATTAACCCCTCCAAAATTGCTGGTCTTAATTTTCCACCCGTCACGGTTATTAGTGATTTTTCTGGTTTCTCCTGTTACTCAGCTGTCTTTCAGCAGTTTGAGCCGGTCACATTCTCTTATCTTTCCGACATAGTTAAACAGCTACGTCCTGCAAGTTGCCCATTTGACAGTATTCCTGCACGCTTAGTTAAATGTTTTTTCCACTGTTGGGGCAAACGTTGTTTTTTTTTTTAATAAATTTCTTACCTCCGGGTGTGTACCAGCTGCTTTTAAATATGCCATTGTGCAACCACTTCTAAAAAAAAAAAGCTTGGATTCTTCAATTTTCTCTAATTTTAAATGACATTCTCAAAATTCTAAGATAATTTGGCAAAACAGTCTTACAGTTCAGCACAACACTATAGCTCACTTGCAAAAGCCAACATCTCTCCCAAAACTTTTCACTCATGCTTCAAAACTAAATTCCTTTCCCATATAAACAGTCAGTGCCACGAAAATGACAAAGATCCTTCTCAATTGCTTTGGCTCATTTCTTGAAACAGACCGGACGTTCTCAACACTCTTAATGCGATTGCCAAAATAGTGTGGATGGTTCAGCACAACACCATGGTTTACCTGCAAAAGCTCATATCTCTCCCAAAACAGTTCACTCATGTGTCAAAACTAAATTTCTTTCTCATTTAAACAGTCAGTGCCCCCAAAATGCTTCGTCCCTTTGGCATTGTGTAAGCACTGCAAGTCAGAATGTTTAGATGTTTTGTCACTATGGCAGAGGACCATTGAAACATCCCTCATGTCCACCTTTCAGTCTTAGCCCCGTCCTTCATTGACAATGGTTACTGTACTGTCATATTGTAGGTGAGGCCCTACTCTCTCATTTTCAGGGATCAAATCAAAATGAAGGCGGTCCAAGAAAAGAAGGAGCTTCTGTTTATTGTATGGACCAGGACTGGGGATGTGAGTGGCCACACCATTCTCAGATATGCCAGCACACATAGTTATATTGCCCCACTCGCTGGCCTGGGACATCCACCGTGGCCCGGTGGCCAATAATATTACGGCCACGTCTTCGGCCCTTGGCACTGAGATTCGAACTGGCAACCTTCTGATCACAAGCCCAACGCTCTGACCACCAGTCTGACCTTCGAATCTCCGTGCCAGCAGGTCATGACTGAAGTGCCGTTGAGCAAAGCACCTTACCCCTGATTGCTCTGCAGTAATGTGACACTGTAGAAAAAAGTCGCTTTGGTAAAAGCGTCAGCCAAGTGAGTAAATGTAATTATTCTCTACAATAGCGGAAAAAAAGAAAACATCAAAACAGTCACACAGAAGAGTCATACACTACAGTTACAGACAATTACATAGGAATGTTCTATGTTCTCCACTAGATCAATTTACTACTGGCCACTACTCCTGTGGTTCCAAACCTGGGATACATGTACCCCTATGCAGAGGTACTACAGGGGGTATTTGACAGAAAGTGGAGGGGGGAAATCATCAATGACTATGCTTACTGAAATGTAAATAAAATATTTTCATACCTGGATACACAAATCACGTAAAGTGGATACTGAAAAAAGTTTGGGTACCACTGCTTTGGATCACCAGTAACTGACTAACATGTACATACTGGTACAGCAGCTCTTTCACTCTATCAGAGTTCCTCTCAAATGGTATCCTGTATATTTGCTTCATTGTCATCTGATGCTTCTTCAATATACGGTCTATTGTGGAGATGCTTATATAGTTGATATTTTGGAATATGGCATTGTCTTGTAGGATTGCAGTGCCGATCTGTCTCATTGTGATGGCATTATTTGCCATCACCATGTTACAGATCTCTTGTTCATTGAGAAGTTTTTCTCTGCCACCCGTGCAAGGTTGTCGTGGAAAACTGTATTTTTCCAATGTTTTTCTTGTCATTTTTAGTATCATAACATACCATTGAGGTAAGATATTACTGTAGGCCTATCACACACGCACGCACACACACACACACACAGACACACAGACACACAGACACACACACACACGCACGCACGCACGCACGCACGCACGCACGCACGGTACGCACGCACACACACACACACACACACACACACACACACACACGCACACACACACTGTAAAGCGAGGCACATCAGGCGGAACTCGGCGACCTGCCTCCGCCATTGTGAGGCCATGGTTGATGACATGGTCTAAAATTGTGGCCCGAATTTCATCCGGGACAGCATGGTTTCTTCGTGCTCCTCTGCCTCTTCACCCTATTCCATCACCACGCCCCCTTACTACTCCTCTTCCTCCTCTTCTTCCTCTTCTTCCTCCTCTTCCTCGAGCAGGCAGTTGCCCTTGTTCATTTACTTGGCCAGGTGCCTCCATGTTCAGAAATTGTACTGGTCCTGCATGGTCAAGCTCTTTACATACATGTTTGACAGCATTTACAGTCATGGACATCACCTGCCAGGTAACTAAACATACTGTTTAATTGGTCATCTGAGATGTGTGAAACTCCTCCTTCGTTAGTCAAGTTCTAGTTTCACCTGACTGTCAATTGCTGTAATAAATTTATAAAATGTTCCAAGGGATTCATATATGGTATTCATGGTATTATGTTCTTGACTAATTTTGACAATTGAACAGACTATTGTGCATGTGATGACTTATACAATGAAATGACGCTGAAACGTTTTGGAATGAACAACCATTAGACTGAGAAGCATCAATCAGTTTAGGTCAACAAGATCAATTCACTTGGAAATTGTGCTAAATGTAGGCTACCTGTACTTAATCATTTGCAAATATGTAGTGAGACATTGAGACATGTACTTAGACATTTGCAATTTGATCAAATCATTGAGAAATTCAATTCTGTTGTAAACAATTGCCAAGTTGTTTGGAGGTTTGTCCATGTTGTATTGAGAATGTAATTTCTGTTTCAAGAAATGAGCCAAACCAATGGAGAAAAACTGTAATTTAGTATTTATGAAAAATTTCAGTCTAGTACAGAATCTGCCCTGTTGAGAGTTTCGAATGATCTTCTTGTAACTCTGCTGTTTTAGTTCTTTTAGATTTGACTGTGACCTTAGATACAGACAACCACTCTATTCTCTTTTCTAGACTTGAGCGGTGTGTCACTATTAAGAGCATAGCACTTAAATGGTTCCAGTATTTGACAGACAGAAGTTTTCTGTTCACCATGGTGATTTCTCATCATCTGCTGCCCCTCTTTTTTCTGGTGTTCCCCAAGGGTCAATATTGGGCCCTATGCTGTTTTCATTGTATATGCTGCCCTTGTGGTATATTTTTAGAAAGCACAATATTTCGTTCCATCGTTACGCGGATGATGTTCAAATTGATTTGCCTGTCCAAACCAAGAACAAAGCTTCTTTTCAATCATTACTGAATTGCCTGAAAGATAAAAAAATATGGCTGGATCAGAACATTTTGTGTTTTAATTAAAATAAGTCTGAGATTGTTGTGTTTTGTCGTCCTGGGGACTTGAGTGCTTGTGTAGATGCACTGGGTGAATTAGGCTTGTATGCTCGTCCTTTTACCAAGAATCTCAGTGTGATTTTTGACAGTGCTCTTAAATTTGAAAAACAGATTAGCTCTGTCATAAAAGCCAGTTTCTTTTAATTGAGACTCTTGGTTAAAGTCAAGCCTTACTGTCATGATTCTGCCTTCTCTTGTCTTGATTTTCTGGTCTAGGGGCAGAGTCATGACAGACCCACGTGTTTTATGTGGAGAGAAACATATTATTGTCAATCAGAACATAATATGCGTTCTCTCCTGTCTCGTCATTTGGCCCCGCCCCTCTCGTTTCTAGTATAGCTTTCCTCCTGTGTCTTATTACCCATACCTGCCCATCGTTATCTCCTTTGTTAGTTTCCCTATATATATACCCATTTGTCTATTGTCTTGTTGCTTGTTGGTTGTATATGATTCCCGCTCTGTACATGTTTCCTTATCTGTACCTTGGCTCGTGTTCCCTTGTATTGTTTTGAAGTCTTTACTTTCTGTTTTTGTATTGTGCCTCAGTTCAGTTTTCCCCCCATTGTGGGTGTATTATTTGTAATTTGCGGTTTTTATTTATTAAATCCTGTTTTACCCCGTATTGCTGCCTGCACTTGGGTTCTTCTCACTACCTGTTCCGTGACAGAACCAACGAGCCAAGACAGAACCCAGCAGCAGCATGGACACTGGCCGGTCTAGCTTGGCCCGCCGCCTCTGCAGCCTTCGCCAGGGAAGTGAGACTGTGGATGATTATGTGGAGAGGTTCCTGGACATCGCAGGACAGGGCGTCTTCGGGGAGGAGGAGCTGGCGGTGCTGTTTAACACCGGTCTCAGAGAGCCACTCTCTCGATCGGAGATGAGGGCGATGAGGCAGTTGGACTTCGACGCTGTGTGGGATGCCGCCACAGGTCGTTCGTGGTCCACGACCTCATCAAACTCCTTTGACTCATCTCCGCTGGTTGCGATACCAGAGAGTGGTCCTCTGCAGATCAGGAATGTGGGCATCGCCACGCACCACTCCCCAACCTCTGCAGCCTCTCCACAACCGCCCAGTCTCACTGGCAAGCGAGGGAGACGGGAATCCTGGGGGTCCTCGTTTGAGACCTCCAATCCCGAGCCGCTCATCCCATTCTCTTCATTCCTGCAGCCGGCCTCCAGGCGGGGGGCTCGGCTGAAGAAGAGGCAACGGAGGGCGGCTCGGAGGGCGGCTCGAAGGGTGGTCCCGTCGAGCCCGGTGGTCCCGTCAATCCCAGTGGTCCCGTCAAGTCCGGTGGTCCCGGTGGTCCCGTCAAGTCCGGTTGTCCCGGTGGTCCCGTCAAGTCCGGTGGTCCCGTCAAGTCCGGTGGTCCCGGTGGTCCCGTCAAGTCCGGTGGTCCCGGTGGTCCCGTCAAGTCCGGTGGTCCCGGTGGTCTTCCAGCCGGCGTCAAGTCCGGCCTTCCAGCCAGTGTCTCAGCCCCAGCCGGCCTTCCAGCCGGTGTCTCAGCCGGCCTTCCAACCGGCCTTCCAGTCGGTGTCTCAGCCCCTCCAGCCGGCCTTCCAGCCGGTGTCTCAGCCGGCCTTCCAACCGGCCTTCCAGTCGGTGTCTCAGCCGGCCTTCCAACCGGCCTTCCAGCCGGTGTCTCAGCCGGCCTTCCAACCGGCCTTCCAGCCGGTGTCTCAGTCGGCCTTCCAACCGGCCTTCCAACCGGTCTTCCAGCCGGTGTCTCAGCCGGCCTTCCAGCCGGTCTTCCAGCCGGTGTCTCAGCCGGCCTTCCAGCCGGCCTTCCAGCCGGCCTTTCAGCCGGTGTCACAGCAGGGGACTCCTAGAGCCTCTATGACTCCCCCTAAGACTGTTCCACCCCATCCATTCCCTTTTGGACTGCCCCCTAGGCACTCTTTGCCTCCACCCCCCTCCCTTGTTTGTTATTTTTATTGTCTCACCCCAACCCTTTTGTTATTATTTCTTGTATGCCCCTAGTCATGTTTGCAATGTTTTGTTGGTTTATGTCTGTTACCCAGTCTGTCTTGTCTTGTTAGTTGCTCCCTTGGTGAACGCCAGGAGTCGTTCATTAAGGGGGGATTCTGTCATGATTCTGCCTTCTCTTGTCTTGATTTTCTGGTCTAGGGGCAGAGTCATGACAGACCCACGTGTTTTATGTGGAGAGAAACATATTATTGTCAATCAGAACATAATATGCGTTCTCTCCTGTCTCGTCATTTGGCCCCGCCCCTCTCGTTTCTAGTATAGCTTTCCTCCTGTGTCTTATTACCCATACCTGCCCATCGTTATCTCCTTTGTTAGTTTCCCTATATATATACCCATTTGTCTATTGTCTTGTTGCTCGTTGGTTGTATATGATTCCCGCTCTGTACATGTTTCCTTACCTGTACCTTGGCTCGTGTTCCCTTGTATTGTTTTGAAGTCTTTACTTTCTGTTTTTGTATTGTGCCTCAGTTCAGTTTTCCCCCCATTGTGGGTGTATTATTTGTAATTTGCGGTTTTTATTTATTAAATCCTGTTTTACCCCGTATTGCTGCCTGCACTTGGGTTCTTCTCACTACCTGTTCCGTGACACTTACCTCCTCCAAAAAGAGTTTTTATATATATTTATATTACATTTTACATTTACATATATACATAAACATTTATCATCATGGCAGACACTTTTATCCAAAGTGACTTACAAGTAGTTTTTTACAGTGGCACATTACTGCAGAGCAATCAGGGGTAAGGTGTCTTGCTCAAGGGCCCTTCAGTCATGACCTGCTGGCACTGAGATTCAAACCTTCTGATCACAAGACCAACACTCTAACCATTAGGCCACAGCTGATTTTACTATTATTATTATTTTTCCTATTGTATTCGTGTTGCTTGTGTGTGATTGCCTTTGGACATTGTGAAGCACTTTGGTCAACGGTTGTTTCTAAATGTGCAATATAAATACAATTTAACTTGAACTCGAACTGACCTCTGTCAGAATTTATAATTTATATTGTTTTAACGTCAAAATGCGTTATTTTAAGCATATGTATTTGTTCTAAGGCACAACCCAGCAAGCAATAGCCGCCATTTCACTGTCTATATGATATAGTCCGGCTATTATAACACTCTTATAGCCAAAATAATCTTAAATTTTGGTTACATGTCGTTTTGCAGAAATGTATGCGAGTTATGCTATTTATCGAGTAGGCAAAAAGTCAACAATGATTCAAATGTGCTTGTTTTCAATTGTTTGACATGTTGTGCGTAGCCACGATTTAGCTCGTATTCAGATCGACTATTTGTAGCCAGGCTACAGTCAAGAATGGTTCATTGTCGTTTTTGCTCAGTCAGCGCAGAGATTGTTGATATATCTCATCATGTTAAATGTGTAAGTAGGCTAATAATAAGTGTTATTTCATTGCATGGTCTAAATTGGAGGGGCTATGTGCAGTGGTTTTAGTCTACCCGATGAAATCAATTTTGTTTATAGTTTAATTTCAACGGCTTGGCTTTAGCCCAATTCAGACCAGCGATGAGTGTAGCCAAAACGTTTTAAAATGGCTTGTTTATACATCAAGTAAACATTTAAAAAATAATAATTATACATAATTTATATGATATTTGCTGTCACATGACATTCATACACATACTACGAAATTATTTTTCTATCATTTTAACAAATTAAATAAAAATGCAACTACAATTCTTGACCGCTAGATGGCAACTGTAGCCCCGCTGAGACTTCTCGCTAGATATCGCGATAATGTATCTTTTGAAATGAGATTGAGCATTTCGTACAAACTGCAAACGTAAAAGGACATTCGTGCTGTTGTCTTGTAAGTATCTGTGTTTTCGTTTTGCAATGTGTTCATTATTTATTTATCTAGAATATTTGTTATCATGTGTGTAGGAACCCTCATGGATCTTGTGGAGTCACGTGGTTTGTATGACGCGCAGCGAGTGATTTACCTTCATAGGAATTCTTTTTTTTATTTTTTTTATTAGCATTTTAGAACATTAACAAAAAGACACTCATAGTTTAACATTCACAAACAACCTTAGCTTACATACAAATATTTGAACATAATATTCATATCATTCCCAAGTACAATGAAGACAGTGGAAAAATAATAATAAATAAATAAACAAATAATAAATTAAACAAAGTAGGGGAGTAGGAAGTTATTCAAATTATAAAACCAAGATCTTCCAAAACTGAGTACAAAAACACTGCTTTAGGGCTTTTCAACTTTTTCACGGTCTTTAAATATACATTGAATTCCTCCTTGAAAGCCACTAACCGTGGAGGAATTTTGAAAAATTTACACTTGTGTATATAAAATTTCAATAGAAGCAACACATTATTAATTACAAAAGATAACTTTTTATCCTCAATTAATAGTCCAAACTTAATAAGTTCCCACGACAATATCAGCCTTACAGGTATTCTTTGTTGCAACCAGCTCAACGCATCGTTCCAGAATATGGTTACCAAATTGCACTGATAAAATAAGTGTTCAACCGTTTCTATCTCTACCTTGCATATTTGACATACATTTGAATCTCCAACGTTAAATCTTACTCTTAAAAATTCTTTTGTTGGATATATATGATTCAAATTTTTAAAATGCACCTCTTTACATTTAGGATTAATGGGAAATGAAAGAAACACAGTTCTAATTTTACACACATCTTTCTTCTCATAATGACGAAAAATATAATTTCTCAAAACTGGACCTGGAAAACAATGTTGTATTAAACAGTCTCTTAAGAATTTGTTGGAACATTTTCTGTCAACAAATCGTACATGTTCTATAATAAGTTCTTGTAGTTTAGGAATTATCATTGAATATTTAAACTGTTCTCTCACTAATTTAAGCATCGGTAATGGAATATTTTTGATAATTTTTTCATACCTTTTAGAGGAGCAACTTAAATTGTATTTACCACAAAAAGCATCATAACTCAGTATATTTCCAACATTGTCCATTATATGTGATAGTGACCATATGCCTTTCTGCCACCACTCATCAATAAACAAAGATTTTCTGTTCACAGTTATACATCTGTTGTTCCAGATTGACATATTATGAGGACTAAAATTATGCTTGAAAATCAATTTCCAGTATAATAATACTTGTTGGTGGAAAGCAGAAAGTTTTACAGGGAGTTTGGAGAGTTCGAAGTCGCATTGCAGCAAAAAACTTATGCCACCACATTTATTGAATACGCTAGTAGGGATCTCAAACCAAAAAGAGGACTTATCATTAATGAAAGACTGCAACCATCTAAGTTTAATAACTCCATTCATAATATCAAAGTCAATTGTTTTAAGACCACCTTCTTCATAATCTTTAATCATATCACTTTTACGTATATAATGACTTTTCATTTTCCATATGAAATCAAAGTTTAATTTATTCACTGCTTTTATCTTTTTTGCCGAGACTGCTAAAGAGAAACAAGGATAGATGAACCTAGAAAGAATCTCTACTTTTGTCAATAATATTCTTCCAAAAATCGTTATGTCTCTCTGCAGCCAAGTATTCATTATTAATTTACAATTGTCCAAAGTTTTATCAAAATTTAATTGTTCTAAGTTATCAATCTTCTTAGATAAGCGAATACCTAAATATTTGACTTCATTTTTAACTGGGATATTGTATAATGTTAGATTAGGATGATCATGAATGGCCATTAACTCACATTTTGACATATTAAGCATTAAACCTGAAGCTTCTGAAAAACATCTGATTAAATGAAGTGCTATGGGAATTTGTTGTTCATTTCTTAAAAAAAGAGTAGTGTCGTCAGCAAATTGACTGACAGTAAAAATGTTACCTTCAAAACAAATACCAGATATAGTTCCCATTTTGAGTAGAATAGACAACATTTCTGCTACCATTATAAATAATAAAGGTGAGCATCCACATCCTTGCCTGATGCCTCTTCTAACCTCAAATCTTGGACATGTACCTTGGGTAAGAGCTACAGAACTGTTTATGTCTTTATAAAGCATTCCAACTATACTAATGAATTTAGGACCAAAACCAAAGTGTTTAAGAGTTTGAAAAATAAAAGAATGCTCCACCATGTCAAAAGCCTTATAGAAATCCAAAAATAAAATGAAACCATCTTCTTCAATTAAATGACCATATTCAATCAAATCAAAAACTAACCTGATATTATTATGAATTGACCTATCCTTTAAGAATCCTGATTGGGTAACACTAATAATTTGCGCTATTCCTGTTTTTAATCACCTTCATAGGAATTCACTCACAAACATGAAGTACATACAGTGCCCTCCTTTTATTGGCATCCTTGGTTAATATGAGAAAAAAAGCTTGAAAGTTTAAATCTGCATTGGTTCTCGTTTTGATCTCTTATTTTCAATTTAATTTAAATTATAAAATAAAAGATCAAAACGAGAAACAACACAGATTTCGTTTTTTGCTCATATTTACCAATTGTACCAATAGTGGAGGGCGCTGTATGTTTAACGACATGAACAACGACCACGGAAAACCAAAATAAATACATTTGTTGATCATTGATATCAAACCTAAACATGTTCTCAGTTGTCGCCGCCTTAAGGTCAATTCAGATCTCCCGCGAATATTCGGTGCAAATGTTCGTCGCAATAACGTTCTAGAACAAAAACAACCTATTACGTCACGCGCCTCGAGCCACTGAGGCCATGCGGCTGCCCTAAGTCTCAGAAAGCTGTTTTGACAGAATGGATGCTGAATTGTGTCGTTGGTGTCAGAAAATGTCACAGCGACTACAAAAATAATTTGAGGTGGCATTCAAATATAAAAGTATAAACAGTATATATATATAATCTTTCATATGAATACAATTCACATGTTATGTTGTAGTATATTGCAGCTTTCCTGTATCTCAGTGGTAAGAGCATTGTGTTATCAGCTCAAGGTTGTGTGTTGGATCTCAGGGGATTGCAGATACCCATGTATAAATGTATAGGATAATGCAATGTAAGTCGCTTTGGATAAAAGCATCTGCCAAATGCCTAAATGCATATGTAGTATGAATCTCCATAGATATCTATGAATACCTCTGCTAAAAGCCTCAGTACCACGGTTCCTAACGCATTTCTGCTTGAAAGTCTTTATATTATTAACGCAGGTCCTAGCTCCGCCTGACTTTTATCCTTCTTTTTATACTTTAAATCCACAGACATTTTATTTTATGTAATAAATAAGACATCACTCTCCCTGCGTCAACATGAGAAGACACGCTGTCCTAGCTGGCAACATATTTTATGTGGTGGCCACCGTTGTGTTTGGATAAAAGATATTCGTTGCAAATCTATATACAACGCGTGTGACCGCTGTAAATCAAAAACTGTGCCTTTAATGAAGTTGTTTTGATGAATACAAATAAATCCTTAGCTATTGTTTTGTATTCTATTAGAGGTTAGGGTCTATTCTTAGGTTAGGGTTAGACATCTATTAGATTTTCACTGACAGCCCAAATTAGTCTTATTTTTGCCTAGACCCATATTCACTGTCAATTAGACATATACATGTAGTCGCTTAATAGCCGTCTAATTGATGAAAAGGTAAATACTTGGGCTATGGTTAGACGTCTATAAGATTTTCACTGACAGCCCAAAAATTGACACACATATTTAATAAAAAATTTAAATCAAATTTATTGTATAGGGTTGAACACAGAATAAAATATATAACCTTGAAAGTAATATGAAAGAGAGAAAGTAAAGAAATTAAATACACATCCATATACAGACACATAGGCCTACGTATTTCAATACAAATTTATGTGCACACATAAATAGGCATTATGTATAACAACATATAATATATTATTAGGTCTTACACATGAGATACTTTAAGATATTTGCCCAGTTTCAAAGACAAGGCTTGAGGCTGGTCCCAGACGAAATGAATGCCTGAGCTGTCACATATATTGGTCGGTAATGTTTTGTTTACCTAGTCCTGACTTAAGCTAAGCTTTGTCTGTGAAACCAGGCCTTTATAAACACGTCAAGAGAATTTAAAATAATATCACAGATTACACTAATAACATTTATCATTGAAAACGTCTCTATCAGATGTGAAATTTATAAATCGCAAATGATCGTGAAATTGATCGCAGCTGAATAATAATGTCGTTGATATATGAAAGAGCGTCTTTTAACATCCAAATCCTCTACGAGCGGCAAGAATGACTTATATTTCCACAAACCTGCGACAAGCAAAAGTGTGTACGTCTGCCTAAACACTTTCCCACATCAAAGACTGTTTTAATAAATATGAAAGTTGCTGTGGATTATCAACGCAAAAAAACTTTTAGTTGACTCAACAACAGGTTAAATGAAGTCAGAATAGGAGAACTGGCTCTCCTGCTCTTGCATGTTTTATAGTCTGTTCTATTCACAAGTTGGAATACCTATCCTTCATGTCTTTGGGAGGAAACCCACACTGACACAGGGAGAACATGCAAACTTAGAAAGTTTTCCCGTCCCAGCCGGGGTTCCAACCAGAGACCGTCTTGCTGTGAGGCAGCAGTATAACCCACGAGCCACTATACCAGACAGTATTCTGTAGCTTGAGAGAAATGGCTTGCAGATGTACTTTCAGTGTCTAATATTATAGTTAAGTGTTGCTTCAAGTGTTTGGGGGGTTAAAGATCAAATTATTTTGCCTGTGAATAAATGATTTTCATTAAGGGTAAGACATTTTTTTTATTTCAACATATATAAAAAGTCACACCATAAATCACGTGCATCTCATCATTTATTTACAAAAATTAAGGGCTAATGTTTTTGTTGTTACAGTAAAGTTTGATTGTCATTCACCACACGCACACATCCATAAATTCCCTCAATAATCAAAAAAAGATCAAAATTACTAATGAAACAAATGATCAATAATAAGGAACATAAATCAGGTGAATCCTTCATAAACATTTGCATGTCTCTTTTCTCCAAATATATTTTTTTTCTAAATGTTCTCAGATTTCTGTAATAGGTTTGAATTCAAACGATAACATTTATTACAGTAAATATAATTTTAAGAGGAAAAGTGCTTTATAGTCACAGTGTCACGATACAAAAGGTCTTGATAACTCTAGACTATTTTCTCAAAGCTAAATGTAATTTGCACTGGTAAATTTAAGTTTAGCCTGCAGGGCATCAGACATTAGTGCCGAAGACCAACACAATTTATTATGTGATCTAATGTGTTTCAACCAGAATATAAAAATGAATCACACATGAAATTGTCTCTAAAACATCTAAATGCTTGTCATTACCACACAAAACACATCTTAAAGAAGGAAGTAATCACATGATAAAGAAAGAAAGCAACAACAAGGCAGTCTATCATTCTTTACAAGCTCTGGATTACATTCACAAGTGGAAATCAGTCCCTTGTTTACTCTTTATTTACTCTCTTGCAATGAAGCTGTTTGATCTGATCATGTGCTGATTTTAAAACCCTATGTTTTGTAGTGGTTGAGTTCTCAATCGCCCAGTAATACACACACACACACACACACTATTCCTATGTGCTTGACAACCGGAGAGGAAGTGAAAGAGCAATCCACAGAGAATTCATCTCTCAGGCAGCCGTATTTAAACAGACTGAATCTAGTCACATTTATTCCAGATGTGAAACATCAGCTTTGGTTGTAAAGTACGAGAGCTAGCATCACTGGAGGTTAAAGAGCAGTGAGACACAGAAGTGCAGTCAGCCTTGAGATTTCAGGTCTAAAGTACACCAGACAGCATTAAAGATACACGTGTATCACCTGAGTTACATCTTGAAAACGAGAAGGCGGCATGTGAAACGATCCTGAAGAAACAAGGCTTTAACTTTAAAACTTAGTGCTCTCAGAGCATGCGCCGTGTGCATGTTTCTGTCTCAACAGAGTGTTGCTGCCATCAAGCATGTCAACAGTTGCGTCCCAAGACGGTGACGCCGGATTTCCGTGCAGAACAGATGCAGAGGCGGCTCCTGCGGGACAGCAAGACAGTTTGACGCAGGACGAGGACAAACAGGGGGTGTCGCAGTGGCCTCCAGCCGGCTCTCCGTCAACATGCTCAAACTGGATGGTCACACTGTGGACACCTGCGTAATGAAACACCTCTCGAATCTCTCGGTGAAGACTGGATATTCCTGTTCTCCAGGACGACTCGTGGAGGTTAGGAGACACTTTGACATGCAGGGTGGCCACATTACGCCCTTTACTCAACTCCCACACGTGGAGCTCGTGAACGCTGACAACCCTGCTGAGTTTGCACACGTTCTCCACTGGAACAGAGAGACAGCGTGAGCATGTGGCAGAGAGAAAGACAGCGTGAGCATATTTACCTGTATCACATACTGATGGAGCGCAGAGAGAGATGTGATATAAACTTACAGAGAGAGCTGAGGTGCAGCTCGGCCGGGCTCATTTGCAGCAGTATTCCGGCGGTTTCTTTAACCAGCGGGGCAGCCGACAACATGATGATGGCTACCATGATGAGCGTCAGACTGGGGTCCACGTAGCACTGCCAGTTACACGGGCTCTCGGGAGCCAGGGGCCATACGTAGAACAAAGTTGAAGCCACAACCACCACGACTGAGCCCAAGGCGTCGTTTAACACGTGAAGCAGCACTCCTTGAAAAACCAGAGCGACAGCATATTTAAAGCACTTGGTCGTCAAAAGAAAGGCGTTTAAAGAAACGTGTGTTACTGGCCGTCACCTCTTATGTTGAGAGGAGGTCCGTCGTCTACGGACTTCTGCTCATCACTCTGGTGGTCCAGACTTCCTGCGGATTGATAATGTACAAGTGTGGAGTGTAGTACTGAAGGCCGTGACACACACGACAACCTGCAACCTCACAACACCAGTGCGGCAAGAGATGCTCTGTGTGGGGACCAACAGCTAACTGGTGCTTCAGACACACACTGTCAACACAACACACTTCAGTGATGTACAAGCCCATTATTTCTTTAGACGCTTCTACCCAAACCCTGTTAGTTTACAAGTTCATGCTTCCAGGAGGGTTAAAGCTGTTTCTGTGCTGTTTGTGATCAACATTTAATCTAAAGCACGAGACGCGCACACACACACACCTGCTTCTTCATCCGCATCCGCGCTCTTGTCGTCTTTCTGTCGCTTCGCGCCGCACAGCCAGCTGTAGTCCTGGAAGATGAGCAGACCCACGACATTCACCGCCAGACCTAACGTGCCCACGATGAGAACCAGCAGCGGGTCATCGATGGCCTCAGGCCGGCCGAGTCTCTTCAGCGCTTCCATGGAGATGGAGAAGCAAAGGGCGGCCAGGAACACGGCGTTGGCCAACGCGCCGACCACCTCCGCCCGCCCGAGCCCGTAAGTGTAGCGTCCAGCGCCGGCGCGACGCGACACCCGCGCTGCCGTCAGCCCGACGCACAGCGACAGAATGTCGGACAGCATGTTGAAGGAGTCCGACACCAGCGCGATGGAGTTGCCCACGTATCCCGCCACGATCTCCGCCACGAAAAAGATAACGGTAATGACGAGCATTAAAATCAGGCGACACGTTTTGCCGCTGTAGCGTCCCATGATCGCGACTTATTCTTCTCTCGACAAGATAACGAGCAAAGTGATGAAGCGCGAGGTGCGAGCAGGTGCAGGCGAGATCATCACCATCCGCGCGCCCGCTCGCTTTGTCACGTACAGACTCTCCCGTTACCGATCATGACTGTGCACTTTAACTCCGAGGCGGTGATCATTGTGTTTTTGCGTCACGACACCGGGTTGTTTTCCGCTAACGCTGTCTCTCTCTCTGTCTCTCTCTCTCTCTCTCTCTCTCTCTCTCTCTCTCTCTCTCTCTCTCTCTCTCTCTCTCTCTCTCTCTCTCTCTCTCTCTCTCTCTCTGTCTCTGTCTCTGTCTCTGTCTCTCTCTCTCTCTCTCTCTCTCTCTCTCTCTCTCTCTCTCTCTCTCTCTCTCTCTCTCTCTCTCTCTCTCTCTCTCTCTCTCTCTCTCTCTCTCTCTCTCTCTCTCTCTCTCTCTCTCTCTCTCTCTCTCTCTCTCTCTCTCTCTCTCTCTCTCTCTCTCTCTCTCTCTCTCTCTCTCTCTCTCTCTCTCTCTCTCTCTCTCTCTCTCTCTCTCTCTCTCTCTCTCTCTCTCTGTCTCTGTCTCTGTCTCTCTCTCTCTCTCTCTCTCTCTCTCTCTCTCTCTCTCTCTCTCTCTCTCTCTCTCTCTCTCTCTCTCTCTCTCTCTCTCTCTCTCTCTCTCTGTCTCTGTCTCTGTCTCTGTCTCTCTCTCTCTCTCTCTCTCTCTCTCTCTCTCTCTCTCTCTCTCTCTCTCTCTCTCTCTCTCTCTCTCTCTCTCTCTCTCTCTCTCTCTCTCTCTCTCTCTCTCTCTCTCTCTCTCTCTCTCTCTCTCTCTCTCTCTCTCTCTCTCTCTCTCTCTCTCTCTCTCTCTCTCTCTCTCTCTCTCTCTCTCTCTCTCTCTCTCTCTCTCTCTCTCTCTCTCTCTCTCTCTCTCTCTCTCTCTCTCTCTCTCTCTCTCTCTCTCTCTCTCTCTCTCTCTCTCTCTCTCTCTCTCTCTCTCTCTCTCTCTCTCTCTCTCTCTCTCTCTCTCTCTCTCTCTCTCTCTCTCTCTCTCTCTCTCTCTCTCTCTCTCTCTCTCTCTCTCTCTCTCTCTCTCTCTCTCTCTCTTCTCTGTCTCTGTCTGTCTCTCAAGATTCAAGATTCAAAGAAGCTTTATTGGCATGATAAAAAGTGTTTTACATTGCCAAAGCAGGAAGATTAAATATAAACATTCTGTATAAAATAAAATAAGAGTCTCCTATATAAGAAACAATATGTACACATCAATACAGACATAAAAGTGCAAAGTATTGACAAAAGTTCTTAGTGAAAGTGACAGGATCCTGTCATAAGTGTCAGTTTGTGTGTGTTGTGTGTGTGTTGTGTGTGTTGTTGTGTGTGTGTGTGTGTGTGTCAGTGTTGTGTGTGTTGTGTTGTCTGTGTTGTGTCAGTGTTGTGTGTGTGTGTTGTGTCAGTGTTGTGTGTGTGTTGTGTCAGTGTTGTGTCAGTGTTGTGTGTGTGTTGTGTCAGTGTTGTGTCAGTGTTGTGTGTGTGTTGTGTCAGTGTTGTGTCAGTGTTGTGTCTGTGTTGTGTCAGTGTTGTGTCAGTGTTGTGTGTGTGTTGTGTCAGTGTTGTGTGTGTGTTATGTCAGTGTTGTGTCAGTGTTGTGTTGTGTCTGTGTTGTGTCAGTGTTGTGTGTGTTGTGTCAGTGTTGTGTGTGTGTTATGTCAGTGTTGTGTCAGTGTTGTGTTGTGTCTGTGTTGTGTCAGTGTTGTGTGTGTTGTGTCAGTGTTGTGTGTGTGTTATGTCAGTGTTGTGTCAGTGTTGTGTTGTGTCTGTGTTGTGTCAGTGTTGTGTGTGTTGTGTCAGTGTTGTGTGTGTGTTGTGTCAGTGTTGTGTCAGTGTTGTGTGTGTGTTGTGTCAGTGTTGTGTCAGTGTTGTGTGTGTGTTGTGTCAGTGTTGTGTCAGTGTTGTGTCTGTGTTGTGTCAGTGTTGTGTCAGTGTTGTGTGTGTGTTGTGTCAGTGTTGTGTGTGTGTTATGTCAGTGTTGTGTCAGTGTTGTGTTGTGTCTGTGTTGTGTCAGTGTTGTGTGTGTTGTGTCAGTGTTGTGTGTGTTGTGTGTGTTGTGTTGTGTTGTGTGTGTGTTGTGTCAGTGTTGTGTCAGTGTTGTGTGTGTGTTGTGTCAGTGTTGTGTCAGTGTTGTGTGTGTGTTGTGTCAGTGTTGTGTCAGTGTTGTGTGTGTGTTGTGTCAGTGTTGTGTCAGTGTTGTGTCTGTGTTGTGTCAGTGTTGTGTCAGTGTTGTGTGTGTGTTGTGTCAGTGTTGTGTGTGTGTTATGTCAGTGTTGTGTCAGTGTTGTGTTGTGTCTGTGTTGTGTCAGTGTTGTGTGTGTTGTGTCAGTGTTGTGTGTGTTGTGTGTGTTGTGTTGTGTTGTGTGTGTTGTGTCAGTGTTGTGCTGGTTGTTGCTCTTCTGTCGTGACAGGACTTGACGTATCTCGCCGTCAGGTTTGAGCTGATGGGCTTTTCTCCCAGTATGTATGAGATCTTGTCCTGTTGTTGTGTTGTGTTGTGTTGTGTTGTGTCAGTGTTGTGTTGTGTGTGTGTTGTGCTGGTTGTTGCTCTTCTGTCTTGACAGGACTTGACGTATCTCGCCGCCAGGTTTGAGCTGATGGGCTTTTCTCCCAGTATGTATGAGATCTTGTCCTGTTGTTGAAACTGCTTGAAGTCTTTGTGGAAGTTTGTGAACTGGGGGAAGAATGTTTCTCTGATGTCCGTATAGTTTGGACACGAGGTTAAGAAGTGCAGCTCTGTTTCCACTTGTCTCTGTGTGCAGTGTGGACACAGTCGCTCTTCTCTTGGAGTCCATGTCTGTCTGTGTCGGCCCGTCTCCACAGTGAGCTTGTGTTCACTGAGTCTGTACATGGTCAACACTTTTCTTAGTTTAGGGTCTGAGACGCTTTTGAGGTATTCTGCCGCTTTATATTCTCTGTTTAATGACCGATAGCATTCAAGTTTACTTTGCTGAGCTGTTGCTTCTGTCCAGTGTTTGAGATATTTTTCTTTTTGTGTTTTTATCATTTGGTTAATTCTGGCTGGAGTTTGGGGTTCAGTTGGACACGTTTGGGGTTTTAGAGTTAGTTCTGAGATCAGTTGGATGAGACAACTTTTCTCTGGGTTCAGCTCCTGATGACGTAAGGCTTTGTGATGGAGTGATTCTGTATCGCTGTTCTGAAAGGGGCTTATAGAATTTAATCGCTCTTTTTTGTATTTTAATTATTAGAGGATATAGTCCTAATTCTGCTCTGCAGGCGTTGTTTGGGGTTTTGCGTTGTACCCGTAGAATGTTTTTACACATTTCTGTTTGCAGTGTCTCAGTTGGGTGTTTGTCCCATTTGGTGAACTCTTGGTTGGTGAGGGGACCCCAAACCTCACATCCATAAAGTGCTATTGGTTCTATAACGGATTGGATTATTTTAAGCCAAATTCCAGCTGGGATGTGGATTTTTATATTCCTTTTGATAGCGTAAAAAGCTCTTCGTGCCTTGTCTCTCAGGTCGTTCACTGCCTTGTTTAAGTTTCCGGTGTTACTGATGTTTATACCGAGATATGTGTAGTTTTGGGTTTGCTCTAAAGGCACGTTGTTGAGTTTAAAGTTGTGATGTTGGTTTTGTCGACTATGCCTTTTCTGGAATATCATAACTTTGGTCTTTTTAAGGTTCACTGATAGCGCCCATGTTTGACAAAAAGTGTGCAGGATGTCTAGATGTTGCTGTAGACCCTCTTTTGTGGGTGACAGCAGCACCAGATCATCTGCAAACAGAAGGCATTTCATTTTTTTGGTCCGTGTTTTTAATCATCTCATTAAGAATGCCATCAATTCCGCTTGCTTTTCTGGATTTAAGTTTGCATATATTATGGCATAGTTCCTCTAGTGTAATTTGGTAATCTAAAGGGTTTTGGTAATCTTTAATAGTTGATTCTAGGGTGCTTAGTTTGTCTTCAAGGTAGTTTGTTCGTGGTTGTTGGTTATATTACTAAAGAGGTTAGAGAAGTGGTTTATCCACACATCTCTGTTCTGAATGGGTAGTTCTTCATAGTGAGATTTATTAAGTGCGTTCCAATGTTCCCAGAAGCGGTTAGTTTCTAGAGATTGTTCAATTGCTCTTAGCCGATTTTGTATATCTTGTTTCTTTTTTGTCCTTAGGGTGTCTTTATATTCTTTAAGTTTTTCATGGTAGAGTTGGCGTGTGTTTACATTATCTGCATCTCTGTGTTTCTGATTTGACAGAGTTCGTACTTCTTTTCTAAGGTTTTTACACTCATTGTCGAACCATTTCTCATTGGCGGGTCTCTTTTTTGTTTTCGTATTTGTTGATTTTAGGTTGGCTAGTGTTGCAGATATTGTAAATATTTTGTTAATTCTGTCTACTGCTAAGTTTACGCCTTCGTTATTGTGTGGAAATGGCGTATCTAGGAATTTATTAAGTAGGTTTTGAATTTTTGGTTCACATATTACGCTTTGGTATATATCTTCACTATTTTGTTTCCATCTGTATGCGTGTTTAAGGCTATGGAGTTGAGTTTGATTTGGTGCCTCAGTGTTAGGTTTAGATCTGTTTAGGTAAAGAGTAATTTGACTGTGGTCTGATAAGGGGGTTAGTGTGCTAACTGTGTCTCTCTCTGTCTCTCTCTCTCTCTCTCTCTCTCTCTGTCTCTGTATCTCTCTCTCTCTCTGTCTCTCTCCCTCTCTGTCTGTCTCTCTCTCTGTCTGTCTCTCCCTCTTCTCTTGTGTTTTCTGTTTAGGGTCCCATAGCATTTATTTTCCCAATGATCTAAATATGACTTTTGATGTGGTTTTCTTCTGTTGTGCCGGTCTGAAGTTTCAGAGCCAGCTGGCAGATGTTTTACTTATGTTTTAAGTGTCTCTCTCTCGCTGTATGTGTGTGACATGCACGCAGGTTATTTATCTACGTGTCATGCTCAGCGTTAGTTTACATTACAAAATGAGTCACATATTAAATAATCTTAAATTACAATGAACTCAACCACACTCTTTTATCACTGTTAACATCCTTTTCTGCTCGAAAACTCATATCGGTTTTCGCTTCCCTGCAATCTTTCTCTCTCTCTCTCTCTCTCTCTCGTGTTTTTCTATATGTGCACATATTTAAAGCGAAATGATGATTTGTTATACACACCTCTCTGTTGGGTTAGTGCTTCAGTCCAGAGATAATGAAATTCATTGAATGACAGTAAACTGAACCTCTTGTGTATTTACTGAAGATGATCTACCTGCTGCAGTGTTTGTGTACAATCCGATTTACATTCACCTGCTGCACACTTTCATTATAACTCTCTTGAGATCAGAGGTCATGAGCCCTGCACTCCTGGAGAAGGTCCAGCAAAGACATTGATATAGGTGTGTTTGATAACTGTTAAAGCTGATCTCCAGGAGCAGGGTTCACCACCTCTGCTGGTAGCAATCATTATATAAAAGCCACAGTCATAATGCAATACAAGATTCTTTAATGAGATACAGATGAAACAATAACAAAACTTGTAAAACAATTCAACAGAAATTACAACACAAAAGACTTTTACAGTGAAGCATGAGTCTTAGTCACAAACAAACACACTTACAGATAACAGCAACAATCCCGTTAATTGTTTCGCATTGCATGTGTTCTGGAAAAATAGAGGTGTAACAACAGTGTTCTGAATATGATGTTTCTGTAATAATATAACTGAGACGGATTTATCTCGTCGGTTTTCTGCAGGTAATCTGGTCATGTTCACACCAGAATGGACTTCTTGCATGCTTTTTGGACTGAAATGCCAAACCGCTCATTGTCATTGTCTTTGTCCACTCAGAGATACAAAAGAAGCCACAGGCTGATGTGCTACTTAAGTTGGTGCTTAAATTAGAATGAAAGAAAATACGTTTTTTCAGCTCGTTTTAGCCCATTCATCTGACTGTATGGTCCACAGTCCACATGGTTAATATACAACTTCATAAGGAAATTCAGAACAGAAGGCCTTGTAAGCCAGCATCTTGACATTTAAGTGTTAGGTGGTGTTGTGACCAATTCAATAAGAGACGATGAGTTGCTCAGACACAGGTGTTCTTATTTCTTTGTAGATACAGAACTGCTTGAATCAATGTCAGAGATAATCTACAGAGCTTGTGTTGTGTTCTGGAGAAGAAATACACAGATGAATCATCCGCACAAAGCCTCACTGCCTGTGAGCTTTTCAGGAGGTGTCGGAGGGCACATGCTCCTCGAAGCCCTCGCTCTCCCTCACCAGCGCCCTCTCCAGAATCACACGGCCTTCTTTATAGCGCTGGCTGTCCTCGGTGGCAAACTCATAGATCCAGCCCAACTTACTGTTGCAGTTTTTACAGCTGACATCACGAACCATGTGTCTGCCGGTCAACATCACCCGATCCTGCACTTCGCTGTACTGCAGATTTACCACCTGATAACCAACAAGTACAAGATCAGTGTGAAGTATCACTTTACATTCTCTGTCACAAAACACTGCTGCTGTGCCAAATAGAGGCCTGATCTTCCTTTAAGAATAATGTATGAATGGAAAGCATGTCATTGTGTGTGTTTCCATAGTTACGTCTCTCTTTGCAATATCGGACAACATCTTCAAAAACTATTCATAAAATAAATTAAATCCGTCTTTCTTGTAGCTGATTTCACATTGTTTCACAATTGAGGAAGTTTGCTTATGTTCACAAGCGTGAAGAGATTTAGCTTGCTGTATCTCAGTTGATAAAGCATTCCATGGGGGATAAACCACTGTTTTCTGCCCAGCTGCTTAGTGGACTTTGGATTTGAGTTAAAGAATTCTGCTAATGTTCACCAGTAAATGTTAATCTCTGAATTCATATTCAAATGCTCAAGATTAGATTTCAAGAACATGCTCTATTCTTTGTGTACAGTAGGCAGATATTTATTAGAGCGGCACAATGAATTCTTTAAAGATTGCAATCTGCAATCTACACGCTTATTAATGTATTTGCGCTAATAGAGAATCTGCGCGTCATCGTGTTTTCACGTTATTTTAAATTGTTTACAGGTGTTGTTATGTTTTATGAGAGGTATGAGTGACAGGTTGCAATGCCGCTAGATATTACTGAATGGACCTTTTATTGCAAGTGTCACATTGTGAATTTGTTTTACTTTAGAAAATATTTAATATAGCCTGCAAGGAAGTTAAACTTATGCATTTAAAGTCAAATTAAAAACGTTAGTTTGCCTATGGTATATTTTCTCACTATAGTAAGTGTAGGTTAACCATGAAATATGTAATAAATCCTAAATAAAGTATTTTAGTCAGAACCTCTAGTAAATGATGTCATCAATCAGAATAAAAAAAATCTCTATTTGAAAAAAAAGAATCGTGATTCTCAATTTATTTAGAGTCGTGCAGCTCTTTTGATGTACTGGTTGTTACTTTTCTGTCTATTGCTGTGAAGCTGCTCTGAAACATCCATATTTAATAAAGCACTTTATAAATGAAAGTGTCGTGACTTTGAAATGTTAGTGGTCTCAACCTTATCTCAATAACCATACAGTCATATGACTCGTCCTCGTGTATACACCGGAGGAAAGCAGCACATGCCTTGTTGAAGAGGAAGGCCCGGCCCGTGGCACCGGTGAACCGTGTGGAGATGAGCTCAGATCGGTTTGTCAGGATGGTGTCGCAGTTCGCACAGGAGAAGAGACGCGTCCCGCCAATGTGATCGAGAAAGATGCGGCCCATGGCTCCAGCAAACTGAGAACACACACAGGTAAATTATTCCGTTCAGTAAAATGACTTTATACTTTAAATTAATTTATAAATATAAACATGTGGATGTATGCAAGTTTGATTTTGTCGTCAGTCTCTAGAAGAAATGAAAGGACATACACAGCATCCCAATAACAACAAACAACGAGAAGAGATTAAAAGACGCTTCTGGGGACGTGCAGCCTTTATCACCCAACTCAACAATCATTTACGTTCACTTATATTTTACTGACTGACAGGGTCATGTACGGTCGACTTTCCTGAGCGTTAAAATATGACACAGTTCTGTCAAATATTCACATGACGTGTCAAGTAAACAGATAACAATTAAAATCACAATCGTTATGATGTCGTTGTCATTATCAGTGTCGCTCTTACCAGCCTCTTTATGCCGACTGTTTAATATCGCTTTGTATCTGTCTGTTGTTTATTCCCAGACAGCTCGAGCGTTTGTTTTCTTCCGGCTCTTCCGCCAGACAGCTATCAACGTCCGGTGTGACGAAGCGGCGATGGCGTCATACACTCTAGCCGCATCTATTGGACAATAGGCTTGTTCGAGATTGCCAAATTCTGCGCAGAATCGATCACCGCAAGATGCATGCCGGTTAGAAATGAAATGTGTCCGAGTTATGTTCGCCTCGTTTTGTGACGTGTGCCAAAAAACTCTCGCGGTGGCCTGGCCGATATTTACGGTGGCCCACTGTTTCACAACACAACGACATTTAAAAGGAGAATATAAGTTCACAACGCAATCAAGCTACAACAAAACGGAATAAAGCCACAGCTAGTGGCGGCGAGGTGAAAGTGACCTTTTTGGTCTGTGATAAACTGTATTTTGTGCCATTTAAGGCTTCCGAGATTCTTCGGCATTTGTCTGAAGCAACGGAATCAAGCCACAACACAACGGAATCAAGTTACACCACAATGAAATCAAACTACATCACAACAGAATGAAATCAAGCTACAACACAACAGAATTGAGTCACAACACAACGGAATCGAGCTACAACACAACATAACGGAATCGAGCTACAACACAACGATATCAAGCTACAACACAACGGAATTGAGTCAAAATACAACGGAATCAAGCTACAACACAACGGAATCGAGCTACAACACAACGATATCAAGCTACAACACAACGGAATTGAGTCACAATACAACGGAATCAAGCTACGACACAACGGAATCTAGCTACAACACAACGGAATTGAGTCACAATACAACAGAATCAAGCTACGACACAACGGAATCTAGCTACAACACAACATAACGGAATCGAGCTACAACACAACGATATCAAGCTACAACACAACGGAATTGAGTCACAATACAACGGAATCAAGCTACAACACAACATAGCGGAATCGAGCTACAACACAACGATATCAAGCTACAACACAACGGTATTGAGTCACAACACAACGGAATCGAGCTACAACACAACATAGCGGAATCGAGCTACAACACAACAATATCAAGCTACAACACAACGGAATTGAGTCACAATACAACGGAATCAAGCTACAACACAACGGTATTGAGTCACAACACAACGGAATCAAGCTACAACACAACATAACGGAATCGAGCTACAACTCAACGGAATCGAGCTACATCAAGCTACAACACAATGGAATCAAGCTACAACACAACGGAATCGAGTCACAATACAACGGAATCAAGCTAAAACACAACGGTATTGAGTCACAACACAACGGAATCGAGCTACAACACAACATAACGGAATCGAGCGTCAACTCAACGGAATCGAGCTACATCAAGCTACAACACAACGGAATCAAGCTACAACACAACAGAATTGAGTCACAATACAACGGAATCAAGCTACAACACAACGGAATTGAGTCACAATACAACGGAATTGAGCTACAACACAACGAAATCGAGCGACAACACAACGGAATCAAGCTACAACACAACGGAATCAAGCTACAACACAACGGAATCAAGCTACAACACAACGGAATTGAGTCAAAATACAACGGAATCGAGCTACAACACAACATAACGGTATCGAGCTACAACTCAACGGAATCGAGCTACATCAAGCTACAACACAATGGAATCAAGCTACAACACAACGGAATCGAGTCACAATACAACGGAATCAAGCTAAAACACAACGGTATTGAGTCACAACACAACGGAATCGAGATACAACACAACATAACGGAATCGAGCTACAACTCAACGGAATCGAGCTACATCAAGCTACAACACAACGGAATCAAGCTACAACACAACAGAATTGAGTCACAATACAACGGAATCAAGCTACAACACAACGGAATTGAGTCACAATACAACGGAATTGAGCTACAACACAACGAAATCGAGCGACAACACAACGGAATCAAGCTACAACACAACGGAATCAAGCTACAACACAACGATATCAAGCTACAACACAACGGAATTGAGTCACAATACAACGGAATCAAGCTACGACACAACGGAATCTAGCTACAACACAACATAACAGAATCGAGCTACAACACAACGATATCAAGCTACAACACAATGGAATCAAGCTACAACACAACGGAATCAAGCTACAACACAACGGAATCGAGCTACAACACAACGATATCAAGCTACAACACAACGGAATTGAGTCACAATACAACGGAATCAAGCTACGACACAACGGAATCTAGCTACAACACAACATAACAGAATCGAGCTACAACACAACGATATCAAGCTACAACACAACGGAATTGAGTCACAATACAACGGAATCAAGCTACAACACAACGGAATCTAGCTACAACACAACATAACGGAATCGAGCTACAACACAACGATATCAAGCTACAACACAACGGAATTGAGTCACAATACAACGGAATCAAGCTACAACACAACGGTATTGAGTCACAACACAACGGAATCGAGCTACAACACAACATAGCGGAATCGAGCTACAACACAACAATATCAAGCTACAACACAACGGAATTGAGTCACAATACAACGGAATCAAGCTACAACACAACGGTATTGAGTCACAACACAACGGAATCAAGCTACAACACAACATAACGGAATCGAGCTACAACTCAACGGAATCGAGCTACATCAAGCTACAACACAATGGAATCAAGCTACAACACAACGGAATCGAGTCACAATACAACGGAATCAAGCTAAAACACAACGGTATTGAGTCACAACACAACGGAATCGAGCTACAACACAACATAACGGAATCGAGCTACAACTCAACGGAATCAAGCTACATCAAGCTACAACACAACGGAATCAAGCTACAACACAACAGAACTGAGTCACAATACAACGGAATCAAGCTACAACACAACGGAATTGAGTCACAATACAACGGAATTGAGCTACAACACAACGAAATCGAGCGACAACACAACGGAATCAAGCTACAACTCAACGGAATCAAGCTACAACACAACGGAATCAAGCTACAACACAACGGAATTGAGTCAAAATACAACGGAATCGAGCTACAACACAACATAACGGAATCGAGCTACAACACAACATAGCGGAATCGAGCTACAACACAACAATATCAAGCTACAACACAACGGAATTGAGTCACAATACAACGGAATCAAGCTACAACACAACGGTATTGAGTCACAACACAACGGAATCAAGCTACAACACAACATAACGGAATCGAGCTACAACTCAACGGAATCGAGCTACATCAAGCTACAACACAATGGAATCAAGCTACAACACAACGGAATCGAGTCACAATACAACGGAATCAAGCTAAAACACAACGGTATTGAGTCACAACACAACGGAATCGAGCTACAACACAACATAACGGAATCGAGCGTCAACTCAACGGAATCGAGCTACATCAAGCTACAACACAACGGAATCAAGCTACAACACAACAGAATTGAGTCACAATACAACGGAATCAAGCTACAACACAACGGAATTGAGTCACAATACAACGGAATTGAGCTACAACACAACGAAATCGAGCGACAACACAACGGAATCAAGCTACAACACAACGGAATCAAGCTACAACACAACGGAATCAAGCTACAACACAACGGAATTGAGTCAAAATACAACGGAATCGAGCTACAACACAACATAACGGTATCGAGCTACAACTCAACGGAATCGAGCTACATCAAGCTACAACACAATGGAATCAAGCTACAACACAACGGAATCGAGTCACAATACAACGGAATCAAGCTAAAACACAACGGTATTGAGTCACAACACAACGGAATCGAGCTACAACACAACATAACGGAATCGAGCTACAACTCAACGGAATCGAGCTACATCAAGCTACAACACAACGGAATCAAGCTACAACACAACAGAATTGAGTCACAATACAACGGAATCAAGCTACAACACAACGGAATTGAGTCACAATACAACGGAATTGAGCTACAACACAACGAAATCGAGCGACAACACAACGGAATCAAGCTACAACACAACGGAATCAAGCTACAACACAACGATATCAAGCTACAACACAACGGAATTGAGTCACAATACAACGGAATCAAGCTACGACACAACGGAATCTAGCTACAACACAACATAACAGAATCGAGCTACAACACAACGATATCAAGCTACAACACAATGGAATCAAGCTACAACACAACGGAATCAAGCTACAACACAACGGAATCGAGCTACAACACAACGATATCAAGCTACAACACAACGGAATTGAGTCACAATACAACGGAATCAAGCTACGACACAACGGAATCTAGCTACAACACAACATAACAGAATCGAGCTACAACACAACGATATCAAGCTACAACACAACGGAATTGAGTCACAATACAACGGAATCAAGCTACAACACAACGGAATCTAGCTACAACACAACATAACGGAATCGAGCTACAACACAACGATATCAAGCTACAACACAACGGAATTGAGTCACAATACAACGGAATCAAGCTACAACACAACGGTATTGAGTCACAACACAACGGAATCGAGCTACAACACAACATAGCGGAATCGAGCTACAACACAACAATATCAAGCTACAACACAACGGAATTGAGTCACAATACAACGGAATCAAGCTACAACACAACGGTATTGAGTCACAACACAACGGAATCAAGCTACAACACAACATAACGGAATCGAGCTACAACTCAACGGAATCGAGCTACATCAAGCTACAACACAATGGAATCAAGCTACAACACAACGGAATCGAGTCACAATACAACGGAATCAAGCTAAAACACAACGGTATTGAGTCACAACACAACGGAATCGAGCTACAACACAACATAACGGAATCGAGCTACAACTCAACGGAATCAAGCTACATCAAGCTACAACACAACGGAATCAAGCTACAACACAACAGAACTGAGTCACAATACAACGGAATCAAGCTACAACACAACGGAATTGAGTCACAATACAACGGAATTGAGCTACAACACAACGAAATCGAGCGACAACACAACGGAATCAAGCTACAACTCAACGGAATCAAGCTACAACACAACGGAATCAAGCTACAACACAACGGAATTGAGTCAAAATACAACGGAATCGAGCTACAACACAACATAACGGTATCGAGCTACAACTCAACGGAATCGAGCTACATCAAGCTACAACACAATGGAATCAAGCTACAACCCAACGGAATCGAGTCACAATACAACGGAATCAAGCTAAAACACAACGGTATTGAGTCACAACACAACGGAATCGAGCTACAACACAACATAACGGAATCGAGCTACAACTCAACGGAATCGAGCTACATCAAGCTACAACACAACGGAATCAAGCTACAACACAACAGAATTGAGTCACAATACAACGGAATCAAGCTACAACACAACGGAATTGAGTCACAATACAACGGAATTGAGCTACAACACAACGAAATCGAGCGACAACACAACGGAATCAAGCTACAACACAACGGAATCAAGCTACAACACAACGGAATCAAGCTGCAACACAACGGAATCGAGTCAAAATACAACGGAATCGAGCTACAACACAACATAACGGAATCGAGCTACAACTCAACGGAATCGAGCTACATCAAGCTACAACACAATGGAATCAAGCTACAACACAACGGAATTGAGTCACAATACAACGGAATCAAGCTACAACACAACATAACGGAATCGAGCTACAACTCAACGGAATCGAGCTACAACACAACAGAATCAAGCTACAACACAACAGAATTGAGTCACAATACAACGGAATCAAGCTACAACACAACGGAATTGAGTCACAATACAACGGAATTGAGCTACAACACAACGAAATCGAGCGACAACACAACGGAATCAAGCTACAACACAACAGAATTGAGTCAAAATACAACGGAATCAAGCTACAACACAACGGAATTGAGTCACAATACAACGGAATCAAGCTACAACACAACGGAATTGAGTCACAATACAACGGAATTGAGCTACAACACAACGAAATCGAGCGACAACACAACGGAATCAAGCTACAACACAACAGAATTGAGTCAAAATACAACGGAATCAAGCTACAACACAACGGAATTGAGTCACAATACAACGGAATTGAGCTACAACACAACGAAATCGAGCGACAACACAACGGAATCAAGCTACAACACAACGGAATCAAGCTACAACACAACGGAATCAAGCTACAACACAACGGAATCGAGTCAAAATACAACGGAATCGAGCTACAACACAACATAACGGTATCGAGCTACAACTCAACGGAATCGAGCTACATCAAGCTACAACACAATGGAATCAAGCTACAACACAACGGAATTGAGTCACAATACAACGGAATCAAGCTACAACACAACGGAATTGAGTCACAATACAACGGAATCAAGCTACAACACAACATAACGGAATCGAGCTACAACTCAACGGAATCGAGCTACATCAAGCTACAACACAACAGAATCAAGCTACAACACAACAGAATTGAGTCACAATACAACGGAATCAAGCTACAACACAACGGAATTGAGTCACAATACAACGGAATTGAGCTACAACACAACGAAATCGAGCGACAACACAACGGAATCAAGCTACAACACAACGGAATCAAGCTACAACACAACAGAATTGAGTCAAAATACAACGGAATCAAGCTACAACACAACGGAATTGAGTCACAATACAATGGAATCGAGCTACAACCCAACGGAATCAAGCTACAACACAACGGTATTGAGTCACAACACAACGGAATCGAGCTACAACACAACGGTATTGAGTCACAATACAACGGAATCAAGCTACAACACAACATAACGGAATCGAGCTATAACTCAACGGAATCGAGCTACATCAATCTACAACACAATGGAATCAAGCTACAACACAACGGAATTGAGTCACAATACAACGGAATCAAGCTACAACACAACATAACGGAATCGAGCTACAACTCAACGGAATCGAGCTACAACACAACATAACGGAATCAAGCTACAACACAATGGAATCAAGCTACAACACAATAGAATCAAGCTACAACACAATAAAATCAAGCTACAACACAATGGAATCAAGCTACAACACAATGGAATCAAGCTACAACACAATAAAATCAAGCTACAACACAATGGAATCAAGCTACAACACAATAAAATCAAGCTACAACACAATGGAATCAAGCTACAACACAATGGAATCAAGCTACAACACAACGGAATCAAGCTACAACACAACGGAATCGAGCTTCAACACAACGGAATCGAGTCACAACACAACAGAATTGAGTCACAACACAACGGAATTTAGTCACAACACAACGGAATTGAGTCACAACACAACGGAATTGAGTCACAACACAACGGAATCGAGCTACAACACAACGGAATCAAGCTACAACACAACGGAATTGAGTCACAACACAACGGAATCGAGCTACAACACAACATAACGGTATCGAGCTACAACATAACGGAATCGAGCTACAACTCAACGGAATCGAGCGACATCAAGCTACAACACAATGGAATCAAGCTACAACACAATGGAATCAAGCTACAACACAACGGAATTGAGTCACAACACAACGGAATTGAGTCACAACACAACGGAATTGAGTCACAACACAACGGAATCGAGCTACAACACAACGGAATCAAGCTACAACACAATGGTATTGAGTCACAACACAACGGAATCGAGCTACAACACAACACAACGGAATCGAGCTACAACACAACATAACGGTATCGAGCTACAACATAACGGAATCGAGCTACAACCCAACGGAATCAAGCTACAACACAACGGAATTGAGTCACAATACAACGGAATCAAGCTACAACACAACGGTATTGAGTCACAACACAACGGAATCGAGCTACAACACAACATAACGGAATCGAGCTACAACTCAACGGAATCGAGCTACATCAAGCTACAACACAATGGAATCAAGCTACAACACAACGGAATTGAGTCACAATACAATGGAATCAAGCTACAACACAACATAACGGAATCGAGCTACAACACAACATAACGGAATCGAGATACAACACAACATAACCAGAATCGAGCTACAATTCAACGGAATCGAGCTACATCAAGCTACAACACAATGGAATCAAGCTACAACACAATGGAATCAAGCTACAACACAACGGAATCAAGCTACAACACAACGGAATCAAGTTACAACACAACGGAATCAAGCTACAACACAACGGAATTGAGTCACAACACAACGGAATCAAGCTACAACACAACGGAATCAAGCTACAACACAACGGAATTGAGTCACAATACAACGGAATCGAGCTACAACCCAACGGAATCAAGCTACAACACAACGGAATCAAGCTACAACACAACAGAATTGAGTCACAACACAACGGAATTGAGTCACAACTCAATGGAATCGAGCTACAACACAATGGAATCAAGCTACAACACAACAGAATCAAGCTACAACACAACGGAATCGAGTCACAATACAACAGAATCAAGCCACAACACAACGGAATCAAGCTACAACACAACGGAATCAAGCTACAACACAACGGAATTGAGTCACAACACAACGGAATTGAGTCACAACACAACGGAATCGATCTACAACCCAACAGAATTGAGTCACAATACAACTGAATTGAGTCACAACACAACGATATCAAGCTACAACACAACGATATCAAGCTACAACACAACGATATCAAGCTACAACACAACGATATCAAGCTACAACACAACGATATCAAGCTACAACACAACGGTATTGAGTCACAACACAACGGAATCGAGCTACAACACAACGGAATCAAGCTACTACACAACGGAATTGAGTCACAACACAACGGAATCGAGCTACAACACAACGGAATCAAGCTACAACACAACAGAATCAAGCTACAACACAACGGAATCGAGTCACAATACAACGGAATCAAGCTACAACACAACGGAATCAAGCTACAACACAACGGAATCAAGCTACAACACAACGGAATTGAGTCACAACACAATGGAATCGATCTACAACCCAACTGAATTGAGTCACAATACAACTGAATTGAGTCACAACACAACGATATCAAGCTACAACACAACGATATCAAGCTACAACACAACGATATCAAGCTACAACACAACGATATCAAGCAACAACACAACGGTATTGAGTCACAACACAACGGAATCGAGCTACAACACAACGGAATCAAGCTACCACACAACGGAATTGAGTCACAACACAACGGAATTGAGTCACAACACAATGGAATCGATCTACAACCCAACGGAATTGAGTCACAATACAACTGAATTGAGTCACAACACAATGGAATCGAGCTACAACCCAACGGAATCAAGCTACAACACAACGGAATTGAGTCACAATACAACGGAATCAAGCTACAACACAACGGTATTGAGTCACAACACAATGAAATTTAGTCACAACACAACGGTATTGAGTCACAACACAATGGAATTGAGTCACAACACAACGGTTATGGTTATACCAGTATATAGATCCATGGATTTGTTGGATGGCAGGAAGGCCAGTTGTCATGAGTCATTTAATGTGTGCTGTAGTGGTCTGCGGCAGTTATGTGCTCTTTCCTGACTGTCAAAGCTTGAATCTGCTCCAGTTGAAAGATGTTAAGCGTGTTGAGTCGAGTCTTAGAATGTTTTGTCCTCGACTTAAATAGTCAGCATGCTTTCAGATCTCTCTCCCGCTGCTGTCTGCACTGAACCAATAACGGAAGTGCAGAATATGCCCCTAAAAATATAGAACAATATAGAACAGCATTTGAGTTATGGTTTGCACTTAATTCGGTTTTGTTGAGATTTTATTCCTTTGTGTTATCTTGTGACTTGATTTCGTTGTGTTGTGAACTTATGTTTTCTTTTTAAATTTCGTTGTGTTGTGAACTTATGTATGCTTTTTAAATTTCGTTGTGTTGTGAACTTATGTATGCTTTTAAATTTCGTTGTGTTGTGAACTTATGTATGCTTTTTAAATTTCGTTGTGTTGTGAACTTATGTATGCTTTTTAAATGTCGTTGTGTTATGAACTTATGTATGCTTTTTAAATTTCGTTGTGTTGTGTACTGGTGGGCCACCGTAGAAATCCGCAGGCGAGCGCAGTTGCTTTCCCCCGACTACGTCGATGACAAGCACAATGGGAAACGACTTTTTTTATTTATATGTGGAAAAACACCAACAGTTTGTGAAATATATTGTCCTCATCCATACCCCTTCATGCAAAAGCAGTGGCAATTCAATTGCATCGATTTAATCTGCGATAAAAAGCGCTTTTTATTTTTATTAAAGTACAACATAAACATTACAAAAATAGATGGTATACAGTTTAAATTCAAAAACTTCCATTTTAAGTGGGGCTAAGACAAGAAAAAAATCATCACATTTAATTCAACAAAGAAGACAAAAAAGGAAAAAAATCACAATATTCAATCCATCCACATGAATTATTTAAAAACAACAAATATAATTTATATTATCGAATAAGTCTAACAAAATTCAAACTTTTTATTATTTGCCATTGAAAGCATTTTTTAATATTGTTCCAAAATTTGTTCTATAAACAGGGTGGTTTAAAAAAATACATTTGGGAATAAAACTCTTTGCTAACAAAAGTAAGCTATTAATATGAATTAAAAAAATTACCTAATTTTTCTCAGTTTCCATATATGTATTTCTTTGAAACGACATGTTTACATTTACATTACATTTAGTCATTTAGCAGACGCTTTTATCCAAAGCGACTTAAGTGATATGTCATAAAAGAGCAATAGTACAATAGGTGCTAATACAAACATACTGGTTTCAACAAAAGCTAGAACACTACCTGTTGAGAGAAGAGGGTTATTTTTTTCCCTTCATTTGTCTGTCAAGTATTCACAGAAGAGATGTGGTTGAAGTCGTTTTTTGAAGGTTGTGAGAGATGTGGTTAACTGCATTGGGAAGAATGTTCCAGCAGGAAGGAGTTGTGAAGGAGAAACATCCAGTAGCGGTTTTAGGCACGGGCGAACCGGGCAGTCGCCCGGGGCGGCATTTTTTCATGTCACATGGGGGGCGGCACCGGCACGAGCATTAAAAAAAACTCGGGGCCGCCGCGAAGCGGATTTCTATGATCTATCATTCATTCATTGTGTGGGGAATTTTGGCGCCCTTGCATGCTGAGAAGGTGCCGTGTGTGTGAAGGGGAAAGGGGAGGGGCGTACGCAGGGGATAGTTCACCTCTGGGTAGTTCACACCGAACGCGAATGTAGCGTTAAGCACGAGTGATTTACATGTTAAGTCAAGGCAAAGACGCGATGACCTACTTGCGGTGCGATTCGCGCGAATGAGGCGATTGAGAAAATCTGAACTTCGGCGAAAATTCACGATGCTAATCAGGAGCTTTCTCTAGTTGAGCCGTGATTATTTACATTTAATCATTTAGCAGACGCGCTTTTATCCAAAGAGACTTACAAAGAGTTCGGGCAATCAGAATCAGAACAAGCTTTATTGCCAGGTGTGCTTACACACACGAGGAATTCGTCTTGGTTAAAGAAGCTTCCAGTACACAAGTAAGGTTACAAGACAAGTAACAATCAACAAAGGCAACGAAAGTACAGAATAAAAATAAAAGTTAAGCACACAAAGGTGAAAGTGCAGTGTGACATATTAAAATATACAAGTTATGAGTTTATATCTGTGAAATGTCTGAGGGAAAGTATTGCACACATTTATTGCACTGTAGGGTGTATGATATGTATATACAGATTCTATGAGATATCTACAGGTGTTTAAAACAGGTGTTTAAAATATACACATTGACAATAGTACAATAGGTGCTTATTCAAAGTTAGTTTCAACAAAAGCTACACCAATACCTTTTGAGAGAAAAGTGTTAGTGTACTTTTTATTTGTAATTTTTTTTATTTGTCTGTCAGGTATTCGCCGAAGATGTGCGTTATTTGGAAGAAATTATTATGACTTAGCGAGCGGCAGAAGCCCCTCCCATAACGCGAATTCAATTAGTGGGCTATAAAGTCAATCACACACCACCTCGACTTTCTTCCAAATAACGCACATTTTATCCATATTATTATAAATAAAGGCATATAGTTCCTGCACATTTGAGTTTTTCTGAATTGTGTGAAATGGCTAATAAAAATAAGTAATACAAAACGATTATGGCCATGACTCGTTTTGTGTGTTGGGGCGGTGGAAATCTATTGATTGTCGAGTGCCAAATAAACAGAGATGGACAGGAAAAGGTCAAAGCCATCAGGTGCACAAAAAAACCCCGGATTTGTGCAATTGAGAAATACAATTTTCTCTTTCACTTATTATGTTATAAAAAATATGACGGTTTGTCATCATTTTGTGTGTGTGTTTTATTTTTATTTATACATTTTTCTGGGAGGGGGTGGGGGGGGGGCGCTCAAAGGTGGTCTCGCCCGGGGTGCAATTCAATGTAGAACCGCCACTGGTTACATTCTAACACATTTTACTCATTTAACCCCAATTATTGCACTTTGTCCAGGAATGAAAGAACAACATGAGTTACAGAATTTACACAATAAAGGAACTTCCCAGAGGCATAAATATCATATACAATCTTTAAATTAATTTCTTTGATTTTTGGGATAAATGTCCAGTCGCCATGACAGCGCGATGTGTGAAGTGTCCGTCTTGTCTGCGCTGTTTTCATCTTACTGCTGCATCTCAAACAAGTCTTATTTTACTACTAAACAGCAGTTCTCGTTTATCTTGCGGTTGTAAGTTAACCACACAATTCTGGGTTTACATAAGTGCTTATGTGTTGTGCAACATAAATGTGATCCATAGATTCATCCTCTAATTGATTATTTCCACCACGAAAACCCAAAGGTGCTTTATATTGAAAATGTTGAATTTGTTTTATGTAATTAAGCCAGTTGTTTTATTTACAGATAGGATTTAGGTTTTTCATTTTGCTTTTCTTTCTATTTAAAACCATTGAGATTACAAAGCGAACAACATTTGACAGCGATCTCGCGATACATTGAATCACCACCATAAACTGGGAAATAACTTATTTGATGGTGAGTGAAATCGGACATCAAGCACACACCACAAAATCATATGAAGCACAGTATCGTCCTCTGTCGTTATTTTATTGCTAAGATATTTTATTATGTGTATAACAAAAACAGTGTGAACTTCATACAAGTGTGAGATGTCAAAACATTGCATTGAGCGTGTGCTGTCGACAGAGGGCGCCAGATCGAGCTCGAGCTGCGCTTTAGCATTAGCACACAGCACAAGGTGAGAGTGTGTTTCTGACAAGCATAAACACTAATGATTAACATCACTTTTACTTTTAAACCCCTTTGTTTATAAACGTTGTATTTTCTGCAGTGATTGTCCGTGAGAGACAGTGGAATGTCTTCCTCGTTTTATCTGTTCATTTGGGCTGTTTAATGTTGTTTATCTTGCTTTAGCCTGGTTAGCTTGAGCGGCTAATAATACATATTGACATATTTCATCTGAATTTGTCACCTTCAATTAGAAAAAAGAGCTCATATTATAAGCATGTGTGGAACTACAGACACAGGTCTGGTGAGACGGGTGTGAATTGTTTCGTTGGGTGAGTAAAAGTTGTTGTATTATTGAACACATAAACAAATAAGTTACATGTTGTACATCTATGTGTAGAGTTTCATCTCATGTGTCAGAGGTGACGCGCGTAATCTGTGTCAATAGGGAGTTTGTGAATCTCTTCATCTGTGTAAATCAAGTTGAATGATGTGTGTGGGATTAAAGCTCATCTCCTGCATGTGTGTCATGATCCATTGTGTTTGCTCCATGTAGACTACACTGTGTGTTATGTGACACGCTTGTGTTTCTCTAAATATCTCCTCTGTCTCTGGAGAAATGATCTTATATTTATATTTTACCTACTTGATTTTTTCATGAAGTCTCCCTCCAGATCTGTGCCACATGTGGTCACATTCATAGAGAACGGTCTATCTGAGACCCTGTGTTTCCTTTGACAGCTCTGAGGTTTTTCGGGTCGGATCAGTGATGTCATCATCGACCGTCGTGATGGTTTAAGGAGCGACAGTGGCGAGGAGGTGGCCGAGCGTGTGATGTTACGCTGGACGGTGCACCTGGAGGGCGGGCCACGGAGGGTCAACCATGCCGCCGTAGCGGTCGGTCACAAGGTTTACTCCTTTGGAGGATACTGCTCGGGCGAAGATTACGAGACCTTGAGGCAGATTGACGTTCACGTCTTTAACACAGGTGAGGTGTGTCTGATGCGGTGAAACACGGTGCGCATGCAGGAGCGTTAGTTTGTCCAGATACCCACACTTGCAGTCTTTGCACTAACCCTAACACCTGGACTACTTTCATGACGTATTTCCTGTATTTGGTCCAAGTGTTCTACTGGACGTGAAGATCCCAAGTGAGCATGTAGTATTTCTAACCCGATGGAACACACTCCTCATTAATGTGGTTTTTCTAATTATGGGATAAAAACAGTTTAACATACATACAGAACCTTCCTCTGGACTTTGCACCAATAAAACGTGCAACACTTTATAGGGCCCGATACTAAGATCATGTACTCGTAAAATGCACCGATACCAAAGACTGATACCTCGTGTAACAGAACTGACTGAAATTTGCATTGAAAGTTTGACAAGCACATCAAATCATTTACATTTGAGAATTTGATGCTTTTATCCAAACATTGCTTAATACTATACAATTGTTTCTAAGTATAAATGTTTTCATAATGTGTCTTAGGTGGAGTTGTTTGTAATTATGAGGCTATTCTATCTTTATTTAAGCATGTCTCACTGTGTTGGGAAAAGGTAAAGGCATCGGTATCGGCGAGTACCAGAAAATAATATCGGCACTCTTACTCAGTCTTTAAAAAATGGTATCGGTGCATCGCTAATCGTATATATTCTTTATGTTAAAAGAGAAAAGATTTCATACCACTAACGTGTTGCTAATATTCCACCGTGCCTGCAGAGTGCACATTGAAGTGCATCAACACCTTATACTCTCTGTCTTGCATGGGCAGTGTCTTTGCGCTGGACGAAACTGCCGCCCGTAAGGACCGGAGGCCGAGAGCATGCACAGGAAGTGCCCTACATGCGCTACGGGCACACTGCTGTCCTGGTAGACGATATCATCCACATCTGGGGTGGTCGTAATGACACTGAAGGGGCGTGTAATGTGCTCTACGCCTTTGATGTCAGTAAGTGTCCCTCACAGATCTTAGAGATGTGTGTATTGTAATCCAAAAGTCAAATCTTTTTCTTTCATGGGTTAAGCAAAACTCTTCATCAGTGTTCTTCAGCTTTCATAAAGTACAGTGTCATGTGTATATCTGTTTACCATAGTACTGGTTCTCAAACGGTGGTTTGACACGAGAGGAAATAGAAAATCCTCAAAATATATACAGTACATGTATTGCAGATTTCAAAGGTTTTATAAACATTTTATAAATGCTGAATTTCTGATATGTACAATTTGAACATAGTTTTATGTATGGAATTCCTACCCTAAAGCACCAGCACAAACGCAGAGCGGGAACACACACAACATTATTCCATCTTTGCTACATCAGTAATAAAAACCACAGAACAATAACAGCAATAAGACAAAAATTATGATGCCCTATTCATTTTATGGTGGAAACAAAAGTGATTTTCTAGGTGCTACTTGATCTCAAAAGAGCTTGTGAGTTATTTTCTTGATTTGTTTCACAGTGAAATGATTTAGGTTTGTTTTAAACACAGTATATTAAACCTCTCACTGTTGTCTCAGATAATCACAGATGGTTCACACCCAAGATTTCCGGAACAGTTCCAGGTGCTAGAGATGGGCACTCGGCCTGTGTCTTAGGAAAAGCCATGTACATATTTGGTGGATACGAGCAACTGGTGTGTGTGTGTGTGTAACATGGAGAAAACCTGAATAATTTTTTCCTGTTAAACAAATGCTTTACACTTTATGACGTCTGTGTTCTCAGGCCGATTGTTTCTCTAATGATATTCACAAGCTGGACACCACGAGCATGTGCTGGTCTCTCGTGAATGCCAGGGTGAGTTTGATGGCCCTCATGCATTTCTTCTGTTCAGCTGATGCTTTGTTTTACATGTGATAGTAGTACACACTCACGCACACACAGGCGGGTATGTATAACAACAGAGTCAAGCAAATCTGTGGATATATTTTGAGATGTTTTCAATAAAGCCTGAAAATATCTGTAGCCATATCACCTAACCTTCTTTCTCCTTCACTTTTGCATTAAACAACAAAGTGATTCATTTAAACCTTGTGATTTTATACAAGATGACAGTTTATGTTTATCTGCTTTGTGTTTTTCTTTGTAGGGTACACCAGCTCGATGGAGAGACTTTCACTCTGCCACTATTATCGGCAGCAAGATGTTTGTGTTTGGCGGTAGAGCGGATCGATTCGGTCCTTTCCACTCAAACAATGAGATCTATTGCAATAAAATCAAAATTTTCGACACTGAGACCAACTGCTGGCTCAACACGCCGACGACCCAACTGCTGCCTGAGGGGCGGAGGAGTCACTCGGCCTGTGAGCGAGCGCACATCTTTTCTTAACCGTGACACATAGACAAAAACAATGTAGAAAGATACACTAATAAACATGAGTTTATTAGTTTATATACAAATGAATGAACCTCTGATAGTAAGTTCACAAGAATGACATCCAGGTGATGATAATGTAATCTACAGCAGAGGTTCTCAACTCTGTCGTATGAGGTCCACTGATCAAACACGCCTTGAAAAGATGATCAAGGTCTTTACAAATAGGGGCGCTTGACCTGACGTGCTAGAATGTGCCCTGCTGGTTAATGCAATGGAGAAGTTTCACTATTAGTTTGGGTAGGCAGAGTCTACTTGTTTATGGATTTTTGTGCACATCTTTACATCCGCACAGCGATTCAGAAATGCACAGAAAGTGATGCACAAACAAATATTTGAAAGTACTTTTGCTAACACTTTACAATAAGGTATTAGTTAACAATTGTTGAAGCATTAGCTAACATGAACTATTTATTCATCTTAGTTTGTGTTCTTTTCAACGTTAGTAATACATGCTTAAATCAAACATAACTGTTAACATTACTTTATTTGTATAGACATTAACTAACATCAACAAGGGTTTATACGTGCTTAAAAACAATATCGTTCATATTAATAAAATTACTGAATGTGCCATTGTAAAGTGTTACCATATTAAGTTTATTAATTAGTAAGTTCCAGTCATTTTTCTGCAACATCTAAAGGTGTATTTGTGGTTTGCATTCTGTGCATTTGTTGATTTATAAAGTGTTCTTCAACGAAAGTCTCTTCTTCTTCTATGCACATGTATTTGTCTTAAGCTCAGAGCCCATAGATAAGGGTTGGAGAGTTGAGAACCTCTGTTCCATAGACTCATGTGACAGAGCCTGTGATGATGTTATGCTGCTTTCAGGTGCTATTGGAGTTTACTGATAATGGGTTAGCACGAGGGAAATCGAAGCTAACACAACTGGACGCTCAAGCGAAGCGATTGCTGTAGCGGCTGAGAGTTTTATACGTTTTTCTCCAAAACAGCTCACAACAGACAGGACAATCTTATCTTGTAAACATTTTGAATTGTCATCGCTTGATCTTGATGACTTTGGTAGTAAGTGGGAAAATCCTGACAGCGCGTGAAAGCAGCATCAGTCAGAGAGAAAGAAGTGGTTGAGTTTACAGTTCTGATTATTGATATATATAATGTATATACACCGATCAGGCGTAACATCATGACCACTGTCAGGTGAAGGGAATTACACTTATTATCTCTTCATCACAACATCTGTTAGTTTGTGGAAAATATCGGGCAGCAAGAAAGTTGATGTGTTTGAAACATGACAAATGGGTTAGCGTTAGGATTAGAGCGAGTTAGACAAGGGTCAAATTGTGATGGCTAGACGACTGGGTAAGAGCTTCTCTTGCTACTCTGTCCAGTCGAGTGCCTAATCTTTATGTTGTTTTTGACCCACAATTGATGTTAGATGTCAAAATTAAAATGGTCTTGAAAACGGCGTGTTTTTCATGTAAGAAGTGTCGTCAGACGTCCACCTTCTCTATCACTGCTTGATGCAGAAGGGCTTATTCACGCCTTTGTGTTGATTATTGTAATGCGCTTTATGTTGGTCTCTCTAATAAGTCTATCAAGAAATTACAATATGTTCAGAATTCAGCAGCCCGGGTACTAACATATACACCTAATCGTCAACATATTTCTCAACTTGCATTGGCTTCCTGTTCAGGCCCCGTGTGGATTTGAAAATGTTGATATTGACATACAAACCTATCCATGGGACTGCCCCACTTACCTATACAATCAAGTTACTCCTTATACTCCAGCTCACTCTGTGTGCTCCTCTGGGTCACGTACCCATCAGCAACCTGCATATAAATGAAGTACCATGGGTGGTAGAGCTTTCTCTGTTTCAGCTTGAGTGATGAAAGACTCTCCAACCTAAAACTGCTTTAAGAAAGTCCAAAGACTCACTTTATAAAGTTGGTTAGTGTAGTTGAATGGTTTTGTTTTGGTATATGCTGTCTGGTGCGCTTAGGGTTTAAGAGAATCATGTTACAAATATAATACATTATTAATATTATTATGATCTCTTGAGGATATTCCCAGTCTGCAGCGGTCAGTATCTATAAAAATGGTCCAAGGAAGGAACGGTGGTGAACCGGCGACAGGCTCATTGATGCACGTGGGGAGTGAATGCTGGCATGTGTCGTCCGATCTATCAGACGAGCGACTGTAGCTCAAATACTGGTTCTGATAGAAAGGTGTCAGAGTACACAGTGCATGACAGTTTGCTGCAGAAAAGGGGGACCAACGCAATATTAGGATGTGTATACTGATAGGTGTATACTTATATATATACAATATGTATGTAATGTCAATCACATGACTGTTTCTTTGTCATTTGTTTTTGTTTTTATCTGTAAGTTGCTTACAACGGTGAGTTGTATATCTTTGGTGGCTATAATGCTCGCCTGGACCGACATTTCAACGATCTCTGGAAGTTTAATCCAGGTGAGTCTCTTCATGTTTTGCACATTCATTAATCTTCGAGCCGATCCAGTTTTGAATGTGATTAAGATTCACTCTTGTCCTGATGGTAAAGTGTTTGACATGCAGTCACATGATTAAAGGTTTTGATGTGAACATGAAGTGAGTGAATGAATGGGCTCGCAGACTCTCATGTGTTTTCTTGTGTTGGGTGTTTTAGAGGCGTTCTCCTGGAAGAAGGTAGAACCGAAAGGTAAAGGTCCGTGTCCCAGAAGACGACAGTGCTGCTGTATGGTTGGAGATCGCATCATTCTGTTCGGAGGAACCAGGTGAGCTGTGCTGATTTCATCGAACTGAACCGTCTTATGATGTTTGCTGTGATAAATGGCCGTCTGAACCGAATGTTTCAGTGGATTCATCAGATGAGTCGGATGTCACAGGCATGAACGTTTATTCGATGTATAGCGTTCTCTCCAGAAACTTTGTAAACTGGAACTGACAGAGAAAGTACTTCACGTGTTTTGGTGGTGTTTGTCGGTGCTAGAGTACAAGATGATGTAGGCCTTTGGCGTGCGTCTGCTGTACGAGGGCTAGAGTGAGGAAGGGGGGCAGACTCCAGGTCTCCCGCAAGCAGTGTAATGAGGCGGGGGCGCTCTTATCTGAGTCCTGCGGTGAAGCTCTGTTTTAATCGTCCAGCGGCTCAGCTGGATTAAGCATCAGTCTGCTCTGGTGTGGTCCACAGTGGCAGATAACCGCAGCCGCTTGAATGCACCAGTCTCTCTGCTTTGCTCTGTGATCACTCCAGTGATGATCACTGCACACAATTGTGTGAAAATACAATTCTTGTTCTTTGTAATGTTCCAGTGTGAATGTATTGCGTTGTGCGTGTACACATGCAATGTTCAGTCTTTCATGAGGTCAAATTATTTTTTTATTCCAGTGTTGGTAGAATAATAAATGTGACATAATAAGCTGTGGGGTCTTGGAGGGGCTTTTGTTTGTTTGTGTGTCTGAGCTCTTAAGCAGGATCTGATGTTTGTAACACTAATATTCCTCATTGAGCCACTGCTGTGGCATATGAGCAGGATTTCCTCTCGGCGCGCATCTTTTCCTGTCTGACTTCTCCACCAAATCTCTCACAGAGATCAGGACTCGTGTCGGGTGTTGTTTATCTGTGTCTAATGCATGTGACGTGAGGTTGCTATTGGGTCGAGACTTTCTCCCTGTGTGCTGAGGTGAGTAAACGCTGACCTCTGACCTCAGGACAGATTCATTCATTCACGCCTTTTATTTGAGATGCGTTTCATGTAGCTGAGCGTGAAATCACAGGAATTGCGTTCTTCTGTCTGATCTCCATCCCACTTTGGTTAAAAATACAAAGGCAGGGCTCTGTTTTGATTTCTTTCTCTGTCAGTGACTAGTGCTGCTTAAATCGAACAAACCCTTGTGGACACGAGAACTTGTGTTTAGTGTTTAGTACGTGTGTGTGAAGATGTCAGCGCTGTTAATGATTATCACAAACATAAACACGCGTTTAACTTCACGGCAGCTAATGGAGTTTATTTGCGGCGGGGTCGTGCGGGTTGTGTATTCTTCACCCGCAGGAAACGGTCGTCAGATTTATAGTGTCCAGAGCGGCCTGATGCTGAGCAGACACCTCGCTGATATTCCTCTTGCGTTTATGATATTTACTTAAACTGAAGGAATTTGTTGAGCGTAGATTTATGGCTTTAGTGAAGCACAATAAACTTCTCAATGCTCCAGAGAGCGCTGTCTTCAGAGGCCTGGAGGTGTGTGGGAAACCACAGAGCTATCCCATAATCGTCATCTCCGTGTCGTGTGATGCCCGTCGTCAGGCGGTGGTGTCGAGCTGTGACAGAGCGAGGGAGGGAGAGAAACGTGTGCTGTCTAATGTTACAGGTGTCCTGCTGGGCTCCTACACCACCAGCCAAGCGTTTGGATGCTCCTGTAACACTTCAACACTGTAAAGTGTAGTTCATATTTCAGAGCCTTTACCAGAGGGTTTTATCAAAATAATCACACGCCCATTTATTCTTTCTATATGAAGCTTTACAACAATGGAAAATTGTGCTGTAGAAATCATATTGATTTAAATTGAATGTAAGCGAGATCTTGTTAACTGGATATAATACAATCCAAACCAGACCATTTCAACACAAACGTTTGCTCAGAAAATCCATAAAGAATTAATATTAATACGACATTTATTGTATGTTTTTGGCAGACCCTTTTTGACTTGCAATGCATTGCTGTTATTGTATATTTGTGCTCCCTGGGAATCAAACCCATGACCTCCGTTTTGCTGACACATTTCTCTGCTAATCCCACACTACATGGTTGATGAGATTCAGATTTTGTTAGAAATCTCACATCACTTTCAGACTTCTTTCACGTGTGGAGATATGAATCAAATACGTGCAGTAAGCAGACGCCACATGACTTATTTCTGGACTATTTTTGGTGCTAAAATTTGGGAAAAGTAACACTTTTGTTCAAATCCAGTCACTAAATCTTGACACAATTACCCAGAATCCACCTGTCAATTGACGCACATCATGTGATTGTGATGTTTCGGTGAATTCTGTGTTTGGTGCTGGACTTGATTTGTGTGTCATGGGATAGTTTACGGTGTTGTGGGGATATTAAAGTGTGTGTGTGTGTGTGTGTGTGTGTTAGTGGAGGGCCGTTGAACAGCACTTACAGAAGAGTAAACAAGCGTGCTGAGCTAAAGAGAGGCGTGAAATTCAGCCACTGGTTTGATTTATGAGCCCCTGAAACCTAACAACTAAACCCCCCGAAACACACACAACAACATCAGCACTAAAATCAGTGCCAATGACAAGAGAATATACCTTTACAAACCACTCCCACTTCTCCAGGATGTCGTCAGTATGATAATTCTGTAATGGGAATATTTCCTTGAGTTATTGGGTTAATTTCTCATGAATACAAACAAAACACTTGTTGTCATATCTGGAACATTAGAACACTTGTAGTGAAGATCATTGATGTTCGTCATGACGTGTGCGTGCGTGTGATAGTCATGAGGTCACGGCGTCCTGCTGCGTGCGTGTTTGTATCAGCTGATAATAGAGTGAATGTCACACGTGACGTGTCGGACCGGCCGACTCGTCTCTGCACCGCCAGGTCAGGGATTTGGGACGGGTCAGGATGTAAACAGGAATGTAACAGATTGGCATGCTGGGATATCGTGTGGGACGACAGCTTGGATTGTGTGACTCTGATATGAGCCGCCTCTCTTGTGTTTGTTTTGGTTAAATTAATTTATCTAAATAACTATGTTGGGTTGGTATGATTTGAAAATCTAATGTCACGCACATTTGATGGTTAGGTTGAATAAAATATATGAAGTTTTTGTAATGCCCTGATTAGTGTAGTAAAACGTGTGTGTGTGTTTGTACATCTATCTTGGTGAGGACCAGTATTAGACGAGTGTGGACTTAAGGGTTAGGGTATACTTGACTTTCCGCGTACGCCTCGCCACAAATGCGTCCGCACTGCTTCTTGAGCATACTTAATCGTGGATGGACGAGTTTGACACATGCACAGCACGTCACAGAGTGGACTCGACTGACTCAACATGTTTTCGCACATGCGCTGTTGTATGTGTTCCGCCCACAAAAATGGGCTGCATGTGGAAGAGGTGTGCGGACGACTGCGCACACTCCTGATGAGGAAAATTACATTCATGTGGGTGGTACGTGGTCGCGGACGGCCAGAGTATATTTTTGCTTTAAGAGAGCTAAGTGGAGACATTTTGGCCAGTCCTCACTTCCTGAGAGCCCTTTAAAGGAATGGTTGAAGGTCAAGACTTAGTTTTGGGGTTAGGTTCTAAGAAGTGTTTCAGCGTTTAGGTAAGGCACGTAGTTCTTATGGTGAGAGGAACGGCCCGAGAGTCGAGATTGCATTGCGTCAGTATATGTCCTCATAAAGATAGTTGCGCTAACATGTGTGTGTTTGTGTCTGTGGGCCTCCTGCAGTGTGTGTTTGTAGACGGCTCTTGTCAATCATACAGAGATTCAGCTCAAAACTTGATTGGCTAGACGAAACACACTTGAGAAAATCTCCAGACAATCTCTCTCTGGTCTCACGAGGTCTCGAGTCGTGTGTGAAGCGCCAGTATTAATCACACACACACACACATGCGTGTGATGTTGAATTGACTGTGCAGGTGAAGTCTTGTTAGTGTGTTATTGTGTGTTTGTTCTCTTCTGGCTCTTGTTAGAGGCAAGAGATAACAGTGTTTCTCTGGTGATAATTTCTGGTGATTTTTGTTTTCACATGGGCTAAACGCTGATATTCTGTGCTCTTGTCTAAATTTAACCCCAGACTCCATCCGGCCTGTTTGCAACATTATCTGCTCTTCTGATTCTCTCAGTCTTAATGCTTGCTGTCTCTCTCTAATCTAAATGCCCGCTGTCTCTCTCTCTCTCTCTCTCTCTCTCTCTCTCTCTCTCAGCCAGACAGACGTTACTAGAATCTCTACCTGTGTGTCTGTTTAATCCCACTCTCACACCTCAGGGGTCTCTGATAGCTAACGTTTAAATCCTGAGATTGAGATGAAGTAAATCTGGGGTTTAAAGACTGAAGAATTTCAGATAGTGATGAGAACAACTTTTGTGTTATGTTCTCTTTGTCACAAAATAATCTTTTCATTCAAACTTGTTTTTGCACATTTTATAATCCTGAAGGCTTCAGTGGTCCTCGGGCCGCTCGATTATGACAAAAATCATAATCTCGATTATTTTGGCCAGTATTGAGATCCCGATTATTAAGCACGATTACTCATTAACCTTTAAAACAACATAGAAAATAAGAAAACTTGGTTTTTAATCTCCAAATAAATGTAAAGAAATAGCACAGCTGAACCACTGTAAAGGAAAGGTGTGCACTGTGGATATATTCTACAAGAAAAGAGAGGATCCTTGCTAAAATGGAATGCGGCACAATGATCGTTTACCTCCATTCTTTTGTTTTTGTAATTGATGAAGGTCAAAATTGACAATTACTATTCATTTTCGATTAACTGCACAGCCCTAAGTTCTACCATTGCTGTTTCTGTATATGAATGTCTTTTTTCAGCTCAATCATGTCCTGGCTCAAAGCTCAAACTTTCTGATTCTGATTTTGAGCTTATTTAGCGAGCGTCGTGACGTAAACAGAATAACAGCTCAGATACAGCTGAACACGCGTGTCATGACCTGGTATTGACTGTTTAGACTTATTTATGATGTAACCATAAAAAGCTAAAAGGTTTTTTATTGTAAATTCAAAATATGAATCCAATAAAACTGTTTAATGATGAATATTAAAGAAAACACTCAATTCCTTACATTATATCCCATAGTTCTACTAAAGTAAAGTATAGTCAGCATGTATTTAAGTGGGTGGCCATAGTTTTGGTTTCACTTCCTGTCGTGAGATAATGGTACATGTTTGTAAGAGATGACCATTGTTTGGATAAACGACATGTTCTCATCGTTGATTAAACAGAAATGGTCTTGTGTGGATTGAGAGAATCTCACGACTGACTCCCTTTCACAGCTGATGTTGGACCAGTGGATGATGATGATGATGACATGTGCACTGAACAGATAACATTCTTCACAGGAAGTCATATTACATGATGAGTTCCTTTCGCCCGACTCACCCGGAAACAGGAAGAGGAAAAGCCTCATGAACTGTGTGTATGTGCGTTTCTCTCTCTCTGTGGATTTTTGCGGGATAAACGGATGAATGTGTGTGTGTGTGTGTGTGTGTGTGTGTGTGGAGGGGGGTCGGTCACTTCTTCATTACTGACCTTTTAAGAAGGTGACACTCAAGCTAATGAGGTGATGTGTGCCAGAGAACCTTCAGAGGAATTCAGTCAACATTCCCAGTGGTTTTACGTCCAACAGCAAGTGTGTTTTCATAAGGGCAGCGGGGCAGGAGGGGTGTGTGTGTGTGTGTGTGTGTGTGTGTGTGTGTGTGTGTGTGTGTGTGTGTGTGTGGGCTGTTACAGTGTGTCGAGGTGAAAGGGAGGAACGTCCTCAATGATACTTCCCTGATCACCTAACACAAATGAGCCATCAAACAGCAGGCCGCTCATAAACATACACCACACGTTCACACTCACAACCCCACACCTCTGTCTCTCCCTGTCTCTCTCTCTCTCTCTGTCTGTCTCACTCGCTCTCTGTCTGTCTGTCTGCTTGTGTGTTATTTTAAGTGGATGGTGAAGAGTGGTGGTCCAGTGCTGCTCACTGTCAGTAATCTATGATCATTCAGCAAAACATTAAAGGGAGACTTCGCCAAAAATGAATATTCTGTCATAATTTCTTCTCCTTCGAGTTGTTCCACATCTGTAGGAATGTCTTCGTTCTGATGAACACAAAGGAAAATATTGGTAAGAATTGTTATAACCAAACAGGTCTCGACTCCCACAGTAGGAAAAATTACTTCATCATTTTTTTGAAGAATGTAGGACAGCAAACAGTTCTGGAGCACTTTTGACTATCATTGTATTTGTTTTCCTACTATGGGAGTAAATGGGGTCAAGATCTGTTTGGTTATGAGCATTCTTCCAAAGAATGTGTCTTCATCAGAACAAAGACATTTATACAGATGTGGGACAACTCGGAGGAGATCAAATGATGACAGAATATAGTCTCCCTTTAACATCAAACCTTTTTATTTTCTACTGTTCATTTTTATTCTTTGCATCTGAACCTCAGTGAATGGTCTGCATTTGCTAGCTTGCTATCGGTTTATCATGATTGAACAATATGAATAAATATATTCTTTCAGATGAACGATGACATTGAATTCACTTTCATTATTGTTGTGTGCGCTTGTGTTTTCTACAACACTTAACACACTCTTTCATTTCATTGTGTTTGCCCTCGGGGTAATTTTATTTATTTTTTGGGTCGTGGTTATCTTCAAACCTGCGGTGTTTCTGAGCGTCCAGCGATTCATTAACTCTGACCAATGCAGAGGCCAATGAAGGTAAATAAATAGCAGAAAGCATACGTTAATGTAACGGGCCGCACGTCTGATAAAGGTCTCTGCATAATCCGGGGTGGGTGACCTCCCGGGGGGGGGGGGTTTGTTGGGATGTAATGAGTTCCACAGCTGGCCCCCTGGGACTCCAAACCTCACTGATTCACTTTAAACCAGCAACCTGTTTGTTTATGGAAGATTAGAAACATAAAGTCCCAACAACATCCTGCACTCAAGAAGAGAAGGATGAAGTCACGTGACACGAGTGCAGCCACTGGCTGTGTCGGTTCATGAATGCTGTATGAATCATCTGTGATGTTTCTTTGCAATCTCTCTCTAGAAACATGAAGTGTTGTGTTGTTTGTGTGTGTGTGTGTGTGTGTGTGTGTGTGCAGGAAACAGATGTTTGTGTGAGATTCAGACTTTAGAACGCCTGTTTCCTGCTGATCTACTGTCTGTTTGCCCTGATAACACCTGTGAGTGTGTGTGTGTGTGTGTGTATAGCCATGTTGTGATTTATTTGTGCCATGATTACCATGTATTGAAAATCAGACATTGTGCGATTCATGTGTTCATGACAGTTAGATGTTTGTTGATATGTGAAGTTGTTATTTCCAGAGGTTTGATCTGTTTGAGCGAGTGGTTGTGTATTTGATGAGGACAGGGATTTATTTGACTGCAGAGCAACTCTTTAAGCACTTTGTGAAACGTCCCCACTCGCCATTATCCCAACAGGCAGAATCCGGGACTGGGTTGAGTAAAGACTTGGATTATTCTCTAACATGTCTGTGAAGCTTTGATGCTGCCTGGTTTTTGTGTTGCATTGTGGGGATTTTTAGGGAATGAACGTTTTAGTGCACTGGATGGATTGAGGCAGCGCTTAAAGGCTCTCTTATCAGTGTCCTGACTACTGAAGAAGGGAGCTGATTGAGACGCACCCTTGTTCATAGTGTTAAAGTGCATCAGTGCAGGAAGTTCATCTGCTCATTTCCTGTGTTATGAACTGAAGAGAGGCTTTATGGATTTGTCTGATGTGTGTGATTGTGTGTTTGACAGCCCGTGTCCAGAACAAGGGATGGGGGATGAATTTAACCTCATGGATCATTCAGACCTGTACATCCTGGACTTCAGTGAGTTATTCGCTTATATCTTCTAATTCTGAAGTATTTGATTACATCATAGAGTGCTTCACAGAGTAAACAAACAAATAACAACAGTGCCAGTGAATAAACAAATAAAATACACGCAAACCTGCAGCTGCACAAAAACGATAATGCTTTAAGTTTGTGAAATCAATTTGAACTATACTAAAATATATTAAAAAACTAAGACTGTAACAAACATACATGTTTCACATTCTGTCTGAGCTCTGCTTCATCCACACGCACATTAATCTCTCTCTCTCTCTCTCTCTCTCTCTCTCTCTCTCTCTCTCTCTCTCTCTCTCTCTCTCTCTCTCTCTCTCTCTCTCTCTCTCTCTCTCTCTGTCTCTCTCTCTCTCTCTCTCTCTCTCTCTCTCTCTCTCTCTCTCTCTCTCTCTCTCTCTCTCTCTCTCTCTCTCTCTCTCTCTCTCTCTCTCTCTCTCTCTCTCTCTCTCTCTCTCTCTCTCTCTCTCTCTCTCTCTCTCTCTCTCTCTCTCTCTCTCTCTCTCTCTCTCTCTCTCTCTCTCTGTGTCTCCTCTCTCGTTCTGTCTCTCTCTGGTTTGGTCTCAATGAGGCTTCCGGCTTTAGATGCTGGGTACCAAATAGAGCGTCTCTCTTCTGGCACAGTGAAAATACAAAAAATAGAGCAGGGAAATGCTGTTGGCATCACTGCAGACACCTGCGCAGCTCCATATGGAGATCTGCTGCTGAAGACCATATAAGGTCATATAAGACAAATCAGTTTATTATGACAGGTTACTCGTCTTTTTGAGCGTGTTCACACTGAATACATGTATACATGTTCATCGCATTGTCTGTCTTTAACTCTTTTAGGTCCTAATTTGAAGACTTTGTGTAAACTAGCGGTGATTCAGTACAGTCTGGAGCAGTCTGGTCTTCCGCATGACATCAGGTGAGATGAATTGAGCTCCAGGCTCAGCTGCTTGTGTGCAGACATCTCCAGACATAAACACACCTGAGGAATGACAGAAGATCCACCGTTTAAATATATGAACCATTGTTGTGTCTCTATATTGCCTCTTTTTTGCCATTTTGTGTCTTTTGTCAATAAGCCCAAAAACACCCGGATAGATACAGAAAACATCTTTCATATTATGTCAGTCATGTGGCAGTGTTGATGTGTTTTAACTCAACATGCACAGATACACAAACTGCTAATAATATTTTGATCCCCAAATTCTCACACTGACTTGTGGACATTATTTAGACCTGATTTAGCTGATTTATGAGACTTTAACCAGTGTGTGCACATTTACAAAAACATAACTCACATCATTATAACACACACACACACACAGCAGTGAATGAGTGTGAAACCAGAGACACTGATAACAATCTGACCATCAACCCTTGACCCTCATCCACAGCTTTACAGATCAGGTTACACACACAAGACAGAGAGAGAGAGAGAGAGAGAGAGAGAGAGAGAGAGAGAGAGAGAGGGGTCAGATCACTCTCAAGTCCTGTTAATACTCCACACTAACAGCAAAGCCCATTAATTCAGCCAATTAGTGGAAAGAATTATCACTCTCACCAAAGACCAAATACAACACACATAATGACACACAGATTTCAGCAGATGTGCACCACAGTGTGTTTGTGTGACAGCAGTGAGATTCAAGCTTGTTTTTCATGAAAATATTATAAAACACGTTTGACATACACTGACAAAACAATCACAAATGGTCAAGTTGTTTCTAATCATCATGAATCGGAGCCTCCTACTGCCACAACACACATTCACCCACCTGCAGAGAGACCACATCATTCTGCTCATCATGGGTGTCATCATTTACAGGCATCCGATGATGCTCTGAACTCATAAACATGTTTGTGTTCTTCAGGTGGGAGCTGACGGCTATGACCACCAACAGCACCATCAGTCGGCCCATATTCTCCTCTCACGGCTGACAGCAGAAGAACCCTTTGCTCATTCATTGGTTGTGAATCAGGATTTAAACATTCGGATCCCATGAGCCGAGTTTTCTTGCCATTGAACGCCGTTTGCCTGGATTTATTTTGCCATTGTTGAGGCACTTGTTTCATTTTGAAAAGAAAACCTGCAGAATTTAAATGAGTCCAATTATCCAGTGTTACCATGTTTTTAAGAGGTTTTGGAGTGAAATGAAGTTTGTTTAAGCGTTGTAATCTCAGTGATTCTTATCAATCTGGTTTAAGTGCAGCTCGCATAATCGCTGTTATGAACAGCAGAGACAATATTTAAATCAATGTGATTTCATTCAGCAGAAAAGAGGCTGTGTGTTCTTCATCTGACTTTTATCAGGATTTGATGGATCTTTTCTGTTTTTGAAAATAAAACTTGTTTAAAACGAATATTCTCTTTTGCATGCGCACAGTACTGTTCACTGTACATAAACTCTCAGAGAGTGCACAGAGGTCAAAGTTTCATATGTTTGTGGTGCTTCACTAATTCCAAACGTATGATTCATTTACTGCTTCAACATGACTGATGTTTAAATCACTGATCAATAAACAAACATCGTTCATAACCTTTTTGTAAGGAAGTGGGGCTAAATGTTCATGGAACACACAGACAGAGAGTGTTTACACATGAAGGGTTACATTTGTTTTTATCTTGTTTACTGTTCCTCAGTCTGCAAAATCTTCGTTCCATTTAAAAATACGTCCATTTAGATTTAAACGCTGCTTCCTCTTTGAGCTGCCTTTCATTATTTTATTGATCGTGTCTAAACGTATAATATCAAAACGTTGAATCTGAAATAATGACTTATAGCTTCAGTTGATGATTTACTGACTCATTTATTATTAATTTAAACATCAGAAGAAATATAAGTGAGTTTTGTGTTGAAATGGGTTTAAATGCTGATATCTCAGAGGACGTGACCTTCATGCTTTTTATTTCGCAGGGGTTGTGAAAGCCAGAGGTTAAATGGTGGCAGAATTGTGATGGGACAAACTCCACCTGTTGGAAGCTTAAACTTCACGTGGATGCTAATGGCCGCTAGTGTGTGTTAGACGTCAAGAAGCTCAGATGAGGCTCTCCAGACCTAAACACAGCATTAAAAGTCATGTCGTGTCACGAGCTGATGGTTGTTTTGACCTGCGGCTGCTTTATGAAGCTCCCTGGAGTCAAACGCTACGACATCAGATGAAGAAGCTGAAAGATTGTGATAAATCACCTGAGGATGATTTCTCTTCTCACCTCTGACAGCTCGCTCATCGGCCTCTTTTCTGTCATGAATCGGATCAGTAAATGTTTTCAAGTAAAATTCCTATACGCTTTAATTGTGCCAATGAGTTTTTGATGTTGAAATCTGGTTTTGTGACCTTCTTTTCATGATTATGTTAATGAAAAGCTGATAAGCGTTGTGTATATGTTATGATGATTCATGGGCTGTTGTGTCTGCGAGTGTTTACTGATGCATAAGTCTCAGTTCAGTGTTTAACTACAGAATATGGTTTTAGACAAATAATCTGTAGTTCTCTGATGGTTGTAAACCAAAAACACTTCTCCAGCTCAAAACATTCTATTGACTTTGGTCAAGTCTAGCTGTTGAGGTTCTGTAAATCTAACACTTGTCTGTACCAATGGGCGTTCTTCTTATAGAACTTCAGCTGAGTCCATGGAAGAAGCCGCTAGAAAATCAAAGTCTGAAGTGTTTTGCATCAAATGAATCGCTGTTTCAAAACAACAAACGAACGTGGAAGTGAAGCGTGAGCTGAATACGTTTAAAGAGTTGAGTAAATATGACTTACTATGAAAACCATTGTGTCTAACACAACTGGTTCAGTGTCTAGTTCATAGATGATGATATTTGTCTCAGTTTGTTGATGTCTGTCAGTGGTCTGTGGTATAAAGTTGTGTGTTATCTACAGTGTTAAGTGCAGACGGGAGTCACGCAGGAAACTCTGCAGACCTCCTGACGGCCCTCAACGCACTTTCATGACAGATGGACACTTTATTCTCTGTCTAAATTCACACTGTAAATACTCAATCCAACCCATCCCATAATTTGAGACGGACCATCAGAACGTCTGAAGCCTCCTCAGGGCCGACTCTGTGATGGCTTCATTTGTGTGTTGAGTCAGTAGATCACAGTCAGTGTCTTTGAATGAAGTCATTCTTTGATAGAGAATTTTGAAAAGAGCTTTAATGCCAAGTGTGCTTACACACACACACACACACATTACTTGAAGATACCAGGGCAGACAACCAAATACATATAGATTAAGACGTCAATATAAGAATTATAACTTAAGAAATGTGTTTATGGATGTTTCCTCCTGTGCAGAGATGAGTGATGTGTGGATTGTTCTACATGTGATATCACATTATTTAATACACTGAGACCTCTGGGGCAGTGAGTCGTTCATGAGGGTGGTGGTCTGCATGGGGTCTCAGACCTGAAGGCAACAGTTGTGTCCTGCACCCATGGTGACTTATTATTGCACTTCTTTTTTCTATTATTGTGGTCTCCTTACGAGATATCGCTTCATTGTTTTCTAAGTGGCTTTGTATAAAAGCGTCTGCTTAATGCCTAAATGTGAATATGTTCAGGATGTGTGTGTGATAAGAGAACACCAATAACCCTGTCGGCAGTTAGGACTAACCCATTATTATATAGCTGTAGTTATGCAGATAGTTGCCAGTAACTTACTGTAGATTTACATTTATGTCATTTACTGGCAACAGTTTGTTTAAAGATAAATGATCATTAAACACTCACAAGTCTTCATCCTTATTGAAAAAAAAACGTTAAAATAATCGGCTCGTGCAAGTGATTCTGGACCAGAAATCCACATAAACCTTTTAGCTTTTTTTCTAATTTTGGTTCCCAGAATCCTTTGCTTGAGCCGGTTATTTTATAGTTGTTTTCTGTAAGGATAAAGACGTGTTAGTGTTTAATGATCATCTATCTTTGAACAAACGGTTGCCCTTTAATGACATAAATGTAAATCTAGAGTAAGTTACTGGCAGACGGATGCAGTAATACTGTCATTTCTACAGAATTGGTTACAGTGAGTATATAGTGTAAATCAAATCATGAGTTATTATTCACACTTTCGATATGGTTAGTTGTTATCGGTATTAAATACATTACCAAACGATAAGCAATAATGTTTTCAGCATGAAGGAACAGAAACGAAGATCCCATGATGCGCAAACTGATGTTAACAAGTGAAACTTTGTATAATGTGACAGATGTCATTTTTCTCATCGGATCTTTCATGTCTGATGATATTTTCACTGCGAGTTTCTTCTCGTTTTGCTATAAAGGTCGGAACTAATATTCATGAAACCGGCCTCGCATTTACTGTATCACAGTTTTACTACATTTACACCATGAATACCTTAGAAACTCTTCTCCTGTCACTGTGGATTTACTATAATAAGCGAGTTTTTCATCTGTTTGACTTTACTGCCCGTCACTGCTCAGATTTCAGTGTGTGTGTGTGTGTGTGTGTGTGTGTGCGCGCGCGCGTGTGTGTGTGTGTGTGTGTGTGTGTGTGTGTGTGTGTGTGCGTGTGACGCAACGCTCCACTAGGCGCCTCATTCACTGAGACTATAAAAGCGCGCGCAGGCCTCTCGTGTCACTGCGAACAGAGCGTCTGAACCGCGCGCGCTGTCTTCATCTTTAATAATAAATGGTGAAATCTATGAGGTAACGGATTCTACATGACTGTCTGTGACGCTTTGAAATGTCGTTCTGGGAAGTAAAGAATGAAACTTTAATGTTTTGTCTGATGCAGGTCCACTAAAGGCGCGTCTAAAGCGCGACGCGATCACATCAATGCAGAGATTCGGAGTCTGCGCGCAATGCTGCCTATCTGCGCAGACGAGCACGAGCGTCTCTCATACCTGCACTCGATGTCCATCATCTGCACGTTCATGCGCAAATCTGCGCTGCTCGCAGGTAAAGGCGCGCGCATTTCTCACTGAATCTCATCTGATGTAATGAAGGTGTTCTCACGCTCTCTCTCTCTCTCTCTCTCTCTCTCTCTCTCTCTCTCTCTCTCTCTCTCTCTCTCTCTCTCTCTCTCTCTCTCCCTCTCTCTCCGTCTCTCTCCGTCTCTCTCTGTCTCTCTCTGTCTCTCTCTCTCTCTCTCTCTCTCTCTCTCTCTCTCTCTCTCTCTCTCTCTCCTCTCTCTCTCTCTCTCTCTCTCTCTCTCTCTCTCTCTCTCTCTCTCTCTCTCTCTCTCTCTCTCTCTCTCTCTCTCTCTCTCTCTCTCTCTCTCTCTCTCTCTCTCTCTCTCTCTCTCTCTCTCTCTCTCTCTCTCTCTCTCTCTCTCTCTCTCTCTCTCTCTCTCTCTCTCTCTCTCTCTCTCTCTCTCTCTCTCTCTCTCTCTCTCTTGGTCTCTCTCCCTCTCTCTCTCTCCAGGTGTTTGTGAGAACAGTCCGGGTGTCTCTCTACCGCAGCAGGACATTCTGCACGCGCTGCCTGGATTTATAGTTGCATTGACTAAAGAAGGGAAACTGCTTCATGTTTCTGAGAATGTGTCTCAGTATCTCGGACTGTCAATGGTAAGAAACTTTCTCTTTTACATCCGCACGCGCAGATTTGATGTGTTGTTTCTGAACGAATGCTGTGTGTCGTTTCACAGGTAGATGTGCTTCAGGGGGACACTTTCTATGATATGATTGACACTCAAGATGTGGAAAATGTCAAAGTGTTTTTGAAAGAAGAGTCCAATGTTTCAGCAGGTGCACAAGCGTACAATCTACATAGACATATAAAGGCATAGGATTAGATGAGGTTGTAAACTCTCTCTCTCTCTCTCTCTCTCTCTCTCTCTCTCTCTCTCTCTCTCTCTCTCTCTCTCTCTCTCTCTCTCTCTCTCTCTCTCTCTCTCTCTCTCTCTCTCTCTCTCTCTCTCTCTCTCTCTCTCTCTCTCTCTCTCTCTCTCTCTCTCTCTCTCTCTCTCTCTCTCTCTCTCTCTCTCTCTCTCTCTCTCTCTCTCTCTCTCTCTCTCTCTCTCTCTCTCTCTCTCTCTCTCTCTCTTGGTCTCTCTCCCTCTCTCTCTCTCTCTGTGTGTCTCTCTGTCTCTCTCTGTCTCTCTCTCTCTTGGTCTCTCTCTCTCTCTGTCTCTCTCTGTCTCTCTCTCTCTCTTTCTGTCTCTCTCGGTCTCTCTCCTCTCTCTCTCTCTCTCTCTCTCTCTCTCTCTGTGTGTCTCTCTCTGTCTCTCTCTCTCTCTCTCTCTCTCTCTCTTTCTGTCTCTCAGATAGGAGTTTCGTGTGTCGGATGGTCACCTCTAAAGCTTTCCGGCTTCAGTACGGCAGCTGCTGTTCAGTGCTGGTGAGGGGTCGCTTTCAGGGCGGATGGCCAAACCCCGCTCTCTTCGTGGCCCTCTGTACACCCACAGTAAACAGACTGAGAGATGCCGACTATCTTAGTGACTACATGTGCTTCCAAACTCTCCACAAACCAGACATGAGCTTCACTGACGCCCCTCACAGGTACAACATTACTACCATTTCATTGATCATCTCTTATTGTAGCCGACATTTTGTTTATATATTGTTTATAATGTGTTATGTACACGCATGCGACTTTTATTCACCGCTGCATAAGTACGATCAAAGTGATGCTGATTTGTAGATCATCATTTCATACAGCAGAAGGGACAGGAAAGGAATGACGTTGGATGGATGCTGGATGGATTATTAATTTAAATAATAATAATAATAATGTGTTGTTTTCTAGTGTCTTCTTCCACTTGGGGTTCTCATCAGATGAGCTGATAGGTCGATCATGGTACTGTCTTCTACACCCTGATGACCTCACGGTCTGCGCTGGCCTGCACAAGAGTTTGGGTGAGTGAACTGAAACCTTCACTTTTCAATTCAGATGAAGCATTTAGCATTAGTGCATTTGATTTTTCTGCTCCGCAGTAGAAGATGATGGAGATCCAGAAGTACAGATGGTTGTCAGACTGCAGCGTAAAGATCTCTCGTGGGTCTGGATCTACATCAGGGTCTGTATGGAAGGAGCTAAACAAGTGATTGGCTGCAAAAACCACGTCATCAGGTGAACCATCTTTGTCTCTGTCTGCACACCTGAACTGACTTTAGTAAACATCATACGTGACCGATGTTCTTGTGTGTCTGCAGTGAAACAGAGGCCATCTATCTCAAAGAGAAACTCTACAGCAGCGCATCGATGTCCTCGTCACGGGGGCCCGGACGCTTCTTAAAGAGAGAAACAGAGACGTCTGAAAACAACCATCATTACACGCACGAGGAGCACACAAGCCCGTTCTTCTGCACCCCTCCCTACAGCCCCACGTCCTCTCTCTCTTCTGACTTCCTGTCTGAGGCTTACGATTCTGTAGATGTTCTCGTGGGATGTGAGGGCGTGGATCAGTTCTCCTCTCAAGCATTGCCTCTCGGAGCCTTGAGTTTGGGCTCTCAGCTGTACTCTGATCCGCCCCATGAGCTCCCCACCTGTGTGCCCAACGCTCACCTGGTCCCCGTTTACCAGCCCGTGCCAGATGCGTGCAGATCCGAATGCGTTGTCCGTCCCGAGGACCTCCGCTCGTTTCTTCTGCCCCACAGAGACCCGGGTGCACTGCTCACCCCAGAGTCCTCACCCGTCGCAGAAAGACACTTCCAATACAGCGAGACGGAACGTGACGAGATCAGCGTACTGGCCCGTCAGATATGCTCTCTGGCCAGCAGCTTTGATGCATACAGCACACAAATCTCACGTGTGAACGACGCCACCTGCTGGCTGGACAGACCCGAAATGCTTCTGGACGAAAGAGTCATCGAAGGCATTCTGCGCGATCTGGACGTGGTGAAAGAAAATCATGTCCAGAGTCTTCGCGTACGGACACCTCAGACGGTCAACACACACAACTGCTGTGAAATCAATTCTGAGTTGAATCAACTCAATCATTGTCTGTATGGAGACATCAGAGAAGGTGAATAAGTGCCTTTTTTTCTTCTATCATCGTATGAGAAAACAGCTCACAAACATCATAAACTCATTCACTTTCATTTTCTTTTCCAGATTTGCTCACTGAAGAATCCATGTACTGAAATCAGTCCATGACATGTACAGTTATATCTGCAGTTTGGCATATTGCCACGACAGCCAGCGACTTGATTCAGTGGAGAAAATCTTTGTCTTGGGTTATTTATTTTTCTGGTGCATGTGTTAAAGAAAAAGTTCATCCAAGTGGAAATTCTGTCATCGTTACTAACCCTTGAGTTGTTTCTAATACACATTTCTTTGTTCTGTTGAACACAAAAGAAGATATTTTGAAGAATGTAGAAAACAAACAGTTCTATGGGAGTCAATGGGGTCAAAGATCTGTTTGGTATTCTTCTGAATTATTCTGGTATTCTGTGTTCATCAGAACAGAGACATTTATTCAGATATGGAGGGTTAGGATTTTTATTATTGGGTGAACTGTCCCTTTAAGGTGTCCATCATTTCAAAATCTGTTTAAAACTTCTCATCAACACTGTACACGGTGAAATAACAAGCTACCTCATCACTTAATGGATATGATATTATTTTACAGTTTTTCTGTAGTTTGTAAATTATTTGTAGATTATTTTGACTTTTGAATGTAGGTTTTCCTCCGGTGTCATAAAGCTGTACACCCTGTCTTGGCTCTTTACGTTTTTCAATGTCAGAGTTATAATGTTAAAGTAAACATGTAAAGTTTATTTATTTTTTGTAATTTGTTTTGATTTTGTAATGTCAGTAAAGTTGTTAAGAGAACTAAAGTGCTGTGTCCTCTTATGTCTGAGAACTAAACTACTCACTTCTGAACCTTCATCTGTTAAGCAGCTGTGATATAGAGTTACAGGGTACAGATGTAAAGAGAATTCAATGGTATTTCAAACATCATTGAGCTCATTTCAGTGTTCTGTGTTCATAAGTTATTTCATCTGTAATGTCTCCTAGATAAGAGAGACTTCACAGTGTTATTGTGCATTTTTAACAAACTTATTAGGGATGTGATTTTTATTCCAACGTTAAATAAAACATCAAATATGATTTGTCTGAAACGAGTGAGATTTCATAATGACAGGGGCCGGTTGCATTAACAAGTAACTCATTTCATGTTTTTCTTCAAAACTTGTTATAACTTCTTTAAGTCAGTTACAAAAAAGGTAATTTGATCTAATTGAAATATGAAAACTAAGACTGATTAGTCCTAAATAATTGCTAGTCTGTGAGCAGGGCCGGATTAACTATATGGGCAATTGCCCAGGGGCCCACGACCTCTAAAGGGCCCCGCGGGCGATAACAACACAACGCAAAAAATGCAAACATGGAGTAGCTAAGTGGGAGCGCTAATCGAAAATTTAAAATATTTACAGAAAATAGGCTATTTATTTACGCTAGTAACATTAGCATTAGCAACTAGTCTACTAAGGCACCGCCCGTCAACGAGGACAGCTCAGCTAGCCAGAACATGTCTTCACCGCCGGCGCTAGCTAATGTTCACAGCCCCGAGAGCAAAGAGCCCCAGCAGCATCTTCAACCTACGAACCGGATTCTGCTGCGAGTGCGATCATTGAGGGAAGCGGTGATGGGTTTCGAGTCTAACCGCCATCTGAACAGCTCGTCGAGTCTGCGAGCAGCCCCTGTTTCACATTCAAAGTCCAGAAAAATGCTCGTGTAAAATGTGTTTGCCAAATGAAATCAAGCATTTAAAGCTTAAAAATGCTCTTCCCCATTATTTAGGATTCAAATTGTGTAATTTGTCAGATTATTTAGCATTTATTGTTGTCTTGTCTAATTGAGATAAATTGACAGATTTCCAAATGTTTATATTGCACTAAAATGTTTAACCCTTGCCTGTCTTGTTGAACTGTGATGTGAACGGTTGTTTTCTGTTTTAAAAGAGTTTAGGAGCAGATGATACTGCATTTGATACATTTTTTCCTGGTGGCTCCATGAAAATGCTGTAAATGGTTTTGTTTATTGTTGTTGCGAGAAAACAGCAGATTTCAAAATGTTTATATTGCACTATAACTTGATAGTCCTATTGAATACTGAGGTGACAGGGTGATTTCTGTTTAAAATGAGCTGAGGACCAAAACTTGATTCTAGGAGATGGATTTTTGTTTGTGTCTTGTCTGTGAACTTCCTCTGTGATTGCTCTATCATTTCTATGCATTTGTGTTCGGAGTAGGTGTTGTTAAATAAATATTGGATGCTTTGAAAGTTCATTTATTTTTTGCCACATTATACTGATGCCGATGTGTTTTGTTTTCATAACATAATGACTGAGTGGTCTTGACAAGAGAACATAGTGGTGCATTTTGTAGTTCTATGAGCATTTGCACATCTGTACATCAAAATGCACTTGATGGCAGTTAGTTATTGAAATACTGAGTATATTGACTGTATTACTGTAATTTATTTTGTATTTTGCCAGATTATGGTGATGATGGGGCCCTTGAATATTGTTGCCCAGGGTACAGTGAAGAGTTAATCTGGCCCTGTCTGTGAGAATAGTTGTTCTTCCCTTAGCGGCTGTGTGTATGGAACTGGCCCCGCAGGTGGCGCCATCGAACCAACTTCATACACTTTTACCGAATGAACAGAACTTGAGGTGTTTTCAGCTTCGGCTTTGCGTTTAGAAGCGGTCATGTAGATGTAGATGTAGATGTAGATGTGGGGTTCAGGGAGTTTGTTTTGTGTCGTGCACACAATTACAGTAAAGTGAATGTTTCTACACCTCTTCTACACACAGAGTTTATATAAACAGATGGCAATGGACATCACAACACACCTTATCTGGATCAAATGTATCATGAAAACAAAGCATAAATGAAGACTTCTCACCTGAGAAGAAATAAACCAAACACTGGTTTGAATCTGTCGTTGGTTTGTCGCAGACGGGGTGATCTCCTAATAATAAAACTGTTATAATAACGTCTATAATAAAATAACTGTTCTCTACTCTACAGATATGAGTTCGTTATGAAACTGACGTGTTGACGTCAGAGACTGCGCGGCGTTGACGCAGAGATGAAGGTACGACGCGTAACTCTTGTGTGCGGGTTTCCTCGTATTCAAGGTTAATGAGATGTTTCCTTTCGAGAGCGGTCACTTCAACATTGCGGAGACCGCATATGAAACTCCTCCTCTTTTTCACTTTTCCTGAAGTCCTATAGGATAACGCCAGTAAAAAAACTGGCCAATTGTCGCAAGACATGCACAGTATGCAAATACTGACGAATCTAGACAGTATAAATACAGTGCATGTGACGACAATCCTCAGAATCTTCTTTTTCACGCTGCCATCGTTGAAGACGCAACTAGAACTTCTTTCACCGCATCCGATGGCTTCATTCTGTCGTCTTTGCGCGGGCACTATTGGCCCGCAGGATACTCACGAGCACTGTATTGCCTGCCTGGGCCTCGCTCACGCGGAGGATGCATTCTGCGAGTCTGATTGGTGGATCTAAAAGACGCTGATCGTAAGTCCCTTTTGAACGCACCGATCACTCCCTCGGGCCTCTTTGGTGACGTCGTGGAGTCGGTAGTAGAGCGTTTTGGTGAGGCGCAACGTGCCAAGGCCATGAGTCACGTGCTGCCTCGAGAGGTCCGCGCCACGACGGCGGAGCGATTTCGGCTGCCAAGCCGCCGTCCTGACGGACCTGGGAAGAGGAGGAGAGAATCCGTGAGCGTGCCGGCGGCCCCAAAATGCCGCTGTTTGCAACAGTTTTCCCCTGCGGCCGATTATTGCAATGTTGTAAGTGTTGTTTGTGCCGCAGTTAGTCACAACTATAACCAGCCTTCCCTCGTCCACGGACTCTCCCGTGGACGAGAGACCGCTGGATTCTCACGCACGAGCTATTTTCCCGCCAGTGCATTTAGCCCCGCTGGGCCAGCGTGCTCCCCTAAACGGTCCGCTGACGGTAACCCCCGATCAGATACGGCCATTATGTCTGTTTCTGGACGCGTGGAAAGCCATTCCAGGCATCTCTCTTTGGCTACTAAACGTGATAGAACACGGGTACGCCCTGCAGTTCAGGCGCAGACCTGCTCGCGAAAGGAGCGATCGAGCGTGTCCCTCCGAACGAGCGGGAAAGCGGGTTTTACAGCCGGTATTTTGTAGTGCCCAAAAGAGATGGTGGTCTGCATCCGATTCTGGACTTGAGACTCGTCAACCGAGCGCTTCACAAGCGAGCGTTCAGAATGACAACTCTAAAACAGATCATGGCACAAGTGCGTCCCGGGGACTGGTTTGTATCCGTAGATCTGAAGGATACGTACTTTCATGTTCAGATAGCCAAGCGCCACCGAAGGTTCCTGCGATTCGCATTCGAGGATTCAGCGTACCAATTTGCTGTCCTCCCATTCGGCCTGGCATTAGCTCCGCGCACATTCTCGAAGTGCGTGGACGCGGCGCTTTCCCCTCTCAGAGCGAGCGGAATGCGCATTCTCAATTATCTGGACGATTGGCTGATTTTAGCCCTCTCTCGGAAGGCGCTAATCGGTCACACGCAGATGCTGCTTTGTCACTTGTCATCCCTGGGGCTGCGCGTGAACATGCAGAAGAGCAAACTCACGCCGAGTCAGTCTATAACGTGTCTGGGGGTATGTTTCGACTCAGTGGAGATGCGCGCTCGCCTCTCCCCAGAGCGGACGGAGTCCATCTCTTCAGCTCTACATTTGCTCAGGCCGGGCCGGTCTGTTCCCCTGAGGGAGTTCCAGAGGCTTTTGGGTCTCATGGCGTCAGCGTCGGTGGTCTGCCACCTAGGTCTTCTGCTCATGCGACCACTACAGTTCTGGCTGAAGGCTCGGGTTCCATGGAGAGCATGGTCCTCGGGTCGGGCGCGAGTCCCGGTTAAACTCAGCTGCATGGCGCCCTGAGTCCGTGGCGCGACCCCAGCATGTTCTGTCGGGGAGTTCCCCTGGGGCTGGTGACGAGATGCACAGTCGTTACGACGGATGCGTCATCCTCGGGATGGGGCGCGGTGTGTGAGGGAATGCCGGCATCCGGCCTTTGGTCACAGTCTCTGAGGAAATGGCACATAAATCGCTTGGAGCTAAAGGCGGTGTGTCTAGCTCTTCATACTTTCCAATCGAGGCTGGAGCAGAAACATGTTCTGATTCGCACCGACAACATGTCTGTGGTTTCGTACATAAATCGCCAGGGAGGGATCCATTCCGGAGCTCTTTTCAAACAGGCGGCGGGTCTCCTACTGTGGGCAGATCGGCATATACTCTCTATCAGAGCAGCGCATATCCCCGGTCATCTGAACCGCGGAGCGGACATGCTTTCGAGGGAGGGTCTTCCGCACGGGGAATGGAGGCTTCATCCCGACACAGTCCTGTTAATATGGGAACGCTTCGGGAAGGCGGAAGTGGATCTATTCGCGACAAGCGAGAACGCACACTGCCCGTTGTATTTCTCGCTGATCCACTCCCCCATGGGGAGCGACGCGCTGACGGTGCGTTGGCCGGTCGTTCGGCTTTACGCGTTTCCTCCGGTGAAGATTTTACCCCTTGTGCTGTGCAAAATCAGAGAGGAGTCGGCGTCGGTGATTCTCGTCGCTCCGTTTTGGCCGAATCAACCATGGTTTCCAGACCTGAGGGAGTTGTTGAGGGCACCGCCGTGGCAGATTCCCCTCAGGAGAGACCTGTTGTCCCAAGTGAACGGCACGATATGGCACCCCAGCCCAGAGTTGTGGAACCTCCATGCCTGGCCACTTCGGGGATTCTAACTGCACTCCCTCAGCGTGTACTGGATACTATTTCGGAGTCTCGTGCGCCATCTACCAGACGTTTATACACTCTAAAATGGGGGGTGTTTGCTAAATGGTGCAGCAGTAACAATATCGACCCGACTGATGTCTGTCACAGTCCCTGTGTCTGATATTTTATCTTTCCTACAGCACAGGCTGGACAACGGCGGCCTCCCTTCAACGCTTGTTGAAGGGTTGAAGGGAGGTTTATGTGGCTGCTATCGCCTCATTTCGTTCCCCGGTTGATGGGCAATCGATTGGTAGGCACATGCTGGTGGTCAGATACCTCAGAGGAGCGAGGAGACTTTTCCCCCCGCGAACCCCTTCGGTGCCACCTTGGGACTTAGCGCTGGTGTTGAAGGCTCTCTCTTCTCCCCCTTTCGAGCCTTTGGACGCGGCTTCTGTAAGAGAGCTCACCGTTCTCCGTCTCGCCCTTGCTTCGGCTAAGCGCATAGGGGATTTACAAGCGCTCTCAGTCGGCGCTGATTTCATTAGTTTTGCACCCGCGACTGCAGCGTCACTCTCCGGCCAAAATCGGATTAGTGCCAAAGTACATATACCCCTTTTAGAGCACAGGTCATTTCTTTGCCCGCTTTGTCTTCTGAGTCGTCAGACTCGCAGGAGGCTAACGCTCAGAGAGCGGTCTGCCCGGTAAGGGTCTTGCGGGCTTACATTGATCGCACGGCCGGGTTTCGGCAGTCTGAGCAGCTCTTTATTTGTTTTGGTGGGGGTGCTAAGGCCGGGCTGTCTCAAACAGAGGCTCTCTCACTGGGTGGTGGACGCTATTACCTTGGCGTACGAGAGTCAGGGTCGGAACTGCCCCTTCGGTATCAGAGCTCATTCGACTAGGGCTATCGCCCCTTCGTGGGCCTGGTCTAAGGGCCCATCTATTCAGGACATATGCTGGGCAGCTGGCTGGTCTTCTCAGAATACTTTTGCCAGGTTCTACAGATTGGATGTGTCCTTGTTGGCTTCTCAAGTCCTCTCGGTGAGTGCTGATTAAGCTTTATCTTCTACCTTGTATTTCTTATGCTAGTTGTTGCCGCATTGTTGTTTACACTGTGCTTGGTGTACTTATGTTCGCTATTATATCGCCCGGGATTCCGTGCTGGTTCTACTGCTGTGGTGTCTGCCCTGTTCAGCGCAGCCCGCTGCGTTCGTTGGGTTTGGTTATGCAAATTTGCCAAGAGGCCAATCTAGCAGTTCATTGGCGTACTCAGTGATCTAGCAGTTCATAGGCCGGTTTCAGCCAATCAGCGGTTAATGCTTGGGGAGACCTCGCAAATGGTTGATTTGTATGCTCCACATACTTTGTGTGTTATCCCAGATGTCGGGCTGTTTTTGCTAGCTCTCACGGCGGGATTGTACTATCGTTCCATATGCGGTCTCCGCAATGTCGAAGTGACCGCTCTCGAAAGGGAACGTCTCCGGTTACTTTCGTAACCTCGGTTCCCTGAAAAGCGGGAACGAGACATTGCGTAGATCGCCGTGTTCGCCGCTTATCACCGGGCGGGCGTTCTCTCGTAGATTCTGAGGATTGTCGTCACATGCACTGTATTTATACTGTCTAGATTCGTCAGTATTTGCATACTGTGCATGTCTTGCGACATTTGGCCAGTTTTTTTACTGGCGTTATCCTATAGGACTTCAGGAAAAGTGAAAAAGAGGAGGAGTTTCATATGCGGTCTCCGCAATGTCTCGTTCACACTTCTCAGGGAACCGAGGTTACGAAAGTAACCGGAGACGTATTTTGCAAGTGGGCTGTTCATAGCTTAATTTCCTCAACATTTAAACGCTGATGATGGTCATTTGTTTTGTTTGAGTGACAGATCAGTGCGGTTAACTAGCGATATATTTAAAAGAAAATGTTATTAAAAACCTTCCACAATAGGGTTAGGATAGTGATGCGAGAAACGAAGCTTTCAATCAATTCGCAAAATGATTCGCTGTTTTGAAGCCAAGCGCGCGAGGGTTTGCTGGCGACAATTACTGGTAAAAAGCTTGTAAAGCAAGAAGGACTTGAGCTAATGACACATTTGACCAGACAGTTGCACATGTGTTGTTACACGTGTAATGTTTTGAAAATAAATAATGAATCATTAAATTATAGTGCTGGTATTATGTGTTGTTAGTCATATTAAAGGTCAATCATAAAATGCTAACCTTAAAGGGATACTCCACACAAAAATAACAATTCTGTGGTCATTTACTCACCCTCAAGTTGTTCCTAACCTGTATACAGTAAATGTTTTTGTTCTGAACACAAAGACAACTGACATTTCTGAGACATTATTGTGTCATCTTTAAAAACGAGGAGGCAAAATAAAGGTTGGGTGGGTTCTCAGTCTGGAAAAGAAGAATGTTGTTTTTTTGGTGTTATTGAAATGTAATGTTGTTTTATTTTTGTAAGAACTCAGATGTTGATGGTAATGTGATGAGTGTGTGTGGTCTTGGTTTGTATATGTTAGTGGGGACCTAAACCTGAATACACACCAGCTCATGGGGACTGCAAGTTGAAGGATGTACTGTTACTCCAAAAAATACAGTAAAAGATGTAGGCGTTATATTAGACAGCAACCTGTCATTTCAAAATCACATCTCAAATGTCACAAAAACAGCCTTTTTCCACCTAAGAAATGTTGCCAAGTTATAAAATATTCTGTGTGTTGCTGACGCGGAGAAGCTTATTCATGCATTTATGACCTCAAGACTTGACTACTGTAATGCTCTACTTAGTGTTTGTCCTGCATCATCAATAAACAAACTACAGTTAGTTCAGAACGCAGCTGCCAGAGTTCTGACCAGGTCCAGAAAATACCATCACATAACCTCAATGTTATCAACCCTTCACTGGCTACACATTAAGTATCGTATTGACTTTAAAGTTCTTTTAATCACTTATAAAGCCTTAAAGGGTTTAGCCCCTACCTACCTAACAGAGCTTCTATCACACTACAACCCATCACGCTCTCTAAGATCTCAAAACTCAGGACTTTAGATAACACCTAGAATATCTAAATCCACCAAAGGGGGTCGAGCTTTCTCATACGTAACACCTAAACTCTGGAATAACCTTCCTGATATTATTCCAGGATCAGACACACTCGCCCAATTTAAATCTAGATTAAAGACACAAGCATTCACTTAATGCAAAATATGCTTAATAAACCACCAGGAGATGCTGACATCAGATATTATTTACTAGAATAATTGGATTTATTATATAAAACACCATGTAGTGTGTTTTACCCTTTCTTGGGCTTTACTGTAGAGCAGAAATCTAGGTCTGTGTGTCTGTGTGTAGACATACACACAAGTGTCTGTCTGTCTGCGTGTGTGTGCGTGTCTGATTTTAACCTCTAATTCTTTTCTATCTTCTTAAAATTTTTTTTACTTACCTCACTATTCTTAGCTTTTTATACTGTGCTAGGCTTTAATGGACTGGATTTAATGCACTTATGCATTTTGTTGCCTATATTGTTATAATTGCTTCCAATGTTTCCTCATCTGTAAGTCGCTTTGGATAAAAGCGTCTGCTAAATGACTAAATGTGTGTGTTTGTGTCTGTGTGCTAGAGACTGCCCAATGAAAAACAGTAGCCTGGTTTCCATTACAGAGCTGTGAAAAACATTTGTGATATTTTCTAAATGTGGGTAAACACTTGTTAGCGGTTGATGTTAGAAGTGTATTTCTACCTATTTATGCCAACAATAACCCTTACATAATGCCACGAAGACACATAAAGAGCACCTAGAGGATAAGCTGCGTAAGGCCATTTCTAAACAGCTGTGGGATTCTATGAAATCTATAACTAATATGGAGTCCTCGAGAAAAAATTGTGACTTATGAAGAAACTGTCACTTTATTTGCGGGCGGGATATTAAAAACAAAATAAATAACAAAAATGTACAGTATGTTACGTGTAATTCCCTATAGCCTATATTACATATTTGGGAATTTATATTTTCTTAGGTTCTTTGATAAGGTTACAATACGTAGGCCAACGTAGCAACTTTACTTGCGTGATGTCCACAAACCTTTGGCCTCACGTCACGAAAGTCGACAAACAGCTCCCGCCGCCAGCCACAACAACAACACAAACAGAGAAACAAAAAAAGTGGGACCCGCGGGTTGGTAAACTATTATTTTGTAAGCTTTGTGCATCAATTTAAAAACCAGCTCACACTTCAGTTGAAAATGGACACAAATGTCGATGTCATTAATACTTTCATAACATGATCATATATCCATGTTTTTTCACACTTTAAATGACTTGATTTTTTTCACTACAATCAGTTTTATCATAATTACCAAACATTCATACACCCTGTTGTTTTCCATACACTAAATGTGAATCTGAATTAGTCCATGTTAAAAAAAATTCAATTCATATACTCAATTCACTAACTTTAATGTTTTATCCAGATTCTTTCCAGTTCATTCATTTTCAGGGTTTTAACCTTGTTTTTTTACATAATGCCACATCTATTATGGTATGAATTGCTTCCCTCTGGCAAAAGATACAGAGTCTGATGTGTAAATGAAACTAGTATCTGTGCGTTTGTTTAACAAATGTTTCTCTTTATTGTTTTTTTTATTATTGGTCTAATGTTTGTTTGCAGCAACATTTAGTCCACAACAATTTTCCTTTGGGGGACTATAAAGTATACTTCTACTACTATACAACGCTGCTTTACTTCTTAATTTATTTGACAAAGATTGATTTTCAAACCACATTAACCAAAAGCAGTTTACATTATGAATTTACAATCTTCCATCTTGCATTATAAAAGAAGTGTAAGTCTGATCTATTCTGCTGGTTCACGGTTGTTGTGTTTTAGTGCAATGATCACATACAAAACATTTTGCTGGACAGTGTAAAGTTCATTATTGTATCTAATTTGAAGAAAACTGAAATGGTTTTCTCTCTGAGAATATCTGAAATGATGATAATGTGCCCCAATCATCACAGTCAGATGATCTTTATAATCAGATCAGCTGTGTTTTTGCAGTATGGGATCATGAAAACAGAATGGTTTTCTTTCTATAATGATCTTTAAAATGTTTTAAAACGTTTAATTGTCAGCATTGAGTTCCGGCTCAGTGACTATAATAATGTAATATTATCCAATAATTTGTGTGTTCACTCCATTCATTTATCATTCAGTATTTCATCTAAAAAATCACAAAAATATCTTATGAAAAGTATAAACCTTAAAATAGGCAGTTAGAAAATACACCTTCTGGAACAGGAGCTTGAACAATGTAAATGTGAGTAAACGAATACATATTAAAACATTTGTGAGATCAGTATAGCCCCCCACATTAAATCATTGCTAAAGTATGCACGTGAACGAAGGGTTAAAATGGAACAAGTCCTTTTTTATTAGTCTGATCATTCATCCAGAAATAAATCTTCATCGTTTTCATACTTTTATTATTGTTTTTAAGAATTGTGTCTCTGACATTGCATGAGTTGGCATATGACAACATGACCTTTCCGGTGAGTCATAAGAAGGTATTTTCACGCTTTAATGAGCGTTTGCATATGATCTGTACTATATGACTGGGGTTTCTATTCCTGTGCCAAAGCTGATAATACACTACATGCATCAGTGAACTAATAATGTCAAGCTTTATTATATATCATTATAGCATTTACTTTCCAGGCATTCTTGATGTTTTTAACTCAGAACGTGTTTACCTCATGTTTATACAAAGAAAGTGTTAAAATAATGAACAAACTAAATTGGACTGCTTTTCCATGAAGCAACTGAGAAAATCTGCTGATGTATTGAATGTATGGATGTAAAATGGGTTTCATGTTAATTGGGTTCTGTTCTAAGAACAGAAAGTTTCAAAGGAAGGATTTTGTGTAAGATACATGCAGTTATTGAGTCTAAATAATAACGATTGTTCCATGTTGTCCTTTTATGTATAGTGACTGGATTCTGTAATGTTTCCCACAAAACAAATCCGATGTTTTCTCTGCAGCATTATAAATCAGATTCAAGTGATGGAGTGATTCTCAGACTGAGCGATATTAGTCAATGACATTTTTTAATATGTCTTCTGTTCATCTGTTAGACACTTCATCGACTGTTTGACATTTCAACAATTGCCTGAATAAAATACAAATGTCACGGCTGTAATTCACATAGCTTGTGTGGTTGGGAGGGACTATCCAATCCCTGTTGTGGATGTTGACTTTGATGAGGATGTGTTTAGAGTTTGTGTTGTGTGACTAACGGTTCTGACACAAGAGAAAATAAACACATGTCAAGGTTAAACCTGTCCACACACACACACACACACACACACAGGAGTGGAAAGCTGTTTACTGGTGATAATGACAATCTTTCTGCTGATCCATTTATCACAAAATTGCCAGAATGTAAAAATAAAGTGGTTTGTGCCTTGTGTGAGTGTAAACTGTTGGGAAAGAAATGTGATGTATTACTGCACGAAAGCTTTAGACTGGTGTTCAGATGAATCAAGCAACAGAAAGAAGAAGGAATCACTGTAGCTTTATGGAGAATTCAGACAGTCAAGACCATTGTTTAGTTTTACATTTGATTTCTTGGTTCCGTTTCTGTTGTATTTTTAGCTTTTAGGCATTTAGCTGATGCTTTTATCTAAAGTGACATAAAAGATAGGTTTCCTGTGTCTCAGTGGTTAGATCATGACGCCAGCAACGCCAAGGTCATGGGTTTGATTCCAGGGGATTACACATACTCAGATACAAATGTGTAGTATAATGCAATGTAAGTCGCTTTGGATAAAAGCATCTGCCAAATGCATAAATGTAAATGTCAGAAATAGGCGATATATCGTATTGAAGCAGTAATGCAAGAAGTGTCTATCCCAAGTTACAAGTTTCAGTTCATGATGCTGAAACTATAGAAACGTTGTGATATTGTTGTTCCGTTTTGGTCTAAACGCCCCTAACCTAACCCTAAACTTTATTACCAGATACTGTACTTTCATAAAAAACAGAAATGTTCATAAATATTTAAAGGAATTGTTTAAAAACCTGTGTGTATTTGACAAAGTGCATAAGGTGAAGATTTCATTAGAAATATTTCAGCTGTGTTACAATAGGCCTAACACAACAGACATCTCGTGTGATGTATGAGGCTATTAAAATTATCAATTACAAATATACCACATGACTGTTTGAAGTGCTGATGAAATGTTTGTGTTTCCTTCAGATTCAAGAGTTTTGCTTTGGTCTCAAGATTCCTTTTGTGTGGCCCTCAATCCCAGAAAACCCTTGAAAGTGAATCTGAAAATCTCCAGGTCTTTTATCTCTGGAGGAAAGAGACTCGAGGTAATTTCAATCCCATCAGCCGTTACACACACACGCACGCACGCACACACACACACACACACACACACACACACACACACACACACACACTTCCTAATATCCCATTTTTGAGTTTTTCTATAAGTTCCTATGATTTTTGGTTATCTTTGATTGCCAGTTCTAGTTTTTACAATTGTTTGATTTTGCTCACAGTTTGGGTCTGTCTGTACTTTATTAAACCGTGTTGGAAAAGGTTTTCCCATATTTCTCCATTTTGAATTGCCAATTCTTCATGTTCAGTATTTTTTAGATTGCCAGTTTTCCCAGAATTGGTTTGTATTGACTGACTTCTCAAATACTTTCAGCTGTTTTTGGGTGTATTGTGTGCAGTTAACCTGCAGAGCTTCAGATGGCTGTTATGATTCAGACAGGATTCTCTTGCCGCCCTTCAGAGAGATGGAGGCGTCAGCACCGCAGATTTATCACTCACTTATATCTGCATTTGCTTAGCTGAGGCGGCTGACAGGGGAGGAGGCCATTACTGAGAAGAAATCAGAGAAAGAAAGGATGTACGAGTTTGTTACAGGTGAGGGATATAGTCCAGCAGGACAGAAGAGACACAGATGAGATAAGTTGAGACGAGGGTCTGGTGTTCTGCAGTGTATTGTAAATGAAGAAGACAACCACTGCCCGGTTGAGTAAGAGTTTTCCTAAGGGGAAAAATTGAGTGTTGCAACAAACGTCTTCCCCGTCACCCTTACATTAGTGTCTTCCTTAGCATTCCAAGATAGTTTCTGTTAAAACACGGCAATAGAACCGGTGGCCATAGTGACGCTATAAAAGACTTCATTGACTTCTCTAAAAATGACGTCTTTACGTTCTCAACTTCAATGAACATGATATCATTCATTCTGTTCGGTTAAACTAGTGGTTCCCAAACCGGAGGGACGCCAGGTGACGGAGGGGATACTTGAACAAAGAGCTGAAATGTACTGTTTACTTAATTATAACGCACCTGATATGTATTTCTCACAACCTAAATATAAAGACGTGCTCCATCTATTGTACACTCAGCAAAATAGTAGCCATAAAAGGTCAAATTCATGACATCCATGTAAATCGACTGCACGCGGCTTGAAACGAAGCAACAAAAACTGCTTGTAAAATTAAAATGGAGAAGTGGCTGCAAAGATTTAGGCCTAAAGCCACAGAAAAGAAAATTGACTCCCAGCATACTAATGCTGTGTCTGATAAAAGATAATATTTTTAGAAGTTCAATGTCTTTAAAATGCAGATTTAAAACAACTGAGACCACAATCATGACTGTAAGAGAGGGGTTACCCAGAATTATGTCAAATCCCTGGCGGAGAACGCCATTGTAAAAAGTTTTGGAACCACTGGGTTAAAGAAGCTTTATTTTTAATTCCCTTAATTTTTTAAGGTAAAAAAGAAGTCTGGTGACTTCAGTGTCAATCAGTGGGGCGAAGCAGGAGAGTTCAATGTCTGAAGGGAGGGTAGTGTGTACCGAGGCCCGAGGTGCTGAGAATTGTTTGCTGATGGATGATATTTTTGTCCTCCGCGGTCAAAGATTAGATTAGATTAGATTCAACTTTATTTTCATTACACATATACAAGTACAGTGTAACGAAATGAAGTTTAGGTCTAACCAGAAGTGCAGTTAGCAAGTGCAGGATATACAGTTAGAATAAATACAGAATACAATATGGGAGAATATAATACAGTGGGCATGGACTATAAAAATATTTTGCAGTAGGTGTGTTCTATGAAAATATGACAGTAGGTATATACTATGAACAATATATACAGATGGCTATATACTATGAACATTAATGTACAGGTGGATATGAACAGATAATAATTTAGACTAAAATAGTGCAAGTGACTTAGGTATGCATAGATTATTGACATTGGCTATTAAAGTTGCAGTGCAATAGGTGAGTTAATGCAGTTGTTGAAGTTGATGCAGTTATTAAAGTTACAGTGCAGTATATGAGTTAATGCAGTTATTAAAGTTACGGTGCAGTATATGAGTTAATGCAGTTAATAGGTTGCAGTCCAGAAGATGAGTTAATGCAGTTAATAAGGTTACAGAGCAGTAGATTAGTTAATGCAGTTACTGAAGTTACAGTGCAATTGATGAGTAGATGCAGTTAATAGAATTACAGTGCAGTAGATTAGTTAATGCAGTTACTGAAGTTACAGTGCAATTGATGAGTAGATGCAGTTAATAGAATTACAGTGCAGTAGATTAGTTAATGCAGTTACTGAAGTTACAGTGCAATTGATGAGTAGATGCAGTTAATAGAATTACAGTGCAGTAGATTAGTTAATGCAGTTACTGAAGTTACAGTGCAATTGATGAGTAGATGCAGTTAATAGAATTACAGTGCAGTAGATTAGTTAATGCAGTTACTGAAGTTACAGTGCAGTAGATGAGTAGATGCAGTTAATAGAGTTACAGTGCAGTAGATGAGTTAATGCAGTTACTGAAGTTACAGTGCAATTGATGAGTAGATGCAGTTAATAGAATTACAGTGCAGTAGATTAGTTAATGCAGTTACTGAAGTTACAGTGCAATTGATGAGTAGATGCAGTTAATAGAATTACAGTGCAGTAGATTAGTTAATGCAGTTACTGAAGTTACAGTGCAGTAGATGAGTAGATGCAGTTAATAGAGTTACAGTGCAGTAGATGAGTTAATGCAGTTACTGAAGTTACAGTGCAGTAGATGAGTAGATGCAGTTAATAGAATTACAGTGCAGTAGATTAGTTAATGCAGTTATTGAAGTTATAGTGCAATTGATGAGTAGATGCAGTTAATAGAGTTACCGTGCAGTTGATTAGTTAATGCAGTTATTGAAGTTATAGTGCAATTGATGAGTAGATGCAGTTAATAGAGTTACCTTGCAGTTGGTTAGTTAATGCAGTTATTGAAGTTACAGTGCAGTAGATGACTAGATGCAGTTAATAGAATTACAGTGCAGTAGATAGGTTAATGCAGTTATGGAAGTGGGCCGGTGGGGAAAAGAGGAATTTGTTTTTTTTTTTTTGGGGGGGGGGGGGGCAGAGTATGGGGCGAGGAGGAGGGGGGGGGGGGGGGGGGGGGGGAAAAAAAGAGAATAAATTTTTTGGAAGGGGGGGGGGGGGGTTGGGGGGTTGGTCATTTTGGGGGGGGGGGGGGGTGTCACTTAAGCGGGGGGGGGGCAGAGGGTCCGTCTGGCCTGAGACTGTTGGGGGTGTTATGCATGTGTGGAGGGGGATGTTGAAAGTGATGGAGAAGGGGGGAGAAATGTGAAGAGGTGGGACTTAAATGTTATCTATTGTGTAGATGAGGTCAAGCTGGTCAGAAGCACAGGGTTTCTCCAGGTGGATGTTGAAGTCCCCAAAGACTACAAGAGGGCCGCCATCCTCTGGGAAAGATGAGAGCAGCACATCTAACTCTTCAGTGAAGTTGTAAAGGGGACCTGGGGGGCGGGATGAGTGGGAGAGATGATATTAACAGCGTGGTATTCAAATGAATAGTTGTTGTATAGAGAAGATAGTGGGACATATTTCCAATTACTGTCGATAAGCAAACCTGTGCCTCCTCCTCTTCAGTGTTCAGTGAGAGAAGGAGATGTTAGTGGAGAGAGCAGCAGGTGTGAGTCCTCAGGACGGGTCCATGTCTCAGTAAGACCTAGAATGTGAATGTCAGACTGGCTAGCAAAAGCAGGGATGAAGTCCGTCTTGTTCACAGCTGACTTTCCAAACCCATATAAAGGTCATTGTTCTGATGAACCCAAAAGAAGAAGAAAAAACGTTCTTTTTTTCTTTCATTGTTTCTTTAATGATTGCTTCAACAGAGCTTTAACATTCTGTGCTTTAAATAACCTGAACAGATCCTCAGAGACTGAAGTCTTTATAGCTTTCTGGCACGTTGTGTTCTCACTGTTGTTGCAGAAACAGAAGGTTGTGTTCTGTTGTGTGAAATCCGTGGAGCTTTATTCTGATCTCCTGCAGTTTGTCTGAATGACAACATGAATAGCTGACAAGTTCGAGTTCAACTCCAGTGATCTGTGACTTGAAGTGCGTGTATGTATGCGTGTGTGTGTGTGTGTGTGTGTGTGTGTGTGTGGCGAGCATGTGTATGCGTGCGTGTATGCGTGTGTGCGTATGCATGTGTATGTGTGAATGTCCAAAGCACTGGACATGTGACGAACATCTGAAATAATGTCATGCTAAAGTGCACAGGAGAGAAATGTATTCCTTGTCTCTTTTTATGAGAAGAATAAAAAGGTGCTTTTTACTGTGAATTGTAATCGTTTGTTTCAGACGGCAGTACAGATATTTTCCTCAAAATACTGTAACTGTAAACACAATAATAACAGACACAGTAGAAAGACAAGTGGGTTTATTTGCTGGAACAGTTCTAGTGCAGCAGTGCACAAAGCATGATGGGAAATGTGCTCCTTTTCCACCACAATCTCCTGATTGTGTAAATCTCATGATGTGTGCTGTATGTCACTGCAGTGCTGAGACATGAATTATTCAAGAGAGAGATTGAATTCCTCTCTGGCATGTTCAGCATTCGTGATGCTCTGACGGGACATTACTGCAGCTCAACTACAGTACATTACGTTATTAAATTGGCAAACTTTGATGTCAGTCTGTGCTTAACATTTGCATTAATGTAGCAGGAGACATCGCAGCTCATGTGATCTTCAGTCCCACTTCATCTCTGTTGTGTTTTAAACTCTCATTCTTGAGTTTTCATCATTTGAGCTGGATGTCAGATATCGCTTGCTTAAAGAAGAAGTGTAAAGAAAAATCACCTAGATAAGTGCAGAATGTTCCAGGAACTCTTTCTTCAGCGTTTTCCAGCGTGTATGATGCAGACGTCATTTTGCCTCTCTTAGTTTCACTCCTGGAAAGTTTATTGTTTATTTGCCCGCTCATGAAGATGTGTGTTTTGTTTTAGTGCTGAAGTGTGGAAGATTGAGTGTCATATCTCCTGTACTGTTTGCTGAAAACTTTGAACACATATGTAGGCTAATACTGTTATTGCAGCAGCTGAAATCTGCCCTTTCACGTGATCTCAGAATGTCAGGGCTGGGCAAAAACATGGGTGAATCATTTTTTTTAAATGCGGTCGATTCGTTATAGATTCTCAAAAGCCTTTTTTCTTTCATATTTTTGCAAGCATTGATCATTCATTAACGTGAGTTTCATTGCTTCTACTATCTACTAGATTTCACTTTTCCTTTTACAACAGGTGGATGTTACAACAGGGAGCATTTGTTTCATGTATTGCTTAATCAATCTCTTCATTTCATTTTTTATTCACCATTGTCATCTGGTGTTTACTGATCGTTTTTTAGCAATATCTATAGGATTTATAATAAATCTATAATAATTGACTCGAATCGGGAATGTAATCGAATGTAATCGTAACATCAGAATCGATCACAGCCCTAGTCAGGAGATGCTAAAGCTTTATCATGTCACTTTATTATCAGCACAATGTTTTGATCTCAGAGCTGCAGTCTGGAATTCGTAGGTTTCAGATTTTAAACAGTAATATTTTATTGGTTGGGGTTTATTGAGCTGTTTTCATCGTGTTATCCAGAGGATTATAGAGCTGCCCCGTCTGCATTTTCAAGCACACATCTGTGATGTCACTGCAGTAATGGAGGTGATAGAATGGGATGGGGGTTAGGAAAGGATCGCTTGCTAAACTCATTCTACTTGAAATGCACGCTTGCACACTGAAAGCTGAAGGCAGAATCTCCAACCGTGTGAATGTGTTTGATTCTTCTGCTGCTGTCTCATCGTACAGAAGATATTAACATCTCACTGGGATTTCTCTTCTGGAAGATGGTTCATGGAAAGAGTTTGTGTTGTGTGCTTTAAATAATACACATGGTCATAAAAGACAGTTCAGCTGATTTCACCTCTGTTATGTGTCACTTTCCAACGAAAAAGAGAAAATCACAGTGTCCATCACATATTTCATGTACATTTATGCATTTTTATCCAATGCGACTTTCATTGCATTATAGCCTACAATACATTTGTTTCTTAATATGTGCAATCCTTGGGGTGTGTGTGTTTCATAGGCAGATAACAGTCCACCCCATTACATCATGAAATAGCACTGTGACCCTCAACCAAGACCACCCCACATCTGCCAAAAAAATGACATGAAATGGCTTTGACATGATTTTGTGTAGCTACAGAAGTTCCAGACACCTAGGCTTTTATTCAAAATAGGTCAATTTAAAATAATAGAGAAACAGAATTAAAGAACGAGAATTTGTTTAAAAGTGATCATTTGAGCAAATCATATACTTGTTTTAATTGGCTTACCACATCCTTTAAACACACCGAGTCAAAGCCATGCAGTTTAGTATGAACTTGCGAAACTCTGGTAATGTTTATGTTTCGACAAACTGACATTAACACGTCAATTATATATTTTCGGCGTTTTGTAGTTTGGATTACTGGATATGTTCGGTCGTTTACTCCGGTTTGTTGTTTTTAATGTTGACACGCGTCAAGAACGCTCAAAACGAAAGGAAAGCGACGCAGTCACCATCATGTGAATGACCGCTAACAGATATAACATGAACCGTTAGCTACTTACATCGTGTTCTTTCACAGAAGAAACTGAACTTGACCTTGACTTCTGTCAATAGGCTTGTTTGAGATGCACATTACCTCACCTGAAAAGAAGACGAGAAGACGCCTTAAAACAAGGCGGACGTAACTCGGACACATTTCTAACCGGCATGCATCTTGGGCTGATCACCTGTGATCAATTCTCGAACAAGCCTAATAGCAACACTCGCCTTCTTTCATTTGATTGGCCAACTCAATCAGATTGACACTTGACACAAGAGTGCTGTTAAACAGCTGAGGTAGATCCGATCTGAGATCAGTTATCTAGCTTTTCTACAACATTGACAGCACTAAATACCTATTAGGCAATTTCTTTTCACATCAAAACTAACGAGGTCTGGACCTCGATGGTGGGTACGGCCATGTCTGTATGTGGTTTGAAAATGATTTGAAAGTGAAGCTGTGATGAATGTCAATAGACAGCAGATGTTTGTCAGATGTATTCTGGGTAATGCTGATGATGAATGAGCCGGCGAGAGGATGAGTAGGGTTCAGGTGAGAGATCCAGAGGAGCTTCAGAAGCTCACGCTGTGACGCCGGCCGCTGGTACCATCTGTTCTCTTGATATATGTGCAGTGTTAAATCAGGCAGACCCCAGCGGCTCGGACCCATCCATCACCGCACCGGCCTCCAGAGAGCAGATGGGAATTCACAAAGAATTGATTTTGATTTGAAAACACAGAGAATGTGAGACAGATTGATTTGTGTTGACATCAGACAGTTTGATAAAAGCTTGATTTACTGTATCATCTGCTGGCTGTTTGTAATCCATCTGAAACTGCTGAATGATGTTTGACACATGGGAGGGATGATTTAATCTCTTTACTGTATATGTAAAGCTCTTCTTAGAACAGAGAACCATAACTTTACCTTTAATCATCTTTCTCTCATACTGTATGCGTTGTGTTCATTTCATGTCAGTGTCATAAACCAACAGCAGCTGTTATTCATTTAACTTTCATAAATAAAACATCGTAATAAAACATGAATATTGCTGGTTGGTTAAAAAATGAATATGAACAATTTTTTTGTATTTTGATATTTGTTCATTTTGTTGTCACAGTCAAATAAACATTAATGATTGTCATGCTGCATAAACAACTGTATGTCACGAACACTCTGTTCTCTGTGAAGCTGAAAGTGGTTTTGTTCAGTGTGGAGATGAGAAATCTCCTGTGATTTCTGCTTTTCATTTCTTGTTTAATGTGATAAATCGAAGCGCTTTGTTCTTCCTTGAGTCTCGCTGAAAGCTTAATGGATTTTAACGCTTCTTAAAGTGAATCTCAGTCTCTGTCATGTCCTCTGTGTCTTGTGTCAGACGCTTGAACTTTCTGTTTTCATACTGAAATATTCACACCTTCAGTGTCTGATCAGTCAGAGTTTGGTTGTGTATCAGCAGGTGTTTTCTAAGATAATGTTGATGTTCTGTACTCTCTCTCTGTTGAGCTTTTTCTGTCGTGTGTTGTTTTTGTCTATTGTCTGTTTCTTACTGAGAAGTGAAAAGAGTAGTGTTGGTTGTTTGATCTTGTTTGGAACCAAACTCTCCATTTGACCCATCTTAGGAGAGGAACTATTAGCTGTTCTGAGGAACAGCTTGGCTGAAGGTCTTTTGCCATTGAGCTGTAGAAGAGCGGTCCTTACACTTCTGCCTGAGAAGGGCAATTTGAGCAACATTAAAAACTGGAGACCTGTGTCTTTATTATGTTGAGATTAGAAAATAAGATTTTTATATTATAAATTGATAAGGGTTAGGGGCAGTTGATTTATTAGATTTAATTAATTAATTTTGTCACATTTAAAATGTTGTCATAAAATGCTGTATTTTACGAACACAACAACTGGCAAATCTTGTCTTGCTCATAACAATTTGGTTACAACACCACCTAGTGGTCAAACTTTATAAGCAATGAAGATCATTTCGTTTGTTTCAACTGCCTCGCCCAGTGTTTTTAAACTTAATTTTCAAATTGTGATCATCTGACATGTCCAAAATATTTCCTCGGTCTATCAATGTAGGCGTCGCCAATTACAAATTTTACCGTAAAATGCTGTATTTTATAAACACAGCGGAAAATCTCTACGAAGCTTGATATGGTTCATCAAGGTCATGTTCTCACAGGCCCTGTGAAGTTATAGACCAGATAGACCAGGGGGCCTACTGGTCATCTGACATGTACAAAATATTTCCCTTTGGGCTGTTATTGGGCTTGACCCCGTAATTGCTGCTGCTTATAAATAATCATATTAATTTTTTTAAATAAATAAAGAAATGGTTGAAGATATCAATACCTTTATACATGAATATGGATTTTGCCCACATGACATCCATTGTATGATCGTCTTGTTAAACGCCAGCACATGAGGTGTTAGAGGAGAACTTTCAGAGAAAGTATTCTGATCAAACAAACACACAGCTACAGATGTAAACTTGATGTTTTAATTAAAGTATCACATAGAAAAAATTCTTTAGCCCATTTCAGAAAGACCTTGATCGATTATAAAGATCCCCAGATCATCCTGAACTTCAGGAATTTGTAATGCCAAACGTAATGTGTGTGTACGTGCATGCATGTGTGTGTGTGCAGTAGATATCAGACAAGAGTGTAGTACATTTAGCCACCCAATCACAGAAGTGAGTGTTTTGTCACGTATGTTCGCAGGACATGACCTCGGGTATTGCCGTTTGCTCGTGTGGTGTCGTCCGTTGAGGGTTATGAACAGATCGTCCACACGGAACCGAGATCTTCTGCAGTTCAGCTCCGAACGACGGCGGAGCATTGCGAAGATGTTTCCTGTACTGCGCGAAGCTGCACGTCTTCAGAATTATGGCCAGTACGTTTTTACCCATCAATATCCCGGACACCCGGCTGTCTTTATAAAGAATCATATTCCCTCCGCGAATGAAGAGAGTCACGACATTGATAGTGATCAGACTGAGGATGGGGTAAAGCATCATCTTATGAGGACTGATGTTGATGCCCTGCATGCTGATCTCACTGAGAGAAACACACGGCAACACTAGCAAAAGAATATAACAGTAGAAAAACATCAATCCCTCCGCCCAGAGGGGAAGACCTTTCTTCTGTGGCTCCCACAGGTTGGCCTGAACGTCCAGAACGTCCAACAGATCCACCACCACCCAGAACAAACGGTTTCGGATCTCCTCCTTCTTCTTGAAAGCCTTCACGTAGTCCATGCGGTCGATGGCCACCAACGTGACGAAGAGCGCAGGAACGCAGACGGAGAGCAGGACGGTCAGGGCTTTCCGCGCTAAAGCGTCCAGACTCTTGCGGTCCGCCTTGTAGTTCTGGTAAATGAAATACACCTTAATCTCCAAGACGAAAACGTAGAGGAACCAGAGGATCATGGCGTAGCCTCTCTTGGCGCTCCTCACCTCGGCTCCCACCCACACGGTCACGTAACGTAGCACGATGAAGAAACACAGGTCACCCACCGTCACCATGATGCACACACCGATCTTACGCGGCCCGTGGTTCTGCTCCACCAAATAGGTGTCCATCAGCGCCATGCTGCTCATGATGATGATGGCCGACAGACACGCGTGCGGCTTGTTGGTGGGAGGGGGAGGCACCATTCTGCCCCGGCGGGTCCTGATGGGTGCTTTCGGGGAGCTCAGACCGTTCTCCCCCCGGCTCTGATCCCATAGTTTGGGTCCAGCGTTCACCGACTGCACTCAGATCATATCCCAATCTGCTCCGGCGTTAAACAGAGGTGCATTCACACGCGACCCCCAACAAATTAATGCTCACCGTGTGTGGAAGCTCTGAAGTTCTCCATGAGCTGCAGCTGAAATCCGTGTGAAGAGTGACGCTTTTCAGTCAAACATCTTTAAAAAATAAGAAGCCAGAATGCATCAGTTGTAATTCCAGAAATCTAGTGTATTAACTCACTCTGTGCTCCAGCAGAAAAGTTCTTTCAGGTAAAAATATCCTGACTGAAAAGACTGTCCGGTTAATCGTTTCACACGTGTCTGTCGCTGCTGTGTTTGTGGGTGTTTGTCATTGCTGCGTTTGTGTGAATGCAAACGCTTTCTGGTTGAGTCGGTGTCTGCAGTCAGCGATGGATTAAAGCATCTCTCCTCTTCTGTCTGCTGCCAGTGGAACCCACACACTGCTTCACCAACACTGCATGTGTGAGCAAGCGAGGAATCATCTCTCTCTCTCTCTCTCTCTCTCTCTCTCTCTCTCTCTCTCTCTCTCTCTCTCTCGCATGTATGCGCTCACTGCTTCTGTTTCTGCTCAGATTCTGACACACTGACGCTCCTTCATATCTCTCTCTCTCTCTCTCTCTCTCTCTCTCTCTCTCTCTCTCTCTCTCTCTCTCTCTCTCTCTCTCTCTCTCTCTCTCTCTCTCTCTCTCTCTCTCTCTCTCTCTCTCTCTCTCTCTCTCTCTCTCTCTCTCTCTCTCTCTCTCTCTCTCTCTCTCTCTCTCTCTCTCTCTGCACACTCTCTCTCTCTCTCTCTCTCTCTCTCTCTCTCTCTCTCTCTCTCTCTCTCTCTCTCTCTCTCTCTCTCTCTCTCTCTCTCTCTCTCTCTCTCTCTCTCTCTCTCTCTCTCTCTCTCTCTCTCTCTCTCTCTCTCTCTCTCTCTCTCTCTCTCTCTCTCTCTCTCTCTCTCTCTCTCTCTCTCTCTCTCTCTCTCTCTCTCTCTCTCTCTCTCTCTCTCTCTCTCTCTCTCTCTCTCTCTCTCTCTCTCTCTCTCTCTCTCTCTCTCTCTCTCTCTCTCTCTGTCTCTCTGTCTCCCTCTCTCTGTCTCCCTCTCTCTGTCTCTCTCTCTCTGTCTCTCTCTCTCTCTCTCTCTCGATTCTCTCCCCTTCCCCCCTCCTGTGTGTGTGTGTGTGTGTGTGTGTGTGTGTGTGTGTGATCAGTGCAGCTGGCTGTGGCGGTGGTTACGCAGAAAACAGGGAACGATTGATTTCAGCAGGTGATGCATATAAAGATGAATTTAGTCATTTTATAAATCTTTGCAAAGCATTTTATAAATATCCGTTGATTTGATGTCAGGCTTTTGATATATTCCATCCCTTATCCAAACACAAAATCCTGATTTATAAACTGTTTGTCTTCATATGGACCTAAAATACTTCCCCAAAAAGTCAAAATCTACAATTACTATCTTTGTGGGGAGATTAGGTCCTCACACATTTATGAATAAAAGTACACACACACAAACGTCTTGTGTTTTTACAAGATCTTTTCTGTAAGCTGATCTTAAGTTTAAGGTCATTGGACTGGTTTTGTGACGCAGATCTGGCAACCCTGTCAACACTTTTAGCTACACATTTATTTTGTTGAAATGATTTTGGAGATTACATCACGTTAATTTCATTTGTTTAGTGTAAAACTGTATTTGTTTTTGACGTACAAATCAATGAGCTTTATGACATCCGTTTGTGTGAGAGGGAGGCATATTTAGATTTATTTTAAACACATGTATTGTTGGTTAAAAGCCGTGTTTTTGAATATCATAGGGTCTTTGGATGCTGTCTTACAGTTGAGTGGTTTCATTCTATCTAATTATTCATTGACATTCTCTGATCGGCCATTCATTTACAGGACTTAATCTATAATATAACAAAAATAAAACCATCTGTTAAACTGTGAACTATTCAGCCTCCACTGCGTGTCTAGCGTCTGTGAGTCTGGATGTGATTTGCGTGTGTCTGGCGGTTAGAGAGAAGGAATAAATGGCATCCGTTTGGTGAAGTGGCCTCAGAGTCAGATGGACACGTAAAGATGGCAAATTTACATCAGCAAAGACAATTTGTACATTGAGAATAAGAGCAGAAATAGGCTCATAAATCACATGAGCTGCGGCCCTGAGTGCCATCGATTAGATCAACACAAAATGAATGAGGACATTAAAACCCCCCCATCCCTAAACATTCACATCACATGAGATATATGAGGGCCGAACCAACACACATTGAATGATCAGATTGTGTCCGGTCACAGATGGTTCTCTGATAAAGAAAACGTGTGTGTGTGTGTTTTTAAGGTGATTCATATTCACTTGTGTTGGTGATGTATCTGCTGTTTACACACTTGCTGTGTTGTGTTTTCTTTTCTTTTGATTTATTAAGCAGAACGTGGTGAGATTTCATCATTAGCAGCAACTGTAGCTTAGAGTCACGTGAACGTCATTAAACAGAGATTAATCACACACTAACAGACAAACACACACACATACAGGCATGCACACGTGCACACACACTCACACAAACGCGTTAACACACACACACAGATGCACACAGATGCACACACACACACACACACACACACACACACACACACACACACACACACACACACACGATGCACACACACAGATGCACACACACACACACACACACACAGACACACACACAGACACACACCCACGTGCATACGCACACACACACACACATTGACCACTCACAGATGCACACACTCTCACACAGACACACACAGATGCACACACACAGATGCACACACACACACACACACACACACACACACACACACACACACACAGATGCACACACACAGACCACACAGACACACACGTGCATACGCACACACACACATGCATGCACACACATGCATGCACACACACACACACACACACACGCACACACACACACACACGCACTGACACACGCGCACACAAACACACACACACACACATTGACCACTCACAGATGCACACACTCTCACACAGACACACACATTGAACACACACACACAAACACATTGACCGCACGTGCACACACACACATTTTAAAGTCATTGATTTGTTCATCACAGACTTTACCTGAGACCTAAAATCTCTTTGACAATGTGATTTGGGGTTTGAGAAGTTTGAGTAACTTCTGATCTCGAGCTTCTCTCGTGAACAGACATCTTCCATCTCATTCATCTACTCTATTGTAAGTTCAGAAACATTCTTGATCATTCTTGACCTGTATGTTATATATTTGAATCCATAAAATGAAATGCTATTCAAAAACATTCAGGTGATGCGTCTCTCACTTTCTGACGGTCATGAGGTCTCGTCTCACTATAATAAAGATGAGGTCGACATCAACTCACCTGCCTGGAAATGTCCAGTAATCCTGAAGACTTTGATCAGGTGTGTTTGCTCTCTGATCTAGTGTTCATATACAGAAGAAGAGAGATGAAGCCGTCTAGTTCACGGTATAAAACTAATGAAAATGCTTTTGTGTGTTTGGTCAGTTTAAATGACATACACTGCTGGACATGATCTCACAGTTCATCTTTATATCAACAGCAGAGTAATTTGTAAAATTTATTGTGTTTGTGTTTAATCCATCCACCCTTGAATCGCAAAATGGGGTCAGAGAAGGTCGACATCATCACACTTACCCACAATCCCCCGTGTCTCAGCTTCTTTATTCCAGCCTTGTTTTTAGCAGTGGGATGTCAGGAGTGATGTAAAATCAATTCCTGTTCACACCGGAGCGATCGATCGCCACTTTCCAATTCATTTATACTCATTACTGCAAGAAAACCAGACAGCAAGACAATCCGTACACGGCAAACACGCAGCCTTCTCACGTCCACCTCCAACACACGCACACACTCTCTGGTGTAGTAGTCCTGTATGAATAATCCATATGAGATTAAATCAATATGTGTTTGAGACTCACTTCGGTACTGTCTCGGAAAGCTGCTGTGAAACAAAACAAAATTGTGAAAATGACTAGAAAGACAATAACTAATTTGACTTGACATGACATGACATGAAAAAAGATTCAATAAGCTCTGACTTTCTGCATTAATACATGATTTATTTTAATTTGTTTCAGCAGAATAATGATAATGTCATTCATCATCATTGAGTTTAGCGGGTTTGTTTGAAGTCGTATGTATGAAATTTAATCACACATGAGAGTCGCTTAGTTTTATTATATTACTTGCATATATCTGAGAAAACTGGAATAGAAATAAACTATCACTAGATTTGATATCGTGTCGCTTCAGTAAAAGAGATATCTGTCTGTAAACATCACTAATGTTCACGTCAGTGTACCGTGCATTAACAGTATTCCTCACGGATCTCTTTCTGTGTTTCCACATGACCCAGATTCACATCCCTGTGAGACTTAAACAAGAAAATAACATTCACGCCTTTCAGTTTCGTATAGAAACATCCTTCCACAGGTTTTATGATATTAATAATAAACTTAATTTTTTCCCTTCCTTGAACCGCCACCTTAACGTGGTAGAGGGGTTTGAGTACCCGAGTGACCCTAGGAGCTATGTTGTCTGGGGCTATATGCCCCTGGTAGGGTCTCCCAAGGCAAACTGGTCCTAGGCGACGGGTCAGACTAAGAGTGGTTAAAAAAAAAAACTTAGGATTTTTTTATTTAAACAGGGGTAGTAACCAGCGGTAGAAAATGGATGGATGGAGGGGAAGTAACCCAGCGCCGGCAAGCAGTCCTGCAGCCACTCGCTTGTCTGGCTGGTGGTTCAAAGCAACGGAGGCGAGGGATCTGGGGATGGGAGACCACCTCAGTCGAGTGCGGCATATGTGTGTTTCTGTGTGTGTGTGATAGTTTGTAATCAGCAGGTGTCAGTAGAATGGGGGAGGGACGCAAGAGCATCTCACCGTACTGCTCTACCCAGGGTTGATTTCCAGCAGCAGCCTTGGCCAAGGCTGATACAGGGGAGCCGAAAAAGAAGATTGCTATTGTTTAGTCTTGGGGCGAGTAACCTCATTCCAGTTCTATGACTACTCTCTTTGTCCATTTTGGTCTCCAACAACATAAATTTTTCTTTGACAGGCAGCTTTGGGTGGCTTTGGACAGCTGTTTCCATTTTCTGAATTCTTCGACAATCCCAGGGCAAAGCCTAATCCAATCAGCAGAAGACCTGTTATCATTGTTCCGAATAGGTAGATATCTTCAATGTCCTCCACGGAAAGAGCTGCCTGACACACGATCCGCCATCTCTCCCACGCGTCCATTGTGTAGCCAACTGCGAACGTTCCGTCAGGGCAGTCAGGTTCCCCCGAACCCAAGCTTCTCGTTGAGAAGATTGTGTCAATTGCGTTGACAGACCAGTTGATCAGATGCATAATTTCAGTTTAAGAGCAGTGCAGAGAGAGTCTCCGGCAGCTTCCTCATCTACAGGTTCCTGAATAAACGGACATGCCAATTTAATGTCTGTGTGAAGAAATTGTGCGCGATTAAGGAAAACGAATGAAAAATCAAACGGCGAAGGCAAGTTCAACACTGCTCGCGCTTCTAAAAGGGGAGATTGTAACAAACCTCGGGTTTGTGAAATAAAACCTGCTCCCGACCAGGTTAGGTTTACAGAGTAGGTTACTATGGTTACTCACTCTCAGTATAAGATACCTTGATTTCTGAAACAAGCTTGACTTACCCTGCGGTCGCGGGTTTGACATACCTCGCGTTCTGAACAGAGTATCCCCTTTTCTGGGGTGAACTTACTCTGAGTTTGCACTTACCCTGCTTTCTGAAATGAGTTCCTGCTCTGTTCAATTATTTTAAGTGCTCTTAAAGATGAAGCACAAAAAAACCCATCTTGAAGTAAACAGGTGTCACACTGCCAGCTGCAGTGCCCGAATTCTCTACCAGGGGCACTTCACAAATCACAGACCAGGTCAAAAACTACATTTCCCACAATTCCTTGTGTGGACTTATTAGTTTCATTTCGATCACATGTGCCCTGTTATTCTGGGTGAGATTTTTGTTTATACTCTTTTCCATTACCCTTCAATATGCACAAATTGAAATAGCGCATTGAAAACATACAGCCATGAAGACACGTCAACTTCACAGAAACTCCCATGTATCGCAAAAAAGTATTCGCGCTCGCATGAGGTGTTTTTTCAAAGAATACAATAAAGGCAGATCTCACAAAATTGCAATGGAAACACTTTTTGTCTTATTAACAAGTCACGTGGCATATAAAAAAGTCACATGACCCTTCGCTTTTGGCAGAACGTTTGGAAAGGAATTCACATGAAGTAAGATCTTATGTGACGGACCGAATGCAGGAAGATGAGTGAGTGCAGTGTGGAGATGATGTGATGTTATAAGTGATGTTTTCTTAATGTTAATTAAAACAATATCGCAGAATGACTGCATTTCCATTAAATTATGTTATGCGATTATAGTGATTATCCCGCACCTTCATCGGAGTTAACAGCTGCTGATTTTGCATCGTTCTTCGTAAAGAAAACTACTGCCATCAGCAGCCAGTTCTCTACGCCACCACCTGTCGAACCCGCCCACATCCCTGACACGTGTGTGCTCCCCACCTTTTCTCCTCTGTCTGAAGCTGATGTCTCCAAGGTCATTGGCTCCAACCACTCTACCACCTGCCCACTGGATCCCATCCCCACCCATCTCCTCCAGGCCATCTCTCCAACGGTTGTGCCTGCTCTGACCCACATCATCAACTCTTCGCTCACCACTGGGACATTTCCCACAGCGTTCAAAGAGGCCCGCATCACACCGCTTCTAAAGAAACCCACCCTGGACCCTAAACTGCTAGAAAACTACAGGCCTGTCTCCCTTCTTCCCTTCAGCACCAAAGCCCTGGAGCGAGTTGTGTTCAACCAGCTCTCCTCCTTTCTCATGCAAAACAACCCCCTGGACAGCAATCAGTCTGGGTTCAAGACCGGTCATACCACAGAGACTGCACTGCTCTCAGTCATCGAAGCCCTGAGACTGGCAAAAGCATCATCCATGTCTTCTGTGCTCATCCTGCTGGATCTGTCTGCTGCCTTTGACACTGTCAATCATCACATCCTCCTGGCTTCTCTCAGTGCTATGGGTGTCTCTGGAATGGCGTTGCAATGGTTTGAGTCCTACCTCTCGGGTAGGTCATTCAGAGTATCCTGGAGAGATGAGGTCTCCGCGTCCCAACAGCTCAACACGGGGTGCCACAGGGCTCAGTGCTTGGACCGCTACTCTTCTCCATTTACATGACATCCCTCGGCTCGGTCATTCAGAAGCATGGCTTCTCCTATCACTGCTATGCCGACGACACACAACTCTACTTGTCATTTCTACCGGACGATCCGACGGTCGCTGCTCGCATTGCGGCATGCCTGAGTGACATCTCGCTTTGGATGAAGGATCATCACCTGCAGCTAAACCTTGCAAAAACGGAACTGCTTGTGATCCCAGCCAACCCAAAGATTCACCACAACCTTGCCATTCAACTAGGCTCATCAACGATTACACCGTCCAGCACAGCCAGAAACCTGGGAGTGGTAATCGATGATCAGCTTAACTTCACAAGTCATGTTTCCAGCACCGCCCGGTCCTGTAGATTCATCCTCTACAACATTAGGAAAATTTGACCTTTCCTATCGGAGCACTCTACGCAAGTCCTAGTCCAGGCTCTTGTCCTGTCCAAACTGGATTATTGCAATGCGCTTCTAGCTGGACTTCCTGCTTCCACAATCAAACCTCTCCAGATGATCCAGAATGCGGCGGCAAGAGTGGTCTTCAATGAACCGAAGAGAGCGCATGTAACTCCGCTCTTCATCAGGTTACACTGGCTCCCTGTTGCCGCCCGCATAAAGTTCAAAGCTATGCTCCTGGCCTACAAGACCAACACCGGATCTGCACCATCGTATCTCCACTCGCTAATGCAGATCTATGTTCCTGCCAGGTCACTGCGGTCTGCAAAGGAACAACGACTAGTGGTACCATCCCAAAAAGGAAAAAAGTCACTCTCCCGTACCTTCTTCCACATTGGTGGAACGATCTACCAGCTGCTACAAGCAGTGGCGGTTTTAGGCACGGGCGAACCGGGCAGTCGTCCGGGGCGGCATTTTTTCATGTCACGTGGGGGGCGGCACCGGCACGAGCAGTAAAAAAACTCTGGACCGCCGCAAATCGGTTATCTATTATCTATCATTCATTCATTGTGTGGGGAATTGGCAAATTGGCGCCCCTGCATGCTGAAAAGATAAAGGTATGCAACTATAATGTTCTCTCTGTGTTATGATTACTGTATCCATGTTGTCATCTGAAGGGCTAATTTTCGTTTATCGTAGTTACCGTTTATTAGCCTTTTTGCAGTGTGAATAGACACTTCTGTTTAGCCTAGTCGTTAAAGCGCCCGACTCTCATTCGGTTCGAGGCCCGCGCAGGGCAGGTAGAACCGACAACACTTATACAACAAATTTGCTTTTAAGTCAACAAACACGAGATCTAATTTCATCATAATATTGTGCTTTGCAACAAAACTGTTACAAGTTCAGTTATTATTATTTATTTCCATCAGTTGGGTTAACATAAGGTCCCGTAATGAGCAAACAGAATTTTCAAATCTGTAGCTAGTTTCTAAGAAGAACATAACCTTTGCTATTTATTTGCTACATCACACATGTCATGAATATGAAGGTTTTATGCATGTTTATGACAACTGTCATTAAGTGTCATTCGCTCAATTATGACATTTTTAATGCAAATATTGTTTGTTTGAGGTCTTTGTTGACAACTTTACATTAACCAATACATCTTAACCTGTCATAATTGTCATAAAAACATGACATAGCAGATTAATAATTGAATGTAAGACACTACTTAGCTGGTGTTTCGGTGTTTCGGTGTGTAATGACAATAAATTGAATCAAATCAAATCAAAATCATCTAACCATATTGCCTTAGAGACACTTCTGTACGCGTCACAGTTGTTTTATTTGACAGAACAAACATTTTACTTGTACGGTCAACAGAAAGTTGGCCATCCCATCGCTCACCCCCTACCAACCACGACAAACAATATAACACACCGGATATAAAGGAAACGAAAGTGAACACAACAAAACACGTGATTACAAATAACCATTAAGAAGATAAATGAATTAAGGCCACTACAGCTGGGTTAACTGTCATATTGGGTTTGACATTGGCTGTCATGAGGCCATTATAACTGTCATGAATCTTTTTCTGACCACTTTTTTTCCAGTGGTACAAATTGAATGTCAGTAAAATATCATTAAGTGTTAATACTCTGTCAAATTGTTTTATAACAATGTCATGTATACTTTTCTTGATCTCAACTACAGTGGTACAATTACATTTAAATGACAAATTCAATTTGTACCACTGTAGTTTAGGTCAAGAAAAATATGACATAATTTAGTTTTTTCGAGGGGGGGGGGGGCGCTCAAAGATGTTCTCGCCCGGGGTGCAATTCAATGTAGAACCGCCACTGGCTACAAGATCAGCAGACTCGGTTGCCATCTTCAAAAAACGCCTAAAAATACATCTCTTCCGTCAACACGTCGGCTGATTGATTTTTCCTTGTGGTTCATACAAAACAGTTCTTCTATTTCTGCCTGATAGAAATCATATGAAAACACAGCCAGAGAACTTAAACATGACAGGGACTAGAAGAAGAATATCTGCTGCAATGACAAACTCACATCTACATCAACAGAAACATGCTGTAAACATGAAGAAATGTCTTCTCACAGAATTCCCTCTCTCAGCGAGGAGATTTTGATGTCTGTTTTGTACATTCTGTTCTTTAGGATTGAAGTGTGTGTAGTGTAGGTGTGCTGTTGGAGGAATGAGAGCGGGATGTGATTCTGCTGAATCTGCTGTTTCTCGTGTCATTGACCCTGAAGGTGAATGAATCTTCTGCTGTATTAACACTAAAGAATGTCCTGACATCTACAATTATTAATGAACGCAGAAGGTTGCTTTAACTAGAAAGAGTTTCATTAGATTTTCATTACATTTCATGTCATTGAAGTGATGAGATAGAAGAAAATTATTTGATGAAATGAAACTGAAAAGCAGCTTAAGCAAATGACTTAATCATTCCCACAGAGGTTACAGAGAAACAAAAACCTCACAGCCGAGATCAGACAATAATTTAGAACGAACTCACAATGTTTTATTAACACAGTCGGAGAGGAGCACCTGCAGATAACTAACCCGACTGGTTTCCCATTAGCAATCTCACCAATCATCTTTTAGCTCGGGAGAAAACCCCAACAAATAGACAAGACACCTCTCCCTCATTCTCTCACAGCCCGACTCCTCACCATCAGCCACATTTACCGCATTATATTACGGGCACACACTAGACCCGGGACCCTCTCCCCAGACAAGGGGTGGGCGCTCAAAGTTCTGAGGAACCATCGAGCTCTGAGCCCTCTCCCCGGGACAGCATGCCAAATACGCACAATATCTGTCCCCTATCTGTAGTTATTATATGCGAGGTGAACTGTTGAGTTCATTCATATTGTTGGAAACAGACCGATTATTAGACAGTGAGCTTCATTGGAAATCTGATATTAAGCCCTTTTTAAATGAAATTGACCTCTGAACATCATGCATTTCATGTCTCTGTTCTGAACATTTGTTCACATTTTGACTACAAATCAATGTGTAAAGAAAATGAATAGGACCAGTGCTGGGTCAATACCGGACAGAACACTGCTGTGTTAAAATGACCCAATGCTGGTAAACCATTTGTGGAACACAAACAGCAATTTTACACAGAGACAAGATCTGGTCTGTTAAAACAGGCTATAAACTATAAACAATTAAATTTAAGTTTTGCTGACAAATTTGTAAAGATTGTAGTGTAACACTGCCATCTGCTGTATAGAAATACAAACAGTGTTGAGTCAATAGTGCTCTAAACCCAATCATGTGAACCAGAATAAACGTGAACCATCCGAAGGTCATTGGCAGCTTTCCATTAAACTCCTGGTATTGGTGATAGGAGTGAGCAGGTAGTTGACGCGTAAACAGTTATAGAGTCTATATAAGATGCAAATCCTCTCTTTACTAGGCTTCAAAGAAATGAAGAGTTTTGTAACTAAGATAATTCCGTTTTTGAACATTAAAAAAAATCATGTTCTTTTATTGTGTGTTCAAATTAATATCAATGAACTAGTTGGTTTGTTTGATTTAAGCCATAATAACTAAAAAACAGTTAACTAACACAATAAAAACATGATCACAAAATAATAAACATAAATTCTTTTACCATTTTAAAATAGAATTGTCTCTTTTTGGACCCAAACTCTTCAAGAAAACTGTGCTTCCATTAGCTTCCTGTGGTGTCATTATGTTTGGTTCACACTCACAGAAAATCCATACCTGGACACAGCCGACGGTCCAACTTTGTCCAATAGTCCTAACAGCCTTTTTAACATCATGAAACAACTGTGTGCTTCCTATAGACACCTGTTATCTCATTCTCCCATCACGCTAATATACCGTCATTACCCTGGGAATTTACCATAGTGCCATCCAATGGACAAATATATCATTACAGCAAAAATGCCTCCAAAAGTCATCTTTCACTTTACTCTTAAAACATTTACACGAGTTTCAGGGATTCTAAAGAACAGACTTTCAATCTTCTAAATCTATTTCCATTCAATCAACTTCTGATGTACATCAGCACAGGTCATAACATACACACAACCGACTGACAAGAGTAGAAACATAAATGAATGAATACAAAACTTTCCTTTTTAGCTGAAATCACACACTTAAATGGTAAAGATATGACTTTAACATCAATAAATGATTGATCAAATTATTGCTTTATTTTTCCGAAAATCTTCGTCTATCTTTGGATAAAAGTTTCAGCTGAATGATAAGAAAATCCTAAAATATAAGATTATATATATATTTTTTATTCTAAACCGTGAATTTCAATTGTGAAAGGTCAAAATATGCAAAAAGTGCTGTTTAATACAGTTGGTTCGTCTCACAAACCCTAACAACACATAAACACAACAACTGAAACATCCTCGCAGTAAAGATTTGAATAATAAAACATTTCGGTTTGATTTTATGTGAAGAAACAAACATCTACAAGTATTTTTCAAATGGCTACTGTGTCCACTTTATCTCTTCTCATGACTGATACAGGTCGTTTCCACAGTTAAAAAAATGTAACATGTTTGACATGTAGCATGTTTATTAATTAAGCAGATGCTTTTATCCACAGCGACTTACAAAGAGTTCAGGGATCAATAAGCTATATATCATACAAAGAGCAATAGTACAATAGGTGCTAATGCAAAGATACTAGTTTCAACAGACGCTAGAACACTACCTGTTGAGAGAAGAGGGTTAGTGTAAGTTTTTTTTTTCATTTGTCTGTCAAGTATTCACAGAAGAGGTGTGTTTTAAGTCGTTTTTTGAAGGTTGTGAGAGATGTGGTTGACCGGACCGCATTGGGAAGAATGTTCCACCAGGAAGGAGTTGTGTAGGAGAATGAATAATGGCAGTAGTCCAACCTTGAGATGACCAGGACCTGGACAAGGAGTTGTGCCGCATGCTCAGTGAGATAGGGTCTATCCTTTCTAATGTTGAATAAATAATATCGGCATGATCACGTTTTCTTCACAATGTAATCATTGAAGGACAGCTGTTCATCAAATACGACTCCAAGGTTCCTGGCTGATTCGGAGGGAGTGATAGTGGAGTAACAGCGAAACAGAGACACAGCAACAATGATTTCTTTTAAAGGCCGCTGAGCCATTTCAAATTCAACGAGTCCAAACATGAAAGAACAATGAAAAGACAAATGTTCCCCTTCAGCAACTGTGCGTTCACACCGTTCCAAGATAATTGTGCCTTTCTAGAAGGAATCCATGCCGCTTTAAAAGACACACGCACACTGTGAGCCCAATCCGGCGGATTAGCCACAGCACACCTGTGAGCCCAATCCGGCGGATTAATCCCGCAGTAGCCACAGCACACCTGTGAGCCCAATCCGGCGGATTAATCCCGCAGTAGCCACAGCACACCTGTGAGCCCAATCCGGCGGATTAATCCCGCAGTAGCCACAGCACACCTGTGAGCCCAATCCGGCGGATTAATCCCGCAGTAGCCTGAGCACACCTGTGAGCCCAATCCGGCGGATTAATCCCGCAGTAGCCTGAGCACACCTGTGAGCCCAATCCGGCGGATTAATCCCGCAGTAGCCTGAGCACACCTGTGAGCCCAATCCGGCGGATTAATCCCGCAGTAGCCTGAGCACACCTGTGAGCCCAATCCGGCGGATTAATCCCGCAGTAGCCACAGCACACCTGTGAGCCCAATCCGGCGGATTAATCCCGCAGTAGCCTGAGCACACCTGTGAGCCCAATCCGGCGGATTAATCCCGCAGTAGCCTGAGCACACCTGTGAGCCCAATCCGGCGGATTAATCCCGCAGTAGCCACAGCACACCTGTGAGCCCAATCCGGCGGATTAATCCCGCAGTAGCCTGAGCACACCTGTGAGCCCAATCCGGCGGATTAATCCCGCAGTAGCCACAGCACACCTGTGAGCCCAATCCGGCGGATTAATCCCGCAGTAGCCTGAGCACACCTGTGAGCCCAATCCGGCGGATTAATCCCGCAGTAGCCTGAGCACACCTGTGAGCCCAATCCGGCGGATTAATCCCGCAGTAGCCACAGCACACCTGTGAGCCCAATCCGGCGGATTAATCCCGCAGTAGCCTGAGCACACCTGTGAGCCCAATCCGGCGGATTAATCCCGCAGTAGCCTGAGCACACCTGTCCTCCGGGTTTCCCGCGTAGCCTGAGCACACCTGTGAGCCCAATCCGGCGGATTAATCCCGCAGTAGCCTGAGCACACCTGTGAGCCCAATCCGGCGGATTAATCCCGCAGTAGCCTGAGCACACCTGTGAGCCCAATCCGGCGGATTAATCCCGCGTAGCCTGAGCACACCTGTGAGCCCAATCCGGCGGATTAATCCCGCAGTAGCACACAGCCTGAGCACACCTGTGAGCCCAATCCGGCGGATTAATCCCGCAGTAGCCACAGCACACCTGTGAGCCCAATCCGGCGGATTAATCCCGCAGTAGCCTGAGCACACCTGTGAGCCCAATCCGGCGGATTAATCCCGCAGTAGCCTGAGCACACCTGTGAGCCCAATCCGGCGGATTAATCCCGCAGTAGCCTGAGCACACCTGTGAGCCCAATCCGGCGGATTAATCCCGCAGTAGCCACAGCACACCTGTGAGCCCAATCCGGCGGATTAATCCCGCAGTAGCCTGAGCACACCTGTGAGCCCAATCCGGCGGATTAATCCCGCAGTAGCCTGAGCACACCTGTGAGCCCAATCCGGCGGATTAATCCCGCAGTAGCCACAGCACACCTGTGAGCCCAATCCGGCGGATTAATCCCGCAGTAGCCACAGCACACCTGTGAGCCCAATCCGGCGGATTAATCCCGCAGTAGCCACAGCACACCTGTGAGCCCAATCCGGCGGATTAATCCCCCGCGGATTAATCCCGCAGTAGCCTGAGCACACCTGTGAGCCCAATCCGGCGGATTAATCCCGCAGGAGCCACAGCACACCTGTGAGCCCAATCCGGCGGATTAATCCCGCAGTGGCCTGAGCACACCTGTGAGCCCAATCCGGCGGATTAATCCCGCAGTAGCCTGAGCACACCTGTGAGCCCAATCCGGCGGATTAATCCCGCAGTAGCCACAGCACACCTGTGAGCCCAATCCGGCGGATTAATCCCGCAGTAGCCTGAGCACACCTGTGAGCCCAATCCGGCGGATTAATCCCGCAGTAGCCTGAGCACACCTGTGAGCCCAATCCGGCGGATTAATCCCGCAGTAGCCTGAGCACACCTGTGAGCCCAATCCGGCGGATTAATCCCGCAGGAGCCACAGCACACCTGTGAGCCCAATCCGGCGGATTAATCCCGCAGTAGCCACAGCACACCTGTAGGTGGAGTCCAAAGAACACGGCAGAGAAACAAGAAGCAGCTAGGCATCATCATCCTGACAATATTCTATTAAAATATAGTTAATTCATGTCTTATTCTGTATGATAAATAAAAACATATTTAGGCGTCATGGCCTTGCTTGTTATTGGCAAAGCATGCTGTGAGATTGACAGTTTTAAATGGTTACGGTAATGAGAATTAAGGTCTTTTTTATGTTTAACATTGTGTTAAACTGTCAGTAAAAGCTTAGAAATGAATGCCTTTAAATATGTCATATCTTGTTTTAAATTAATATAAAGGGAACTTGTTGATACAAGCGTTATTAAGAAAATCACGTTTGACATTTTAAAACCAAGATTTTGTGCAAATCACTCATGCTGTGTAGAATTCTGCTTGTACACCTAGTTTTGTGTCCTGTGCTCATTGTAAATTGCTTTGGATAAAAGTGTCTGCTAAATGAACGCATGCATACCTGCTGTCAGCCTATAGCCGCATTAAAAGTTTCAAACAATCCATTTCAGATCTGAATTAAATACAGTCATGTGTACTTTGTGAGGTGACTTAGTGCTCATACTGTAGCTCATTAAACCCAAATGTCTTTCCTCGTTTCAACAGGTTTGAGTGATGGTCAGTTGTTCTTGAAGACGGTGGGACAGTAACGCAGTTGTAAGATCAGTTCTTTAGCCTCTGGTCTGTCTTTAGAGTTGTCATTCAGCATTTTGTGTATGAGCTTGTGCTGTTGTATCACCCGTGAGAAGAGAGACATCACGTTAGATCATGTGACACAATGTCATCAGTCTTGACTCTTAAAAACTGAAATAAATATACTTACATCAGACTCAAATTTCTCAGAGAACTTTGGTGGAAATTTCCTTATTTTTAGATCTCCCCAAATCTTAAAGTCATACAAATATTTCTTTATTAGAGAATATAGTAATTATAAGAAAATGCTTAACAGGATAAAGAAAACGCCATGAACCAAACCTTGACCCTTTCATTGCTGGTTCTAAGTTTCCAGAGGAGTTCAAAGTAGATGATACCCAGAGCAAAAATATCCACTTTTTGATCATATATCTGAGTGTGCTGAACATTGAGAAGAGCAGAAACAGCAGAAACATCAGAAACACACGTGTTAAACTGACATGACACGTGATGAATCTACACACCTGTTCTGGACTCATGTAAGAATGGGTTCCTGTACTTCTACTTCTCTGTTGTTGCTCGTCATCATTATCAACCACCGTCACCAGACCGAAATCTCCCACCTTCACCCCCCCCTCACTGCCAAACATTATATTAGCAGGCTAAAGCAAAGAGAAGCGCATGAGTCCACATACTGTATGTGTAAGAATCATAGGAGTGTTTTGGATGTTAGGGTGGTGGTGTTTCACCTTCATGTCTCTGTGGATCAGATCTTTAGAATGAATGTACTCTACAGCCTGTAGGATCTGATGAAAGATGTGTGTGGCGTCTTTTCTTCTCTCTGTTTCTGTGTCTCTGTCATCAGAGTTTCTCTCATTGATCCACGCTTGAAGAGTTTTTCCCTCACACAACTCCATCTGAATGTACAGGAACTTTGTTTCCGGACTGCTGCCAGAGCTAAACGGCAACAACACATCAGGTCATAACTCACTTCATTTGCTCAAGTACAGTATACTATCTGTGAACCTTTTCTTTATGGAGTAAGTACATTTATCAATGTACTAGTAGTATACTTGTAAACCTAAGCACTATTTCAGCACATGTACATCTGGCAGATGTTGTTTGCTCAGCTGTCATATAGACCTCTAGAAGACGTCTGTAAGATGTATATGATTTAGAATCGATGTACACCAGCTCTTTAGGAGACATCTTACAGATGTACCTGTGCTATCTGGGATACTACTTGAGAATAAAATTGGCCCACTTTTTAGTTCATCCAACAAGTACAGTTAAGTCTTTCAAACTTTCAGCACACTAGTTTAAAACTTACTTGTAAGCACATGTTTTAGTTGATGAAAGTACACTTTGAAGTAAGTACACTCTCTCAGTAAATTACTAGTTTTTTTATAATGCAAGTATAGTTGAAAGTTTTCTTTTCTTTGGGTGAACTTAACACCCTTAATTCATATATTAATGGTTAACTTTAAGTACATTTCATTGTTCCTAGTTATACTTAAAATGTGCTGTTCCTGAAAGAGCATTTCAGGTAGATTTAAAGCCTTTCTGTCAGTATGAATCAAGTGTACGTGTGTGTGACATGCTGTGTTGTATATGTTGTTGGGTGTTGTAAGTCTGGATAAATGAGGTTTGGTGGTGTTTTACTCTGAAGTGCTGTTGCTCTCGGAACATTCAAGGCGGTACGTCGTCTCCTCCTCCCAACATGTGTTGTAATGGACGATATTGGGATGATTCAGTTTTGATAAAGCAGAAACTTCACGCCGAGATTTTCTGTGGAGAATGTTGTAGTGTTGCAATATGATAACATAGCGTTTACATTATAAATCCATTAGATGTATGAACAGAATAGCTGCAGATGAGTTTACATACACAAACACACAAACTACGAGATTCAGTACAGTGTGTTTTATGATTCAGTAGCCATGTGTTACATCAGTTCTCAGTTGTGTGAATGCGTTTCAGATGTCTGCCTCATGTCAGTTGTCATTTATTCTCATGGACTTACTTTGTAACCTTTACAATCTTCACAGCAAAGTATTGATTCTCCAGCTTCCGTCTTGCCTTAAAAACACGTCCAAAACCACCTTTGCCAATTGGACTTATTGAATCGAATTCTTCTAAAAACCTACAAAGAGTGGGATGCATTAGCTTCAACACATTTCCTTTCAAAGATGCTTAAACACTGATCTGGTGAGTATTTACCGTGATTTTACAGCTTGAGTTACAGTGTGATTTGATGATGGTTTTGTTTGGTTGGTTGTGTTCATGTTAGAACCATCCTGGAGAAAGGAAAACTATTTTTTAAGTTTCGAGATAGAACTGGCTTTAAAAAGTTTACTTAAAATTAAATTTCCAACAAATGATGATTTTCTTGCACATTTTATTTGCTAGCTTGATTTGACTGTTGCTGGTAATGATGTTTTGATACCCCTTTAGTCTTGGACGAGATGCTTGGCGAATTATGAAAATTGGCAGCTAATCTGAAAGGAAAATCAAACATGTTACTTTATGACATTCAATATTGATTTAAAATGTGCCGAAGAAATAAGAGACCTTATTTTCGGCTTGACATCCATTGGGCTCATAGCCTGGAACACATGTGAATGTTAAATGATGTTTATGTTGAATATAACTGAAGTAATTTGATCAAATAGATCATTGTGTGACATCTTTTATCAACTGAAAAGACACATACTGGACTGATGGACTTTGGAGAACTGACAGGATCTCTGAACAAAACAGAGCCACTTGGGCTGGAGACTGAAGTACACATCTGTGATTCTGCAGATTTACTACTGAAGACAAACAGAGTCAAAACAGAGCAAAAGTGTCATTTACATTGAGTCTTCAACATAAGTGTCATTCATTCTTTATATGCTTTCACTTTATGAACTCACTGTATTTGCATGGCTAATGAAGACGTGTCCTCTTCAGGGCTCTGTCAAATATAACCATATGTTTAATGTGGATGAACATACGTAACTGATCTCTACAAACATCACTGAAGATGTCATGCCTGTGTGTTCCCGTCTGAACGCTGAAGTTCTGTCCATGCCTTCTGAGCCGCGTGCTGTTTGGCTTCTCTTGAACTCTTTCCGTATCCCTCAGAAAACTCTCTCTTGTCAATAACAACCTTAAACACAAACCTGAAGAAGCAAACATCAGATTGTCTTTCTGTCTTTGTTGACTTGTTTCAAGTGTTGTCATTGTGATGTTGTGTTAATGACTCACTCTGGTGTGTGAGCGGCTCCTCTCTTGTCAATTAATTTATAATCTATGACACGTTTATGTTTCTGGCAGTATTCATTGAGGTATGCTTTGTAGTTTATGTTGTCAGGCGTGGGGCTTCGAGAATCTTCAGCCAAACTCATATGATCCGTGTTTGCACTTAAGACAATAAGACTCTCACATGAATGACTCAAGCGGTGTGTGTCACCAACACAAAAACAAGCTGCTCATATGATGATTATTACTGTCAATCATTTCCGTCATTACCTGAGAGCGGACATCTCTGATCCAGGTGTATTACTGTAGTTCTTATCATGACCCTTCAACACAAAAACACATAACAGATCAAACACATCTATCTTCTCATCAGAGCTTTCAGAAGTGAATATCGTCTGTGTGTATCTCAGTGTTTGTGTTTAAATCCTCATAAACATATTTAGCTGCGGCCTCTTTACCTTAAGTGTGTGTGTGTGTGTGTGTGTGTGTGTGTGTGTGTGTGTGTGTTCTCTTACAGGTGTGTTGTGTGTGTGTGTCTCTTACAGGTGTGTTGTGTGTGTCTCTTACAGGTGTGTTGTGTGTGTGTCTCTTACAGATGTGTTGTGTGTGTCTCTTACAGGTGTGTTGTGTGTGTGTGTGTGTCTCTTACAGGTGTGTTGTGTGTGTGTGTGTCTCTTACAGGTGTGTTGTGTGTGTGTGTGTGTGTCTCTTACAGGTGTGTTGTGTGTGTGTGTGTGTCTCTTACAGGTGTGTTGTGTGTGTGTGTGTGTGTCTCTTACAGGTGTGTTGTGTGTGTGTGTGTGTGTGTCTCTTACAGGTGTGTTGTGTGTGTGCTCTTACAGGTGTGTTGTGTGTGTGTGTGTGTGTCTCTACAGGTGTGTTGTGTGTTGATGTGTGTTGTGTGTGTCTCTTACAGGTGTGTTGTGTGTGTGTGTCTCTTACAGATGTGTTGTGTGTGTCTCTTACAGGTGTGTTGTGTGTGTGTGTCTCTTACAGGTGTGTTGTGTGTGTCTCTTACAGGTGTGTTGTGTGTGTGTGTCTCTTACAGGTGTGTTGTGTGTGTCTCTTACAGGTGTGTTGTGTGTGTGTGTCTCTTACAGATGTTTTGTTTGTTGATGTGTTTGTCTCACAGGGGTGGGTTGATGTGTGTGTGTGTGTGTGTGTGTGCTCTTACAGGTGTGTTGTGTGTTGATGTGTGTGTCTCTTACAGGGGTGTCGTGGGTTGATGTGTGTGTGTGTGTGTGTGTGTGTGTGTGTGTGTGTGTGTGTGTGTGTCTCTTACAGGTGTGTTGTGTGTGTGTGGATGTGGTCTTGTTTTTATATCCCGGTGGGAACCTATACCTGAAGGCACACAAACTCAAGGGGACAAATGTCAACGTGGGGACCAAAACTGAGGTCCTCATGGGCAAAAAAGCATATAAATCAGGCGTATTAAATTAAAGTTTAAAGAGGTCCAGTCTGTATATAGATGATAATTTTTTTTAAATGATCCCAGTTATATATATATATATATATACACACACACACACTCACCTAAAGGATTATTAGGAACACCATACTAATACTGTGTTTGACCCCCTTTCGCCTTCAGAACTGCCTTAATTCTACATGGCATTGATTTAACAAGGTGCTGAAAGCATTCTTTAGAAATGTTGGCCCATATTGATAGGATAGCATCTTGCAGTTGATGGAGATTTGTGGGATGCACATCCAGGGCACGAAGCTCATGTTCCACCACATCCCAAAGATGCTCTATTGGGTTGAGATCTGGTGACTGTGGGGGCCATTTTACTACAGTGAACTCATGTCGTGTTCAAGAAAGCAATTTGAAAATGATTCGAGCTTTGTCACATGGTGCATTATCCTGTTGGAAGTAGCCATCAGAGGATGGGTACATGGTGGTCATAAAGGGATGGACATGGTCAGAAACAATGCTCAGTTAGGCCGTGGCCTTTAAACGATGCCCAATTGGCACTAAGGGGCCTAAAGTGTGCCAAGAAAACATCCCCCACACCATTACAACACCACCACCAGCCTGCACAGTGGTAACAAGGCATGATGGATCCATGTTCTCATTCTGTTTACGCCAAATTCTGACTCTACCCTTATTATATTAAAAAAAAAAAAACCAACCCACCCCCCACAACCCTTCTTCTCCCCCCCTCCACTTTTTTTTTTTTCTCGCGCAGCATATGCTTTCTCTCTTTTTTTTTTTTGGTTGGGGGGGGTGTGCGGGGGGGGTTTGTTCTTTTTGTAGCCCCCCCCCCCCCAGGTTGGGGGTGTGGGTGTTCCCAAAACATTTCTGCCCCACCCCCGACTGAAGGAAGGGATATTTTACACAAAAATTCACACTTCTCCGCTTGAAACAGTCGGCCCCTTCCCCCCTCCCCTCCCCCCCCCACAAAACATTTTCCCCCATCGCACCGCCCCATACTGGATGTTTTTCCATTCCCTTTCTGTCGGTCTCTCGACGTTGTGTCGAAGCCGACAGATGGGGTTCGCCCTTGAGAACCAATCGTCTCTGACTATTTTGAAAAGGCCAATGAAAATTGGCGAATGAAATTTGCATGCCGGGCTCCGCCCCCGGAAATCCGGGTATAAAAGGGGAGCCGGCGTGCCCATTCATTCACCTTTTGTTCTTCGGAGCCTTCGCATCTGATGACATTCTTCGAATTGCCGATTTCTATGACGCGGTGCAGCGGAGATTCCCCTGGGCGTCCTGGCAGTTCCTGAGGTATTTTTCTAAAAGAGCAATTTCCTCAGCGTGGCATTGCCCGCTGATTTCTTGGGTGCAGTACACTCATCGAGGACGGGGACGGACACGGTTGTTGCCGCAAGTGTTCGGGGGTCCGACCACTGTGGCAGCCTCGTGGATTCGTCCTGCCCGCACGGCGCGCGGATGGCTATTCAGACGTTGCGTCACTGCGCGCGGATGGCTAGTCAGACGTTGCGTCACTGCGGGCGGACGGCTATTCAGACGTTGCGTCACGTTGGCTATGTTCTGTCAAGAGCAAGCCACCACCTCGTTTGCTTCCCGTTCTGTGACCGCAGCGGCTACGGCCCTGCCGTCAGCGGCGGCGAGCAGCGAGGGTGATGTGGGGATTATCGTGAGCGTTAATCCGTCAGCCGGTCGGCTCGCGGACCGCTCGCGCCCCGTCTCGCTTGTTTAGCAGGTCCCCAAGGATGGTCCTAAGCCATCTTATTCCTCAGCCACGCGCTCGGACACGAGCCGTGGAGATGAGGTGTCTCTTGCAACATCGGAGCGCGACCTGCTGGCATCAGACTCTGGCGATTCCCTGAAGCTCCCTCCCTCGGGAGGTCGAGCACAGGTGAGAGCAGATGTCAAGATGTCAGCCATGCTCGCTCGGACCGCCGTGAGCGTTGGGTTGCGGTGCAGCCCTGGTGCTCGCGGCTGGGTACTCGGCTCAAGTGCCAAGTTTTACCGAGCTGCATAAGGAGTTCAGTAGGACCTGGAGCGCCCCCTTCGGCGCGCTTCCGTCTAGCTGACTCTATCGCCCTCTCTTCCCTCGGGGCGGGGAGGCAGCTAGGGACTATGTCAATGCACCCTGGGTGGAGCATGCAGTCGCGGGTATCCGCAGACGGCGGCCACCTGGGGAGCTTGACCTAGGCTCACCGTCCAGGGCATGTAAGGTCTCGACATCGCTGGTGTTGAGGCTGGCAGTGCCGTGGACCAAGCTGCCTCCACTCTTACGCCATGGCCACCCTGCAGGCCAGGGCGCTACAGAGAGCCCCACGGGGTAAGACCGACCCAAGTAGTGCCGCCGCCGACTGGCCCTCCGGGGACCGCGGTGGCAGCGCAGGCTGGGTCGGACGATGTCCACATCAGTGGCCCGGAAAGATACCTCGGACCCAATCTTGCGCAGGCGGGCGAGCTCGAGAAAGGCCACTTTCCCGACTCCCCTCTCGCAAGGTCGGCTGATTGGTGGCGCTGTCAAGGACTGCTCCAGCAGCCTTTCGACAGTGTAGAAACAGACCGGCCTGCTGTGACCCGGCCGCCTTTCGGCCGTCGAGGTCTCGCACGTGGTCTGCCCCCAGCAGCCCTGGCCTTCTCCAGCGTCGACTCCGGTTCCGGTGCCCCCGCAGGTGGCCCCCCGGAGGAAGACGTCGAGAGAAGGACCACCTAGAGAGATTGAACCAGCGGGCCCGACCCAGCCTTGGTTGCTGGATGGTCGGAATGGGGCGGTCCCTGCCGTGTCCCAAACACCTTCTGGGCCCCTTCGGGGGCCTAGTGCCCGCCTTCTCACAAGGAGAGGTCTCTCTCTGGGTCCCACTTGCAGCCGCTCTCACCCTCTGAAGGATGGTGTTCGGCAACTCGACGTTGCGTCGTGGCGGCATGCAATGACGAGTATAAAGCAGCCCTCAGCACTCTCGCTTCGACGGTGCGTCGAGCTGCGCCATCGCCTGGCAGGTGATTTAGCGGAGCCGTTTCCCCCGGGGGGAACAGCACTGCTAGTCATTGAACCAACCCCCGCGGGTTGATGAAGTAGATCGCAGCCCCCCCTGTGAGGTCTCTGGGTGCTTGGTTAGCATTTCAAACCATCATGGTGGCTGGGAGTGTGGTCCGTCTCGGCATTCGATCCAGCTCGCCAGACCTCCGCCGGACTTCAGGCATCCTCTTACCTCAGCAGAGGCAGGGATGTTCCTGTGCTCCAGGCCGGGGCTGCCACCCCTCTGGCGAAGGCGATCGAACCGTCCCCTCGGCCGAGATGTCCAGTGGCTTCGACAGCCGCACTTCATCATCCCCAAAACCAGGGGTCGCTGCATACCTTGAGCAGCACCTTGCAAGGGTGCCGTTCGGGAGGCGCAGAAGCGCGTCCTGGTGTCTGTCAGACGCCAGGCGTGGTTCATGACAACTGACCGCATACTCTCATGTACAGTTTCCCTCGGCACTGTCGAGGGGCTGGCATGTCAGTAACGGGTCACCCGGGAAAAAGAGAGCAGCTCTCCCTGGCGCGGAGCTCCCCTTTTTCCTGGTAGAGAACTCAACACTGTCTCCATGACGGCGTGCTCGCTCACGAGCATGCACAGTCAGTGCTGAGCTGCTTGAACTTTCAGGCAGCAGCCAGCGGTCCCCTGAAATCAGTTTCAGAGGCTCCTGGGCATGGTGTCCTCGGGGGTGGCCTGTCCCCCTCGGGTTGACGCACATGGGACCGCGACAGCACTGACTACAGAGATGAGTTCCCTGGAGAGCGTGGCGCACTGGCAGTAGGCGTATCGTCATTACGCCTGCTGCCGTCGCATCCTAACCCCCTAGCAGGTCTTGAGGCCGGTCGTGGAACGACAGACGCCTCCCTACGGGGTGCGGGTGCGGTGTGCAACGGGCGCGCAGTGTCGGGTCGCTGGACGGGCCCCCGCCTGCGTTGGCAGATCACTGCCTTCAAGTTGCTAGCTGTCCTGCTTGCACTGATGAGGCTCCGGCCTCTCGTGCAGAGCCAGCATACTGGCCCGGACAGCACGACCGGCGTAGCGTACTAAACCTCAGGGTGGCATTCGCTCGCTGCAGTCATCGCAACTCGCCCAAAAACGCCTCCTCCCGTGGAGACAGCAGGTGGCAAAGCCCCTGCAGGTCACATGCCCACCGGGTGTCCTGAACCGGACAGCCAAGCGCTCTCTCGTCAGTTGACGCCTCGTGGGAAGTGATGACTCCACCCCTGCGGGCTGGCCTGGGTGTGGTTTGGGCGGGCACAGGGGGACCTGTCGCCTCCCTGAACACCACCCAGTACCGCTGGGCATTCCTTGGACGAGGACCCCCTCGACGAGGAGGCCCTAGCGCGCAGCCTCCAGTGGAGGTCACACGCCCACCGGGTGTCCTGAACCAGACAGCCAAGCGCTCTCTCGTCAGTTGACGCCTCGTGGGAAGTGACGACTCCACCCCTGGTGGAGACAGCAGGTGGCAAGGCCCCTGCATTTCACACGGCCGCCGGGTGTCCTGAACCAGACAGCCAAGCGCTCTCTCGTCAGTTGACACCTCGTGGGTAGTGACGACTCCACCACTGCGGCCGGCTTGGGTGTGATTTGGGCGGGCACAGGTGGACCTGTTGCCTCCCTGAACACCACCCAGCGCCGCTGGGCACTCCCTGTTCGAGGCCCCCCTCGACACGGAGGCCCTAGCGCGCAGCTGGCCGCGGGACAAGCGGAACTACGGTTCCCCCAGTGAGCTTCATTGCGCAGGTCCTGTGCAAGGTCTGGGTAGGGAGTGTCAAGTGCTGCTAGTTGCGCCTTATGGGCCCAACTACACTTGGTCCTCGGAGCTAATACTCCTGACGACAACTCCCCCTGGCCAAATCCCCTGGCGAAGGGCCTACTCGCAGGGGGTGGACACGTTGTGGCATTCGAGCCGGACCTCTGGGTCTGGCTCCTGGATGGGACGAGGAGTTCCTGGATGACCTACCCCCCTCAGTGGTGGAGACTGTCACTCAGGCAAGGGCCATGCCCACAAGGCTGGATGCCTTTAAGTGGCGCCCCTTCTCGTCCTGGTGCTCTTCTCGAGGAGAAGACCCGCGGAATTGCTCGCTCAGGAACGTGCTGTCCTATTGCAGGAGAGGCTGGGGAGTAATCTCCCCTTCCACATTGGAACATGGGTACCCGCTGTCGCGGTTATCACGTACCAGTTGCTGGTGAGCCTCTGGGGCGGCATGACCTGATTATTAGGTTCCTCTAGGGCGCGAGGGGCTAAGGCCTCGTCCGCGCCCCGTACCCTCTTGGGACTTTAAGGTGGACCTTTGGGTCCCCTTTTTTCGGGCCCTGCCGAGAGCCCCTTCCTCGTTCTGCGAGGGAGGTTGGCTCTCCTGCTGGGGCTCGAGTCCATCCAGAGGGTGAGGCACCTGCAAGCATTCCGTGTCCACCGATTGCCAAAATTCAGGCCCGGTGACTCTCACGTGATCCTGAGACCCCGGCCAACTTACGTGCCCAAAGTTCCGCCGCCCCCCTTTTGGGAACTAGGTGGTGAACTTGCAGGCGCTCCCACACCGGGAGAAAGACCCAACCTTTACGTGGGGTGTCCAGTAAGCGCATTGCGCCTCTACTCGAACCACACAGAGGGCTTCAAGGCCCTGAGCAGCTCTTGTCTGTTTTGGAGGTCAGCAACGGGAGTGCTGTCTCCGAGGAGAGTTGTCGCACCAGATCGCACACGCCGTCACTACGGTGTGCCGATCCTAGCCCCATGCCCATTTGAGTGACGGTACACTCCGCTCGGGGTGTGGCCTCCTCGTGGGCATCGGCTCAGTGCGCCTCTCTGGCAGACATCTGTAGAGTTGCGGGTTGGGCTACGCTATACCTCGCAGAGGCTTGCAAACCTCCGTGGGGAGTCGGCAGCTCGAGTCTTGCCAACAGGTGAGACCAGCAGTCGTGGGGCGTACGCCTGCGCATAGCGCCTTTCCCCTTCTTAGGTGGATCAGTGCGCTATGGGCTGCCTCCCTTCTTTCCCCAAGGGTGAAGAATAGGCAGTCCGTCCTTCCATCAATAAGCACTCAGGGCGGCGGGCTCGGCGGAGCAGCCCTGCCGCCTATGGCCGGGTATCAAGCTGAGTTATTACATATAGCTCTAACCGGACCTAGTGCCCCACACGTAGTAACCCCCCACTAGGGTGGTTCCGTCTGAGATGTCGTCATGAGATGGTTCCCCACGTGGCAACCCATGACCTCCCCCAGGTGGACATCCACCTTGCGGCATTCCGCACATACCTCCCATGAGTTCTCCCCTATTTGGTGAGACCATGTTGGTGTCTCCACTGTATTCCCCCCTAGGGTGGGAAGTGGTCTCCGTAGCGCACGTCCTCATTGAAGGAACAGCGCTTACCCAGTAGCCCTACGACTGGATGGCCCTCGCCAATGGGGCCGTCTGAGTTGGCAGTGGGCAGGGGCTACTCACCTTTCCCAAAAGCTCTGGGAGCCCCTGCCTGCCCACTGGAAGGTTACAAATTTCGCGATAGCGCTCACGTGTGGCTCGCCCAGGCCGGTCAACGTCGCTTCGCTAGAGATTGTGACGCGGCTAGTGCCGTGGCGTTTTCCATAGGAACCCCATCTGTCGGCTTCGACACAACGTCGAGAGACCGACAGAAAGGGAACGTCTCGGTTACGTATGTAACCTCTGTTCCCTGATGGAGGGAACAAGACGTTGTGTCCTCCTTGCCACGACAATAGCCGTCCGCTGCAGCAGTCACGAGATGCTCTCAGGCTCCTCAGCACAAGAGGTGAATGAATGGGCACGCCGGCTCCCCTTTTATACCCGGATTTCCGGGGGCGGAGCCCGGCATGCAAATTTCATTCGCCAATTTTCATTGGCCTTTTCAAAATAGTCAGAGACGATTGGTTCTCAAGGGCGAACCCCATCTGTCGGCTTCGACACAACGTCTTGTTCCCTCCATCAGGGAACAGAGGTTACATACGTAACCGAGACGTTTTCACACCATTCTCTGTAAACCCTAGAAATGGTTGTGTGTGTAAACCCCAGTAAATGAGCAGATTGTGAAATACTCAGACCGGGCCGTCTGGCACCAACAACCATGCCACGCTTAAAACTGCTTGAATCACCTTTCTTTCCCATTCTTACATTCAGTTTGGAGTTCAGGAGATTGTCTTGACCAGGTACACACCCCTAAATGCATTGAAGCAACTGCCATGTGATTGGTTGATTAGATAATTGCATTAATGAGAAATTGAACAGGTGTTCCTAATCATCCTTTAGGTGAGTGTATGATAAGATATCATCTTTTATCAGGCCACTTATATATATTTTTATATCCACGGTATGTTTGATTGTAGGCTGTGTGGCTTTAGGGGAAAGCTGTCTTAATAGAAGTCTGATAATTCATATTTGTAAATAAAACAACCACTGACAAACATACAAACAACAAATGTAACAATTAAAATGCTCTAATCATATACAGAAAACAAATGTACTTACTAAATGAGCCTTTCCCTGCCATTCCTACCAGAACTACTTCTATCTTAAAATATTAGAATTAGAACATTGTTCATTATAAAATGTGACGCTTGTGAAAACCCAGCACAAGTCTTTTTACTGTTTTCTACATAAAACTATCCTACAGAATATTCTGTGAAAATATAACAATATATTCAATATTGACTGAATAATGCAATTTAAAGATTGAAATCTTAGTGAAATTAATAATTGAAATGAATCTTTGATGCTTGTTATCTTGTAATTAATTATATTATGAGATGTTAGCCTGATTTTTCACAGGGTCACAAATGTCTACATGCTGAACAATAATGCTAATGCTAAATGTAGATAATACGTTATTGTGGCGAGGAAGGCGGGACGAGTGCCGTGGCCGGTTACGTGAGTGATAGTTGGAATCAGCTGTGCACGCACCGGTCCCGCATCTATCACGGAGGAGATAGGGAGCTTAAGAGGAAGAGCGGCAGGACTGTTGACGAGAGAGGACCGGGCCCGGACATGTGTTAAGTTTGTGTTTATGTTCTGTGGCCGGCAGTCTACCGTGAGATGGCTACCGGTCTTTTACTTCCGTGTTTATTGTTTGTTTCATTTGATTAAAGTTTGTACAACGTTTGCCAGTTCCCGCCTCCTTCCTTCCCTTTTATGGATCATTACAGTTATGGTTCATAAAACATCACAAATCTGGTCGAAAGGTTGGAGATATATAGAAAACAGTAAACAGACTGACCAATACAAATACTTTAAAATTGCAGCATTTTGTTTACTGTTGTGTCTCCATTTACCTCCTCTGAGTTGTCAAAATAAGCAAATGTTTGCTACTCTTCATGTCTTTGGCGAGAAAGAAGCAGTGTGCGCGGACCGGAAAGAGTTCACAGGAAGCACGCTTGACGGCACTAGATATAAGAGGATATAGCTGCAAAGGATCAATAGAAGGTATGGACATGTCGTCACTTTACTACGTGAGCATGCCAGAGCGTGCCCCTGTGAGGGGCAAAACACTTCGCAAAATTACAATATCAGGAAACGCAATTCCACGCAACATTTCCGGATTCCTTTGAAAGTTATCGGAAGTCGTAAGGATCGCCGTCGAGTCCATCTGCTTGTATTTTCAGCAAATAATTGCGTGTTTTAATCCCGGTTTCTTTGTTTCGCTGAATGTTTTACCACTCAGGGGAGCGTGTCCTGACGCTCAAGGGGGCGTGTCCATGTGGGAAAGTGATGTCAATGCATACCCTCAATCACATAAATGTTTATGAGAGCGCGTGTGATGTTATTCTTCATTGTGTAGACAAGCTGCTCAATTCAAACAACCGATCACAGTCAAATGTTTAAAATGGTCTCGCGGTCCGGGTGGAATGAAGCAAAGGTCTGGATCCGGCCTACGGTCTACCAATTGAGGATGAATGTTATAAATCGTACAGAACAATATTTTTTGAAAATCTACGAAGGCAAAATGATTTCTAGAATCTTTAGGTTCAGGGGATAAATATACAGTTTGTACAGCAGAAAAATCATTATGCCTATGGACGGTCCCCACAGAGATAGAAAAAACAGATGTGTGTGTGCGTGATCAAATAGATCATTGTGTGACATCTTTTATCAACTGAAAAGACACATACTGGACTGATGGACTTTGGAGAACTGACAGGATCTCTGAACAAAACAGAGCCACTTGGGCTGGAGACTGAAGTACACATCTGTGATTCTGCAGATTTACTACTGAAGACAAACAGAGTCAAAACAGAGCAAAAGTGTCATTTACATTGAGTCTTCAACATAAGTGTCATTCATTCTTTATATGCTTTCACTTTATGAACTCACTGTATTTGCATGGCTAATGAAGACGTGTCCTCTTCAGGGCTCTGTCAAATATAACCATATGTTTAATGTGGATGAACATACGTAACTGATCTCTACAAACATCACTGAAGATGTCATGCCTGTGTGTTCCCGTCTGAACGCTGAAGTTCTGTCCATGCCTTCTGAGCCGCGTGCTGTTTGGCTTCTCTTGAACTCTTTCCGTATCCCTCAGAAAACTCTCTCTTGTCAATAACAACCTTAAACACAAACCTGAAGAAGCAAACATCAGATTGTCTTTCTGTCTTTGTTGACTTGTTTCAAGTGTTGTCATTGTGATGTTGTGTTAATGACTCACTCTGGTGTGTGAGCGGCTCCTCTCTTGTCAATTAATTTATAATCTATGACACGTTTATGTTTCTGGCAGTATTCATTGAGGTATGCTTTGTAGTTTATGTTGTCAGGCGTGGGGCTTCGAGAATCTTCAGCCAAACTCATATGATCCGTGTTTGCACTTAAGACAATAAGACTCTCACATGAATGACTCAAGCGGTGTGTGTCACCAACACAAAAACAAGCTGCTCATATGATGATTATTACTGTCAATCATTTCCGTCATTACCTGAGAGCGGACATCTCTGATCCAGGTGTATTACTGTAGTTCTTATCATGACCCTTCAACACAAAAACACATAACAGATCAAACACATCTATCTTCTCATCAGAGCTTTCAGAAGTGAATATCGTCTGTGTGTATCTCAGTGTTTGTGTTTAAATCCTCATAAACATATTTAGCTGCGGCCTCTTTACCTTAAGTGTGTGTGTGTGTGTGTGTGTGTGTGTGTGTGTGTCTTACAGGTGTGTTGTGTGTGTGTGTCTCTTACAGGTGTGTTGTGTGTGTCTCTTACAGGTGTGTTGTGTGTGTGTGTCTCTTACAGATGTGTTGTGTGTGTCTCTTACAGGTGTGTTGATGTGTGTGTGTCTCTTACAGGTGTGTTGTGTGTTGATGTGTGTGTGTCTCTTACAGGTGTGTTGTGTGTTGATGTGTGTGTGTCTCTTACAGGTGTGTTGTGTGTGTCTCTTACAGGCGTGTCGTGTGTTGATGTGTGTGTGTCTCTTACAGGTGTGTTGTGTGTGTGTCTCTTACAGGCGTGTCGTGTGTTGATGTGTGTGTGTCTCTTACAGGTGTGTTGTGTGTGTCTCTTACAGGCGTGTCGTGTGTTGATGTGTGTGTGTCTCTTACAGGTGTGTTGTGTGTTGATGTGTGTGTGTCTCTTACAGGTGTGTTGTGTGTGTCTCTTACAGGCGTGTCGTGTGTTGATGTGTGTGTGTCTCTTACAGGTGTGTTGTGTGTTGATGTGTGTGTGTCTCTTACAGGTGTGTTGTGTGTGTCTCTTACAGGCGTGTCGTGTGTTGATGTGTGTGTGTCTCTTACAGGTGTGTTGTGTGTGTCTCTTACAGGCGTGTCGTGTGTTGATGTGTGTGTGTCTCTTACAGGTGTGTTGTGTGTTGATGTGTGTGTGTCTCTTACAGGTGTGTTGTGTGTGTTCTCTTACAGGTGTGTTGTGTGTGTCTCTTACAGGCGTGTCGTGTGTTGATGTGTGTGTGTCTCTTACAGGTGTGTTGTGTGTTGATGTGTGTGTGTCTCTTACAGGTGTGTTGTGTGTGTCTCTTACAGGCGTGTCGTGTGTTGATGTGTGTGTGTCTCTTACAGGTGTGTTGTGTGTGTCTCTTACAGGCGTGTCGTGTGTTGATGTGTGTGTGTCTCTTACAGGTGTGTTGTGTGTGTCTCTTACAGGCGTGTCGTGTGTTGATGTGTGTGTGTCTCTTCAGGTGTGTTGTGTGTGTCTCTTACAGGCGTGTCTGTGTGTGTGTGTGTCTCTTACAGGTGTGTTGTGTGTGTCTCAGGTGTGTTGTGTGTGTCTCTTACAGGCGTGTCGTGTGTTGATGTGTGTGTGTCTTTACAGGTGTGTTGTGTGTTGATGTGTGTGTGTCTCTTACAGGTGTGTTGTGTGTGTCTCTTACAGGTGTGTTGTGTGTGTCTCTTACAGGCGTGTCGTGTGTTGATGTGTGTGTGTCTCTTACAGGTGTGTTGTGTGTGTTTCTCTTACAGGTGTGTTGTGTGTTGATGTGTGTGTGTCTCTTACAGGTGTGTTGTGTGTGTTTTTGTGATGTGTGTGTGTCTCTTACAGGTGTGTTGTGTGTTGATGTGTGTGTGTCTCTTACAGGTGTGTTGTGTGTGTCTCTTACAGGCGTGTCGTGTGTTGATGTGTGTGTGTCTCTTACAGGTGTGTTGTGTGTGTTGTGTGTGTGTCTCTTACAGGTGTGTTGTGTGTGTCTCTTACAGGCGTGTCGTGTGTTGATGTGTGTGTGTTCGGTGTGTTGTGTGTGTGTCGTGTGTTGATGTGTGTGTGTCTCTTACAGGTGTGTTGTGTGTTGATGTGTGTGTGTCTCTTACAGGCGTGTCGTGTGTGTGTGTGTGTGTCTCTTAGGTATGTGTGTGTGGTGTGTGTTGGTGTGTGTGTGTGTCTCTTACAGGTGTGTTGTGTGTGTGTGTGGTGTTTGTGTGTCTCTTACAGGCGTGTCGTGTGTTGATGTGTGTTGTGTGTGTCTCTTACAGGTGTGTTGTGTGTTGATGTGTGTGTGTCTCTTACAGGTGTGTTGTGTGTGTCTCTTACAGGCGTGTCGTGTGTTGATGTGTGTTGTGTGTGTCTCTTACAGGTGTGTTGTGTGTTGATGTGTGTGTGTCTCTTACAGGTGTGTTGTGTGTGTCTCTTACAGGCGTGTCGTGTGTTGATGTGTGTTGTGTGTGTCTCTTACAGGCGTGTCGTGTGTTGATGTGTGTGTGTCTCTTACAGGTGTGTTGTGTGTGTCTCTTACAGGCGTGTCGTGTGTTGATGTGTGTGTGTCTCTTACAGGCGTGTCGTGTGTTGATGTGTGTGTGTCTCTTACAGGCGTGTCGTGTGTTGATGTGTGTTGTGTGTGTCTCTTACAGGCGTGTCGTGTGTTGATGTGTGTGTGTCTCTTACAGGCGTGTCGTGTGTTGATGTGTGTGTGTCTCTTACAGGCGTGTCGTGTGTTGATGTGTGTTGTGTGTGTCTCTTACAGGCGTGTCGTGTGTTGATGTGTGTGTGTCTCTTACAGGCGTGTCGTGTGTTGATGTGTGTGTGTCTCTTACAGGCGTGTCGTGTGTTGATGTGATGGCAGTAAAGGCGTTCCTGGCCGCGTTGTGTTTCGCTTCTCTCTTATTTTTTCCTGTGGCTTCAGTATAGCGCGTGCCGTTCACAACTGTTGTACAAGTAAACCTAAACGAGTATTCATTCAATACATGGATTCATTACATTCTCGAGTCATGCAATAGTCTGAAGTACTTTCACCTAATAAATATCGTATCAACCGTGTTTGTGAGTGAGTGAGTGATTACATACGTTTTATCGTGACTCGGACCCTCCGTCGATCCTTCTTCGTATTGCACCTTGACTCCTGTCTTCTGTTGGTATTCATTCAGTTTGGAAACGTAACCCAATTTAAGAATCTCCATTACCCTCAAAAACCTTCTGCTGTAAGTTAAAAACTCTTAAATAAATGAATCACTTATGAATAAATGATAACTTTTATAATCAATGGTAGTTTAATATTAACGGCAAAAACAGATGTCAGCTCACGTCCACAACAGTCACGCTTTCATTTTCTTCACGTTAAGTTTCGATTTCCGCGTCTTGACGTCATCACTGAAAGACTAAACACTGAAACGACCAATCGGATTGGAAACATGTTGGTTTGTTTATTTCAAATACTATTTTGAAGGGTTTTGTTATGAACCCAAAAACTGTTATCTTTGGATTTTTTGAAGGTGATCAAAATGCTTGTTTTATAATCAACCTAATTCTTTCTCTGTGTAAATTTATATACATAAATGTAAATTTTCTAACAAGAAAAAAACTATTTTTATAGTTTTTCTACTAGAGATAAAACTGTATTTAAAAACAATTGTTTTCTTCCAATATGAAAGCACAAAGGTTTGTAAAATTTGCACTGCTTATAAGCTTTTCAACCTATTTAATTTGTAATTTTTTTTAATTTGTATTATTTGTGTAACTCCCTCTCCTGTATTTGTTCTTGATCTGTTTTATTATTATTCTTAATTTTTCATTAATCTAAGTGTTTCTTTGTTAAGTTTCTGTTGTAACATTGTTTTGTTATAGCAAAATGTTCAATAAAGCATTAATTGTACAATAAAACGTATTCAAAAAATCTCCCCCACAGAATCTTTCCTTATGAAACTTTAAAACGATATTACTAATTTAGTATGAATTGCTTATAAACTGTCGTTCAGTTATGCCCATTTGTGCGATTTTGTTTTGGAAAACAAAATTGTTTTTGAGAATCAGAGAGTTTATCATACTAGCCATTGTATTTATATAATTAATTGGGTACTTTTGTTAGCAAAATTTTATGTAAACAGATGTACATTTTCTGGAAGAAACCCGTTTTATATCATTTAAAAAATAAATAGAACATATTTAAAGCAATTCGACTTACTTTGAAACAAAAGGCTCTGAAAATGTGTAATTTCTTCAATATCCTATATTGTAAACTCCCCCTAATGTTTGTTTATGTTTAGATCGTATTACTAGTGTCAATGAAACTTTCTCATAATGCACTGGGTTAATGTTAACTTATCAGACAGTAAAACCTATTTTTAAAAACAGTCATTCATTTCTAAGCATTTGGAGCTGAGTGAGCATTACGTCGATCCTATCATTGAATGACAGCTTCACAAACACTTAATTACATCTCAAAATATCTTTACTTATTTCAATACAACACTTGACATTTAAATAAAACATGGATATTAAACAGAGGGTTTAAAAGTAAAGTCCAGATGGATCTTGGTTAGTCATCGTGATCAGCAGCCATGTCACCCGGACAGTTTGACTTCAGGTCATCTTCATCTGTTGAAGAACAACACTTTGCTTTAAGTTGTCAAGTATGACTAAAATCTATATGATTATAAAACTGTAAAGGTTTGCTTTTATTAGCTCTGTGTGTGTGTGTGTGTGTGTGTGTGTCTCATACTACCTATTATATTAAATAGACATATCTAAATTTGGATAATGCATCCAAATGTAGATATATACTTCATATTGTGGATAGTATTACATATTTATTCATGAAATCAATCTTATTTTTTCATTTGGAACTGAACAGAAATAAGAGAAACAGCCGTTTAGTTCAAATGAATGTTATAAAAAAAGACAGTAAAAACAACATCAGTCAGAGTTTACTATCACACATTATATGATGTACAGTTACCTGCATGAGAAGACATATGGAGTTTGTGTGTATTCTCTTAACATTACCCTTACTGACCATTGTATGCTGTCCCACACCATATACAGTAAGAATGAACTCCTCGCAAATATGACGTCAGAAACTGCAGCTTGTCAAAAGACTGTAAATGAAGATAACAGTGTGAAAATCTGATATTTTATTAAAGAAATATCGTGTTATGGTGAAACTCACAGTTAATTCGTCCTCGTCCTCACTGTCGTCGGATGTGTCTTCCTCCTCAAGCTCTGCCTCTTCGACTTTCAGGACTTCGGGCCAGTACCAGCTGTCCCTGGGAACAGATACACCCTAAAATCAAGAAAATCACAAACAGAAAAGTCACAGATCCGCTTGTAAATATTTAATTTGATATAAAATGTTATGGGGGCATATCGCATTCAGTATTTATGATGGAATGGAAGAGGGAAATTAATATCTGTTTTTTGATGTTTATTTCATGACCTTCTGAGCATCGAGCTGTTCACACGCCCGTTGACTCTTGCTTAGGTCTATCAGCGTTTGACGTTCCTCTCTTTCTGTTCTTTTTCGCACTCTGTGTGATAAACAAACTCACATTCAAACCCATTCAAGACACAAAGAAAATTCAAGTTTGATGTGACATCACACCTGAAATCCTCCAAAGATCTCTTCTCCACCTGCTGTTTCATTTGCACCTTCTTTCTGTAGTTCTGCAGTTCCTCTTCAGCTTTCCTTTTCTTCAGTTCTTCCATTCCAATCCCACCTCTGTCTAGAAACCGTGTGTGTGTGTGTGTGTGTGTGTGTGTGTGTAAAACCTTAAAAGCTGTCTTCAATAATTAAGATGATAATGCAGATAAAAAAGACCAACCTGTTTTAATGTTCAGAGGAACCGGCTCTACTCGTCCAGCACCTACAGCATGAAAACAGAACAGGTATTTATCATTTAAATTAAATAAGAAATGTCACAATACCGTTATCACCACTTGTCCTTATTGAGGGAAACATCAAGACAAACACAAATGTTTCGTTATTTTGTGGCAAGAACAATTTACAGACGTCACAGAAGAGACACAAGGGTATTAAAGGTTTATGTATTTAGTGGTCAGTTTATACTTTAAATGATGAATCTTAAAGGATGCCTGAATAATACCAAAACTTTCTATGGAACAAAAAGTTTTAATTTATGACACAGAAGGCAAATTTTAAATAAAGTGGTTTGTCATGAAACACAAAGGAGGACTTCAGGAGCGAAGAGTCGAGCATCACTGGCCTTCTTTGCCGAGTCCTTGTCCTGCTTTATAACCCATCTTCTGCAGTAATGCAAAGCCTTTATTGTGAGTGCTGATGGAGTTCTGCAGCGCTGCTTCTCGACTCTCCTGCTCCTGCTCCCTGAAGCTCTTCTGACGGTTCTTTATATTCTTCTCTTTTTGCAGTGATTCTTTCCTCATGGCTTCTTTCGCACGTTTCACCATCGGAACACCAGGTCGAACATCTGGACTGTTCGTGTATATAAGCATTAAAACATATAAAAACTATGAGACGTTTATAAATGGTTTTATAGATCCAGTGCCAAACTTAATCAAATGCCCGACATACAGAAAGATGTGAATATGTTGATTTGTATACGTGCGGACATTGATTGGCCTCACAGACGGTCAGATACAGTCACGCGTCGTGACATAATCAACGATATCTTATATCTATAGAGAATAATACGGCAGTTGTAGATTTAGCTTTTAAATGCATCATTCATCTCAAACTAAAAGAGCAACATTATGTCATTTAAAAATGTCCAGCGAGACGAGTGTCAAACAAAACGATATCAAATGTTTTATTTGAAAATATAACAACTGTGTCACAACTCACATTTGGTTGAGAAACGCATCAGACATGTAGTCATCTTCACCATCAGCCATTTGAGTAACGTTATGACCTAAAATGAAGAATTAAGAAAATAAATTCTACTTCTAATGTTTGTAACGTCTGAGATCGTTCCGTTCAGTAAATATGTCCGGCTGGAACACGGAGCTTCAGTAAATGTGTCCGGCTGGAACGCGGAGCTTCAGTAAATGTGTCCGGCTGGGACGCGGAGCTTCAGTAAATGTGTCCGGCTGGAACGCGGAGCTTCAGTAAATGTGTCCGGCTGGGACGCGGAGCTTCAGTAAATGTGTCCGGCTGGGACGCGGAGCTTCAGTAAATGTGTCCGGCCTGAGCGTTGGGTGTTTTGGGGGTAAGGCCGTAGCCTATTCAAACACTTCAAGGTCAGCAGGTGTCGCCATCCTCCTAAATAACTTCAAAGGTCATATTGTGTCCCATATGGCAGATGAGTTTGGTCATTGGCTGATTCTTATCATAAACATAGATGGTCTGAAATTCATCCTAGTCAACATTTATGGATATAACGTCACTAGAGAAAACCGAAACCTACTTGAACAAATTGGCTTAGATTTAGACCATCTCAAATTAACACACTCGACTGATAACATCATCATTGGTGGGGACCTAAACCTGGTTCATGATGAATTTCTGGATAAATATCCTTGCAGATACTCTGTAAGTCATCCAAACACCATATACACGAACTTTTGCGAAAAACAAAATCTGGTCGATGCTTGGAGACACTTAAATCCAGAAATGCTTAAATACTCCTGGTTTAGTTCGAGTCACAATTATAAATCCAGAATTGATCACTGGTTAATCACAAATAATCTGCTAGTTTATGTTATAAGCTCTGATATTTCTGCTGCACCACTAACAGATCATAGTGTTATTTTACTACAGATCAAACCCAATGACAACAATGTCCACTCACACACATATTGGAAGCTCAATTCCAGTCTGCTCAAAAATAATGATTATTGCCAAAAGATCAAGTTATTAATTAAAGAATATGCCAATTCTGAAGAGCTGAAAACTGCTACCAAAAGGTGGGAATTCCTAAAATATAAAATACGCCAATTTACCATCTCATTCAGTAAAATAATTAAAAAAGACAGTGAAAAACAAGAAGTAGACATAATTAATCACTTAAATATGTACTGCAATAGACCAAACCCAACTGAGGATGATAGACAGAAGATATTAAACCTCCAACCTAAGCTAGATGAAATTTACAGTCGTAAGGCACAAGGGGCGTTTATTAGATCCAGAGCTAAATGGATAGAGGAGGGGGAAAAAAATTCATCGTACTTCTGTGGTCTTGAAAAAAGAAGACAGGAAAAAAATAGCATCAGATCCCTGATGGTTGATAATAATGAAGTCACAGATGAAAGATTGATCTCTTCAGAAATCTGGAAATTTTATAGCCAGCTCTATAGCTCAAAATTTTCTAGTATGGACTGTCAGAATTTTTTTCAGGATATTGCCGAACATATTCCAAAAGTAGAGGACGGCCTCAAACAAACATGTGATAATCAAATAACAATTACAGAACTTGACGCAGTAATTGGTCGTCTCTCTCTTAACAAAGCCCCTGGTTCCGATGGTCTCACAGGTGATTTTTACAGACATTTCTGGGTAGATTTAAGAGACCTGCTGCTACAAGTCTTTACTGAAATATTTGAAACATGTGTGCTTCCACCAACAATGAGACATGGAGTTATCGTCTCTATCCCAAAACCCGGGAAAGATCCCAGAATTATAGATAACAGAAGACCCATTACACTCAGAAATTCAGACTACAAACTCCTAACTTACATCTTTGCTTCTCGTCTTCAGACAGGGATTTCAGATCTTATTGCAGATTCACAGTCAGGATTTCTAAAAGGAAGATCAATCCATAATAATATTCGATTGGTAATGGACATTATTGAGTATAGAAGCCAGATAGAGGATGATGGTTTCCTTCTCTTTCTAGACTTCTATAAAGCATTTGACTCCGTGGAGCATCCATTTATTTTTTCGGTGCTCAAACACTTTGGATTTGGGATCAAATTCAGGGAATGGGTTGGGGGTTTATATCGAGATATTAGTAGCTGTGTTCTATTACCTAGTGGTACCACCCCAAACTTCAAGATTAATGTGGGTATTCCACAAGGTTGCCCAATCTCACCATACCTGTTCATCTTAGCCACAGAAATGCTAGCAATCTATATAAAAAATTGTAATGATATTAAAAGACTTAATGTACTTGGCACAGACATAATAATCAGCCAACTAGCGGATGACACAACAATTTTCTTAAAAGATAGTAATCAAATTTCAACAACCATTGCCAAAATTGAAAAATTCTCAAAAGCCTCAGGTCTGACATTAAACTTAAAAAAATGTGAATTGCTTGCTATACATGACACTTCACTGAAAAACATATGTAATATCCCTATTAAATCAGAAATCAAATACCTGGGGATTTACCTTTCCAAGGACCAAAAACAAAGCCAACTTCTAAATGTAGAAAATAAAGTAAAAGAATGCAAATCAAGACTAAATATTTGGCAACAGAGGGACTTATCAATACTAGGTCGAATTTACCTAACTAAGATGGAATGTTTATCGAGATGTATTTACCCAGCCTATTCCAATGCCATTTCAAACAAATTGATTCAATCGATCAACCAAATCAACCTAAACTTCATTTGGAGAAACAGACCACATTATATGAAGAAAAGCAATATGGTTAAAGACACAAAGGATGGAGGACTAAAAGTTATTGATTTTGATTGCCTTAATGGAACCTTAAAAATAAATTGGTTAAAATCTTGGATCAAACACAACAACTCCTTTTGGTATTGTATTCCGAAGGCCTTATTCAAGAAAATTGGAGGATTAGAATTTCTTCTTCGAGCGGACTTTAATGTTAACAAATTACCCATATCATTATCAGAGTTTCACAAACAAATACTCTTGTATTGGAAAATGTTATACGTGCATAGCTTCTCACCCCATACATCTGTACTCTGGAACAACAGATATATTTTGCACCGCAACCGATCTTTGTTCTTTGAGGATTGGTATGGGAGAAACATATGGTCCATGGTCGACTTGATGGATACCAACGGACATTTCTTCAATTATGAACAATTTTCCATCAAACATGGTTTCAAACCCTCAAAATCAGACTTTTCTAAATTACATAAAGCACTACCCCAAGGTTTTGTCCTTCTAACAAGAAACATTATGGCATATTATACGATACAACCACAATTGGCCCCACTATCAATTCAAGGGATCCTTGTTCTGGATAAAAAATGCACGAACGACTTTATTCGAAAATGCTTTACTGATTATCTTTACCCTGAAAGCCAAAATAGAAATAACATCCTACAAAAATTTGATAAAGACTCAATCACTAAACTAAGAACAATGTATCTAACACTCCCCATACCTCCTAAAGTGAAAGAAACACACTTCAAAGTAATGAACAATATTTACCCCTCTAAAAATTTACTGAGTCTTCGCTTTGGTATAGATGATAATACATGTACATTCTGTGAAAATCATGTTGAAACTACGGACCATGTGTTTTTCTCATGTAATGTTATACAGACATTTTGGTGTGATGTGTATGAATGGGTCAAGCAACAGATGTCTTCAGTCCCAACTGCTTTCTCTAGGGACGATATAACATTTGGATTGTTATTACAAAGCAAGGATGATGAGCTCTGTACCAATACTATTGTATGTCTAGCTAAATTCTTCATCCACAAATGTAGAATTGTGAAATCATCTCCCACATTTGTTTTTTTTTTAAACGAATTTAAACTGTATATGAAGTCTTTAAAAATGTTGAAAGGTCCGATAGCACAAAAAATATATGATACCCTGAAATTCCCAACTTAGTTTGATAGCTGAACAATAACGGAATTCTCCCCTTGTGTCATGTTGTAATTTTTATTTTTTATTTATTTTTTTTTTCTTTTCTTTTTTTTTTATAAATCATCTTTTTGTTTGTTTTTCTTAGACTGCATATATAATTCCTGTTTGTATTAAGAGCTGCTCCCTCAGGCTATGTCTTTTCTGTATTATGAAGAAACGGATGTTATGCAGCCATGTTTGTTTGTAAATCTTGATAATTTCAATTAAAAAAAAAAAAAAAAAAAAAAAAGCCTATTCAAACCTTCCTCATCAAATGGAGCAGAAAAAAGTTTTCCATCTTATTTGAATTTAAACAGAATAAAATGTAATTATTACAGCTGATATTGGTCAGATTCAGATTACACATTACACATGTACACACAGAATTTATTAAATCTGCAATACATGTTGCTTAAAGGTTCTGTGTGTAGTTTCAGAGGCCACTATTGGCGATGTAGGAAATTGCAACCTACAGCTCTGCCCCCTCCCCTTAGAGAAGCTACGGTCGCCGTCACAGGACAAAAGGGTTCCGTAAATTATAGCGGCCATTATCGGTGGTGTTGAAAATTGCTATGTACGTCTCACAGGCGAACAATAGACCGAAGCTACGGACACAGGACAGAGATGTCGTTGTCTGAGACAGCAGAGAGTAACCGTTGCAAGTTAAGTGACGAGGTTTATTTACAAAAAAAAACTTTATTCATAATTTACTCTAATCGTTATAGTGAATATTATTGTTACTTGTTTAGCATTGTGTCAGTAATTTATTCGCTTATTTTGCATGCCATTTTCTGGCACGGTAACTTGGTTCGTAACTTACTGCCTATTGAAACCGTGTGCTAATGCTAAAGGCGTGTAATCTAACCGCGAAAGTCTTAGCAGACGTTTTTCTCATCATCACAGAGTCAATCAGAGGACTTAACATAGGTAGTAAGAGGGTGAGGTAGGGGTGTTGGAGAGTCAGGCAGGGTGAGGAGAGGCAGAGGCGCTAACTTCACCCGGGAGGACCGCACAAGAGAGGATGTGGAAAGAGTGGAAGCCCTCCAACAGGATGTTTATTCAGGTTTTCTGCCGTTTTTTGTCTCGACTTCGTCTTGCTGCATCGTATTTTCTCTTTTTTGACGACACAGATTGACACTCTGTCGTCTCTTGTGCAGAGTATGTGTGGTCCGCCATAAGCGCAAATTTTACTTCTTACTGCACGACAAGTAAATTTTGTTGTTGTTCTTCCTCTTCTTCGGCTAATCCTTCTATGCAGTGGCTTTGCAAGCTTCCTCCAAAAAACGAAAAAAAAGACAATAGCCAGGGGCACCCCCCGTTTTACCAACACCCCCAGTTTTTCCTTGTTTCTATAAAACACGGTTGTGCAATTTTATAAATTGCATGTAAGGGTGTGTGTTGCGAATTCTATTTATGTTAATGTTTATTGTAATTTTTTCCCTACTTTACATAAGACGCATCTTTAGTTTACGTGCGCACTTTACGTAAGACCCGATTCTCTGGTAAGTGAACAGAGGATACGCTTGTCATTCACGTGCAGCAGTTCGCCAGGCAGTAAAGTATTAGACGATGTAAGTTATATATCGTCCATTTATGTTACTACTTACAGTGTCTAAGACCATATAATGTTACTTGTTATTTTATCAAGGTTGTTTGTTCAAGTTGGTGATGTTAGACGCTCCAAATGAGCACTTTGATCATGTTTTATGTTCGGGTTTATAACCGCTAGCATAGTGGCTAAGCGGACAAATGTGTGCACTTTATTTGGTGTATTTATACATTTAATAACACAAGTTATGCTTGTGGCTGCTACAGCTCCATATCCTGATGTGATGCCTCGGTATTATGCCACCGCATTTATACATTACTATGTTATACTGAGGGTGCTGATATTGTTTAATATTGTTATTAGAAATGTACATCTTTATTTGTAAGAGTAATGCTTATTCCTTTATATTCTATTGTTTACAGAAACTACCTCAATACACAACAGTGTATGTGGTCAAAACTGCCAATAAATAATAATAATACCCTGATGATATCTCCTTCCCTCTCTTACCGGAGTGCTGTGGTGGTCAATAAAATCCAAACTAGCAATCAGTGGGGCAATCCCTAACAAATGGTCCTTCGAGCCGGATTTACTGACCACTACAGTGATGTCATCAGAAGAGCGAACAACCTCAGCCCCAACTGCAGGAGCATCAGAAAGACTGCAACGCCATCGTCAAGCACCCAAGCATCTGGACGACTATTTCCTTGGCTACAGCCACCACCGACCGACACTCTCCTCCCAGCCTACAGCAGAGGTGCCATTGGAGCAGAGAGATGCCGCAGCCGCAGTGGACACAGTTTGCCAATCACAACCAGCCACCAGCCTGGGTGAGCATCCCGAAGCAAGCCCCACAGACTTACTGAGTATGAGTTCACTGAGGGAGCTGTTGCAGTCTATGTCTGAGAAGGAAAGGGATGAAGCTGCAGATATGGCCGCACTACAAAGCAAGCTCAAACTGTACGAACAACGTCAGCAAAGGCGTCAGAAGCTGATGGAACATATCACATCATTCCTAAGGGAAGAAGGTAAGGAAGAGGAACCACCTGTGTCTAACATGCAACCGGTCAGGTCACCTCCGCCACCCTCATTATCCAGTCCGTTTTCCTCTTCATCACAGTCACCTGAAAGGGACTTACAAATAGAGAGACATGTGAGTGCTAGGGAACCAAATGTAGGCCCACCAGCTACAGAGACGGAGTTTATTAACCCAGGATTTGTACCCATACAGCCAGTCACACTTCCTGTGTACTCACCAATTTCGTCGGGGACGCCTGCTTGTGCTGAGCCCCAACACCAACATGCTACAATGGCAGACACTGTGTCACCAATGTTTAGGAAACCATTTTCTTTTCATGACACTGGGAGAGCCTTTCAGCCTCCGGTTCATCCAAAGCTGGTGACTCCCAAACCCACCTACCAGCATCCCAGTATGCCTCAGGTCTATACTACGTTAGCTCATACGCTACAGCCATATGCTTCAACAGCACCAAACAGTTCAGTCCCAGCAGTATCACTGCCGCAAGTCATGCCAAGAACTTCAGATCCTGCTATGAACATTCCAGCTTATGGAGGCTCTTTACCTCAGCCACTGAACTACTCAGAACGTGTGGTCTTTCAACGCCCTTCACATGCTGCACCCCAGCCAAAAATTCCTGACTTTCTCTATGACAACGAGAGGGAATTTGCTAATCTCAAGCTTGCTCTCGATAACCTCCTCGAACCTCATGTGGAGCTGGATGAGAAATATAAATATCACATTCTGTTAGAACACCTCAAACTACCTGAAGCACAGATGATTGGCCAGTCCTATCGCCACCATCCATATCCCTACAGCGCAGCAATGCAGGCTCTGCAGTTGCAGTATGGTCAACCCCACCAGCTGGCGCAAAGTGAGATAGCAGCAATCCTTACAGCCCCAGAGGTAAAACCCAACGATGCTCAGAGCTTTCAGAGTTTTGCTCTCCGTGTCCACCTTCTGGTGAGTATGCTACTGTCCTTGGAGGGACCTAGAGGTATGGAGTTAAACTGCTGCTCGCATGTGGATCGTTTGCTCAGTAAGCTCCCCAGATACTTACGGGATGGATTCATAGAGTTTCTCCAGCTACAAGGGAAGCTCAACTCCCCCAGTGTTAATCCATATAACCTTCAAGACCTTGCAGCGTGGCTCCAAGTTAAAGCTCAGCAGCAGAGGCTGTCTAACAGACTAGTTCAACGCTACCAGTGCGACAGAAACACAAGCAATTCGAAGGAGAAGAGCATGCCTAAACCAAGAACCCAAAGTACAGCCTTATACCACGGAGCAGCGGCTGCAGAGGTAAAAGCATTCTCCAGTCCTAAGGTGTCTCCGAAGAAGACCCCATTCAAGATTCACTGCCTTTTCTGTGGCAGTAACGAGCACTACATCACCCGATGTGAGAATATTGCAGGACAATCAACTGCTGATCTTTGTAAGTGGATTTCGGATGGAAACCGCTGCTGGAAATGTGCACGTTCCCATACACCTGAGAACTGTAACCTAAAAAAACCCTGCAGCGAATGTGGTGGCATTCACCTAAAGGTGCTGCATCGTGTGTCTCAACACCATGTAATCAACACATCAACAGCGGCAAATGAGAGTCGTATCTACCTCTTACCGTCCATTGCTTCTGGAAGAGTCCTCCTAAAAGTGGTGCCTGTGCTGCTACATCACAACTCCAAGAGCATTGAAACCTATGCCATACTGGATGATGGGGCCCAGCGGACCATGATTCTACCCACTGCTGTTCAGCAACTTCGGCTGATAGGTGAGCCTGAGATGTTAGCTCTGCGTACCGTTAGACCAGACACTACTCACCTCAGTGGTTCCAAAATCTCCTTTGAAATCTCCCCAAGAGGTAAGCCTGAGAAACGATACCAGGTGACCGGAGCTTTCACCGCATCTGGACTCGATCTGGTGGAGCAATCATACCCAGTACAGACACTTCAAAAAAGGTATGCACACTTAAAGGGGATCCCACTGCAGTCATTCCAAAATGTACGTCCACTGGTGCTCATAGGCTCTGACCAAGTCCATCTTATCACGCCTAAAGAACCTATCCGTCAAGGCACCAGAGGAGGACCTGTAGCAATTCATACAGCTCTCGGTTGGGCACTTCAAGGGACAGTAATGGGTAGCACAAGTCATACATCGATTCAGCAGTGCCTTTTCATCTCCACTACTCATCCAGACGATCTTCTCTTCCGAAACGTGGAAAAGTTATGGCAGCTGGACGTGCTACCCTTTCGCAATGAGAAACTTGTTGTCCGTTCTAAACAAGACAAAGAGGCTATGCATCTACTGGAGTCTCAGATCCAGCCAGTCATTGTAAAGGAAGTACAGCGTTATGCCACCCCTCTTCTGTGGAAGCAAGGTACACCAGCACTTAACGGGGCTGTGCAACTCGTACTTTTCAATCTGAGAAGCATAGAAAGAAGACTTAAGAAGGATTCCGGAAAGGCTTCGATATATTCCGAAGAGATTGCTAAACTTCTGGCTGCAGGCTACGTGCACAAACTCAACCCGAAAGAAGCAGCACAGTCAGAAGGAGTCTGGTACCTTCCCCATCATCTGGTGAGCCATAATAATAAGTCACGACTGGTGTTTGACTGTTCTTTCAAGCACAATGGACTATCGCTTAACGATCAGCTCCTCCCAGGTCCCACACTTGGACCCTCACTGTTAGGAGTGCTCCTAAGATTCAGGCAGCATCCTGTGGCTGTAAGCGCAGATATTAAGGGCATGTTCCACCAGGTACGCCTGTTGCCAAAGGACAAACCCTTCCTTCGTTTCATCTGGAGAGATATGCAGAGTGAACACCCCCCAGACGTGTATGAGTGGCAGGTTCTGCCCTTCGGCACTACAAGTAGTCCATGCTGTGCCATCTTCGCTCTGCAGCACCATGCCCACAATACCGAGGACAGATATCCAGGTCTGGTACAGATTGTATCTCAAAGCTTCTATGTGGATAATTGTCTCACAAGTTTCCAGACCATCTCTGAAGCCAAGCAAGCCGTAAACCAGTTACGTAGCATGTTAGCAGAGGGGGGCTTTGATCTTAGACAGTGGGCCAGCAGTCACTCAGCAGTGGTAGCTCATCTACCTACTGAGGCGCAGTCCTCAGGCACAGAGCAGTGGTTGATGCAGAACCGCGTCGACCCTATGGAGCCCACATTAGGCCTCAGGTGGAATTGTGCAGCCGATACTCTCAGCTATCACTGCCGGCCCATTGAGCATCCAGCACTCACCATGAGAGCAGCTTACCAGGTATTAGCGTCCCAGTACGATCCGCTAGGATACATCTTGCCATTCACTACCCGGGCAAAGATGATCATCCAACAGTTGTGGGCTAAAAAGAGAGACTGGGATGACCCCAATCTACCGCCGAACCTTCAGGCCGCATGGATCGACTGGGAAAGAGAGCTTACACATCTCAGGGCTGTTTCCATCCCTCGCTGCTACTCTCCGGCCTCCACCACAGCGGCAGGTGAACTCAGTACCCTTCATGTATTCTGTGACGCCTCTGAAAAGGCGTATGGGGCAGTGGCATATCTGGCAATTCAATCCAGCAGTAGTATGCACGTCTCCTTTGTAATGGCCAGATCACGGGTCGCTCCTAAGAGGCAGCAGTCCATACCACGCTTAGAGCTTTGTGCAGCTTTAGCCGGGGCTCAGCTGGCCAAGCTAGTTACCAATGAGCTGACAATCACTTTTGATCAAACCATCTTATGGACAGATTCCATGACTGTCCTGGAGTGGATTCAGTCCGACTCCTGTCGTTACAAAGTGTTTGTTGGGACAAGAGTCTCCGAAATACAGGAATTAACAGACTACAAGGCATGGAGGTATGTTAACACGCAGGACAATCCAGCCGATGATATTACAAGAGGTACAACTCTCTTGAGTCTGACCAAGCCCAGTCGATGGAGTCAGGGGCCGCCTTTCTTGAAACAGAGTTCAGAGCACTGGCCTAAGAAACCTGAAGTTGCCCGGTCAGAATCAGTCTCCGAGATAAAGGGTTTATCCTGCTACGCTGTAATGACAGTTGAATCTAAGCCCAACCTCCTTGATGTCAACCAATTCAAGAGCTGGCAAGAGTTAGTGGAATCAATACGCCAAGCCGGTCAAGAGACAGCATCCTCGGACAGTGTGACTATGACAAACAGAGAAGCAGAAGTTGTTCTGCTAAGGCGATGTCAAGCCGAGAGCTTCGCAGAAGAAGTAGCTGCCCTACAAGCTGACAAAGCTGTTCCTGTGCACAGTCGACTGGCTAATCTAGCTCCTGAGTGGGACTCACTTATCAAGGTGATACGAGTTGGGGGGCGTCTAAGGAGGTTAGTGAATTCTGATCCCGAACAAATTCACCCTATAGTGCTTGACCCCAAACATGCTGTGACTAAGCTCCTTATCAAAGAATTTGATGAACGTATGCTACATTCAGGAGCTGAGAGAGTCTACGCCGAGATAAGGAGACAGTATTGGATTCTTAGAGGTCGCCAGGCCATCAAACTCCATCAACACAGTTGTCTCTCCTGTCAGCGATGGCGAGCTCAGCCGAAGGTTCCTCAGATGGCAGATTTGCCCCCAGAACGCCTCCGACTGCTCTGTCCACCCTTTTACTCAACGGGTGTCGACTGTTTTGGCCCCTACATGGTCAAGATAGGAAGACGGAACGAGAAGCGCTGGGGTTTGATCCTCAAATGTCTCACGACTAGAGCAGTTCATATTGAGTTGCTCAACTCAATGGATGCAGACGCCTTTCTTCTCGCACTCCGCCGGTTCATTGCCAGAAGAGGTCGTCCTCAGGAGATCCGTTCGGACTGTGGCACTAACTTCCGTGGGGCAGAGAGAGAGCTACATGAAGCATTCTTCAACATGGAGTCAGAACTCCAAACCCGTCTTGCGAACTACCAAATCATCTTTAAGTTCAATCCACCCAGTGCTCCGCATTTTGGTGGATTGTGGGAACGTGAAGTCCGCTCTATAAAGAATGCCTTGCAGGTAGCCGTTGGCAACCAAGCGGTTACAGAGGATGTTCTAACAACAGTGCTAGTGGAAGTGGAAGGAATTCTTAATTCGAAGCCACTAGGATATGCCTCAACAGATATTGCAGACATCGACCCAATCACTCCAAACCTTCTCCTTATGGGGCGGCGGGATGCTTCACTTCCTCAAGTAGCCTATGCGCCAGGAGAAATGGGGCGGCGGAGGTGGCGTCACTGTCAGACTATAATCGACCAATTCTGGACGCATTTCACCAGGAACTATTTGCCTACACTCCAGACCCGACAAAAGTGGCAAAGGACTTCAGACAACTTGGAATTGGACTCTGTTGTGTTGATTGTGGATCCACAACTCCCTAGGGCCCAGTGGCCCATAGGCAAAGTTTGCAAGACATTGCCAGGCAGTGATGGTAGTGTAAGGACTGTTGAGGTTGAGATTGAGGGTAAAACTTACCTCAGACCAGTGGCTCGCCTGATACAATTGCCTGCAATGGACAGTAACCCCAGAGACTGAATTCTCTCAATTTCACATTTCTATACAAATGTGGGGGCGGCTGTTGCGAATTCTATTTATGTTAATGTTTATTGTAATTTTTTCCCTACTTTACATAAGACGCATCTTTAGTTTACGTGCGCACTTTACGTAAGACCCGATTCTCTGGTAAGTGAACAGAGGATACGCTTGTCATTCACGTGCAGCAGTTCGCCAGGCAGTAAAGTATTAGACGATGTAAGTTATATATCGTCCATTTATGTTACTACTTACAGTGTCTAAGACCATATAATGTTACTTGTTATTTTATCAAGGTTGTTTGTTCAAGTTGGTGATGTTAGACGCTCCAAATGAGCACTTTGATCATGTTTTATGTTCGGGTTTATAACCGCTAGCATAGTGGCTAAGCGGACAAATGTGTGCACTTTATTTGGTGTATTTATACATTTAATAACACAAGTTATGCTTGTGGCTGCTACAGCTCCATATCCTGACGTGATGCCTCGGTATTATGCCACCGCATTTATACATTACTATGTTATACTGAGGGTGCTGATATTGTTTAATATTGTTATTAGAAATGTACATCTTTATTTGTAAGAGTAATGCTTATTCCTTTATATTCTATTGTTTACAGAAACTACCTCAATACACAACAGTGTATGTGGTCAAAACTGCCAATAAATAATAATAATACCCTGATGATATCTCCTTCCCTCTCTTACCGGAGTGCTGTGGTGGTCAATAAAATCCAAACTAGCAATCAGTGGGGCAATCCCTAACAAAAAAATAAAAAAAAAAATTTTTTTTTTTTTTATTTCCCCCCCCCCCACAAATTTTTTTATATATTATATAATTTTAAAAAAAACAAAAAAAAAAACACAACTTCTATTAAAAAAATATATAATATTCCCCAAACCCACCACCCCCCAAAAAAAAAAAAAAAACAAAACACCCACCACACAAAAACCGTAGCCACTTAAAAAAAAAAAATAAAATATAAAATCCCTCTAAACACCCCCCACATTTTTATAAAAACCTATAGAGGAGCAGTACGTGTAATTCATGTGGAAAACATTGCAAATATGTTTAGTCGTTTAAGAATTAATTGTGTAATAGACATGTCAGATAAAACAGATGATCATCATTCTCAATAGGTCTCATTACATGTCCACGTGTAAATACTGCTGTTATTCCAAGAAATGCCAGGAGGAAGCATTTACATTCAGCTGCTCCCATCTGAAATACATCTATATTATTCAATCCAGGATTAGTCATCTGTCAGTGTGTTGGGTATTGGTGTTTGAATTGCTTATAAACTTCACAGCCCTCTGCAGGCGTCTACAATTGGTCACTTTCTGACTGAAAAGCAGAGAACATGACCGGACCGCTGTCACAGGTAGGAAAAGCAGATTTTATATCCAGACCCTGATGGCTCAGAGCTGTGTAACGGCTTCCGCTCGGCGGTGTTTTCCTCATGGGCGGATGGACCTGCTGATGCCACTGAGCTATAGAAAAGAAAAACATTCAGCTTCTCCATTTAGTGTTTGTGGTGAAATCACGCCCGAAGAAACAAATGCCTCACCGTAGATGTCTAGTCTTGCTGTGCATGATGTAATGCCGGCTTCGTTTTTGGCAGACACGGTGTACCAGCCAGCGTCCTCTTTTCTGGTCGGTTGAATCAGAAGACAAATATATCCTGTGGTGTCCTGGTGCATGCTGGGATATCAGAGAGAAACAGATGGAGACGGTTGATTCTTAAGGTCAGATTCAGTCTCTCCTCTCTTCTTGGATTAGGTTCAGACGGTTATGACCTCACCTCAGTCTCTCTTTCGAGTGAGAGATGGTGTCGTTATCTTTTTTCCAATAAATGATCGGCTGTGGCATTCCCATCACTCGGCACTCCAAACGCAGCGGCGCTCCCTCTGCCACGCCCGTGTTCTGCAGCTTCTCCACAAACTTCGGCGCTTGTTTCATCTCTTTCTCTGTATGAGAGGAGAAACAGGTTTGAGTGTTTGAGGAAGTACGTCTGTCATGATGACGATGTCAGTCGGACGCGGATCTCACCCACGACTCTCAGCTCCAGACAGAAAGAACTCTGGCCCGCTTTATTTGCGGCGATGCAGGTGTACGTCCCGTCATCGGCTTGAGTCAGAGGATCAATAAGCAGAGAATGAACGCCGTTCTCTCTCACCAGCATCCGATGGCTGATGTCAGGATATATGGGCTTTCCATTGAGAAGCCACATGATCTCCGGATGAGGTAATCCACTCACCTGAGCAGCAGAAGAAAAGACTGAAACATTATGTGTTCGTGTCTTCATGCCGTATTTGTCAGACTTATTCATACCTTGCAGTCTAATCGACAGACAAGGCCTTCATGAGCGAACATGTCTCCAGGTGCCTGTTGAAAGTGAGGCCGGAAGAATCGCTCCTGCACCGGCTCTCCTTCCACCTCCTGGACACGCGCTCGAACTCTACGTGACATAAATGAAAGACGAGAGGTCTTCAGTTGCACAACACGCAGCAGCACGCTTTGAAAGGATTATCACATAAAACTTTTGTTAAAACATAAGACTAATTGCATGTAAGTAACATAAAGATTCTGTTCTTATTTTATAGAACGGCGTGTGACCAGAATCCAGTAAGATTTCAAGACCGGAGATAATAAAAGTCTTCTGTGTAAATGTGTGATCATTGTGAGGTCACCTCTGAGAGTGAACCACGGGCCGGTTTGACACGGGACCCGTCTGAACAATCAAGTGTCCGGAACAGCTTATCCTACCCTGATCATTTAAAGAGAGACACACATTAGTCATACGCCATCAAGGTTTGGCTGGACAATGACAGAAGAGTTCAGTAAAGTCAGTGACCTGTGGATTCGCTGCCATGACGGTATAATTTCCATCATCATCACTGCTAGCGCCTTCTATGTGTAAAGAACACGTCCCATCACCTTCTCTGATCTTCTGATAGTGTTCGTTCTTCTTCAAAATCTGCCTTCCATCCTTAAACCAGTAGACCTGTGAGAAAACGCCAAATAAAAGTGTTGAATTTGAGAGGTGAGCTGATCCTGTTTCTGCGCTTGTGATGTGATGAAATGTGCGTTCACCTTTGGTACTGGAATGCCAACAACTTTACAGGTAAATGTGACGGGAGCTCCCTCCACAGCCCGGAAGTGTTTGAGTTTCTTGTCAAAGATGGGTGCGATACATCTTCCAGAAGGAATTTCATCGTGTTGAACGTCGTCGTCTGATTCCTCCACTGGCGTTCTCTCCAATCGAAACTCAATCTCACTCAAAAGTCTCTGCTCAAAGTTTGACATCTTGTATTCCTATGAAAAAACCCCACATCATTTATACTTTCATTCTGTAAATAAAAACAGCTCTTCATGTCCTGCACGGTCTGTTGACTCGCTACTGTAACTTCATTTTAAAGCATTATAAAGAAATACACAACAAAAGTCCAAACTAATCACTGGAATGGATAAAAATCGCTGGCTTACACGAGCACACAACGGTGATCACTGTGTCGACATATTGATATGTCTCTGTGCATGAGTGTGCACGTGACGTGAGATCGAACCAATGATGGTTGTGTTTTTCACATTGGAGTCACAGGAAAACACACATGCAGAAAAGCTTCAGAGAATGAAACTGTGTCCCGTAACTTCATCTGAGTTCTGAATGAATGCAGTCACATCTATTTATACAACACAACCCTGCTTCACTGACTCACGTCTCATTAAACACTATTCCTTCATTTTAAGATATCTGAGGTCCTGTGGACAAAATGGTGGAAAAATGCGTGTTGTTTCAAGCCATGGTTTGGTAACATTTTGACAAAACCACTATCAACCCAAACAAAACCAACATTTTGTAGTATCTCATTTATCTTGTCATGTCTATTAAGTAGTTACAGTACTACAATGACACCGTATTAGATTAATACAGAGATGGTTTACACGAGGACACTAATGGAAGTCAATGATGTTAAAAATGTAAACACAATAATGTACTCATTATCGTCCATGCAACTTAATGAATGACAAAGATTTGATTAATATTAGCTCATCAGCATGTTAACAGTGTTCTGTTGTTGTCTTCTGAAACTAAGGTTGAATTAAAAGTGATCCTGGTACCTCATGATAGTTAATGACAGTCGCAGAGGGAACGTTTGATCCGAGCGGCCAGCTCACCTTCTATGGAGGAGAAGGACGAGGATGTAAACACAAACATCAGTCACACATCATGACAAATGTGTGTTACTCTGACAACAACACAGTTCCGTGTTAATGTGATGTTTGACATCTGTTAGAATATAAAGAAGATGAATAATGGATATTTACAGAGCAGGAAAGTTAATTCTAACTATAACTCTATCAGTACAACATTTAACACAACCAGAGGTATATTAACATGAAACAGGACATGAACGTGTAGAGCGAGACCACATTACCATTGAACCTAAAGTGATTTCTATATGACGTATGGTTAAAGGCCAGGAGTCCAATAGAAGACATTTATATTTTGTATATACACAAAATATTTGAAACTTTGCACATGTTCAAACTTAAAGGGACAGTTCTCCCAATTTTTTTTTATAAATGCCTTTGTTCTAATTAACGCAGAGAAAGATATTTGGAGGAATGCTTGCAACCAAACAGATCTTGGACCCCATTGACTCCCATAGTAGGAAAAATACTTTATCTTGTTTTTTGTTCTGTCCTGTTCTGTTAAACACAAAGGAAAATATTTTCTGGGGGCACTTTTGACAATGGGGTCCAAGGTCTGTTTGGTTAGGCATTCTTCCAAAGATGTTTCTCTGTGTTCATCAGAACATTTATTTGGAACTTGAGAGTAAATGTTATTTTTGGGAGAACTGTCCTTAACCAGCATCTTCAGCACTTCCAACTCGGCCTCTCTTCTTATAATTAAACTGATAGATGTTTTATGAATGTGTTGGACACACACGCCGACACAGTGATGACCCCCGAATCATTTAAACAATAAAAACTGAATTATGTGTTGTTATAACATCTGTTCAAAATGTACCTGCTGTCCAAAACGTTGTGATTCATTTTTAAACCATAGCTTTTTCTCAATATCTTTCAGCAGTGTTTCCCTGCTGTCTCGAATGTCGTCCTCTGACATGGGCCGGAGACCTCTCTGATTCTTCTTCAGTACACCTTGAGGTCTATACGTGGACCAAAAACAGACCAGAACACACAGGGTCATTGGAGGACACCGAAAGAATGTTTTATACAAGTTCATTCCTATAGAATATCTACTCACCCAGGAGGAGCTCTCTTAGGCAGACCCATGGCATTGGTGGGAGGAGATGTTGGTAGCGAGGGTAGGACAGAACTGAGGAAGGCCACAGGATTTTGGATGGGACTGGGGCTGGAGCTGCTTGAGGAGGGTGAAGAAGCTTGTGGCGGTGACTGAGGTCTAAATGCAAAGACTGAGTTCACCAGGGCAGGAGGAACTAGAGGTGGTGAGGAAACATATGCCGGTGGGCTGCTGGGACATTCCAGGATCCTTGTTGGCAACTTTCTCTGGGATGGGGCAAACTGCTTGACGGTTGGCGTCAGCTCCCGTGTTGACTTTGGGAACATCTGCGCAGCTAATTCATGAAGCATCGGAACCGGGGACTCTGTTGGAGAAGGACTCCTGAGGGAAGACAGGGTCTGGGCAGTAATGAATTCCTTTGGTCTGGTGTAGCTGAAGCTCTGGGTGGAGATGGGAATCATGGCAGGAAGAGGAGGCTGGGTGGTGGAGTTCAGCAATGGAACAGAGACTGGTGCAGGTCCAGGATTACTCAACACTTGAGGGGACGTGACCTTACTCATCTGTGCAACACTTTGAGACTTTGTATTTTGTATTAACGTGCCGGGGCGTGTAACCGGGGTGGTGTTCACCTTTGTAACAATGTTGTTTACCGCTGCTGCCTCAGGTGTTATCGGTGGATGTGTTTTAGCAACGGTCATGACTGTTTCCCTGACGGGAACAGAGTTCATCTGTGGCATAGAGGTTATGTTTATGTGAGATACGTGAGTGGGGGGGCTCACAGGGGACATATTGACCATGGTATTTGGTTGGGTGGTTAAAGCTGTGATAAACTGATTTGATTGAGGCAGAGTGAGGATGGGAGCTGCTGCTGTTAAAGGGCTGAATGGCATCTGGGCAACCGGAGTCACTGATGACATGAGCTGAGGGGCCGGCGGTGGCATCACTTTCGTTTGGGTTATGAGACTAAAGGGAACCACACTCTGTGGAAAACTATTTAACAAAGCAGAAGAGATGAGGTTTGGTTGAGGTGCTTGGGGGGTTTTGAATAAAGTGCGGTCTAATGGACTAAGAAGGGGCAAAGACACAGAAGTGGGTAAAGATGTACTCAACTGGGGTACAGGTGCAGGAGGCGGCGCTAAAGGCTGTACAGGGACATAGGCAGAAATCAACTGTTGAACTGGAGCAGAGTTCATGACACAAGGAGTTCTGAGCTGTGAAGACACTGAATTTGAAGAAGACTTAACTGGCATGACAAACGGTTCCTCAAAGCTTGTTCTGTCAGAATGTGGAGACTCTGGACTTGGAGGGATTTTGTCCTGCTGCTGTTCCAGAAGCACCTGGTTGTGAAGAATCTGAAGTTGCACCGGGTCTCTAGTATAAGGCACAAACAAAGATGTTACATATCATATTTTGTTTTACTCATACAATACAGTAAAGTGAGGGTACTCACAACTTTGGTTTAGCCAACACTGGCGGTGGTGCTTTGTTGGATTTCTCTTCGTCCTCTTCATCTTCTGGAAGTTTAAAGGTCACCCGGAGACCCACTCGAGAACTGGAGCGTGACTCATTGTGATTGACTAACACCCCTTCAGATCTAGTTTTTAGGCAGGAGGGTGGACTTTCTTCTTTTCTTCCATTGGGGGTCACGTCTGTGGAAGACTTAAAACAAGAGTCACCTGAATAAAAGTGTGATGAGAAAGAGTTGAGAGGTTTGTGTTTTGAGTCAGAGTTCATTGGCTCAAATTGAGGAACGCTGAGCGGGTCAAAATGAGGTAAACTCGATCTGAAGGTATCCGAGTGGAGCTGTCCAATACTGAGCGGGCTTAGGTTGGGCAGGCTATTGGTGAGGTCATGCCGAAGTGCGCCGGAGTTTAGCGAGTCTGGTGTACACGCTGCATCGTTCTGCGTGTCTGTTGAGCCTGAGTTACAATGGTTAAGAGAAACCACACCCGAGTGAAGTTTGTTGTTTAGCAGAGGAACGTCTGCTTCACACTTCAAAGATGATGTAGCTGGAACCTTCTGATGACATGATTCCATCATTAGGCTTGTTGCTTTGGAGCTCTTATTATTGCATCCTAATGATACACGCAAAAGAAAATTCATCCAACATGATCTACAGAAGATGATGTACTGTATTTTAATCCCACCCATAAACTGAAAATACCTTTCACCCTCAGTGCTGCGATACTAGAGACTGTGCCGTATTTATTACTGGCTGTGCAAGTAAATGTTCCAGAATCCTCCGGAAAGACCTCTGCGATGACCAGCGTGCATATCTCCTCTAGAGGAGATGGTGCTGGTTAGAGTCATGAAATGTTTCACATAAAAACACAGCAGTATTGAACTAAACCTACCAGTTTCAGCCATGGACCTGGGTTCTGGAAGGAAAAAGGGGACGCAGCAGGTTTATGGATTGTCTTAAAGCAATTTTAGTACATAGAATTCATATTCATGCATGAATTGGTGGAGGCTGAAACACTCTCTGTTGTTACAGTGAGACTTTCAACAATGTAAAAGTGAGACATACTCTTCTGAAGGATTCTGAAGTCCGGAGAATCATCGATCAGCGTTCCCTCTCTGTACCAGTGCACTTTAGGGGAGGGAACACCGTTCACTCGGCACTCCAGCACCACCAGCTGACCCTCTTGTGCCAGTACGTCATCCTGAAGATTCTGCATCACACGACAAGCATGTATTATAGCCTTCAGGTATAAATACAATGGAACAACACAAGACTTATTCTGCATAACTGGCTGTTTGTCAGGGCATGTGTTCAGTCACTGGTTATGTGTGAGTTTGGCTGGATGTTCTGACTGAGCCCACATCTGATCCATGACATTCTGCCTACTGGATATATTGAGCCCTTCCCTCTTTCGGTGTGAATCTATGCAGATATTTTGCAGGTGTGCTTTTTCTACCTTTGTAAAAACAGGAGCTGCCATCATGGGTCTTACGTCGAAGCTTTGAAGAAAACCACTGCTGCCATTTAGGTTCTGAAGAGAAACACACACAAACTGTGAAAGAGCATGTACTGTATGTGACGAGAATGCAGGATTTAACTGACCTCGGTGTTGCTCTGTTGAGATGTTGACAGTATGTCTGAAGTATCTGGAGGTGATGCTGGAGATTCAGTTGAAGTGGGCTCTATCACTGTCTGTGGCACTTCTAATGTGTCTTGCTCAGCTATTTGAGGGCTGATAAGCTCACAAGTCAGATGTTCCGTATCTTCCGGGTCAGAGGTCATCTGGGTGTGAGATGCTGGACCTGCTGGCTGTTCAAGGCTGGAGATTGTCACAGTTGGTGTCGAGTCTTGATCAGACGTGTCGGCTGTTACTGAGATTACATCGGTCTGGGGCAGGGGAGACCTTTCATGAAGCCTAAAACATCAATGTGGGTGATATGATGAGATGATGCACCAATGACAGAACATTGAGAGAGAAGCTAACGCTAATAACAGCTGTTATAAAACACATTGATTAGAGTTTTTCAAATGACAATTTAAGTGTTTGCACTCACTGGGCTTGAAGATGTTGTTCTCCTTCAGAATCTGATGATGATGCCCCTTAAAAAAATAGAAACAAACTATTGTTAGATGTTTTTCCCTCACGGTTAGTTGCTCTCATTCTTTTAGAGATGTTTGTCCTCACCCTCAATGTAGATTTCTGCCGAAGTCGAGTCTGTCCCGCAGATGTTGGAGGCGAAGCAGGAATATCTTCCCGTGTCTTCTTCAAAAGCTTCAGCGATGATCAGAGAGTGTCGATCTCCAATACTGATGATCTGAATATCAGGACTGTTTTCCAGCTCTTTACCCTCACAAAACCACCTGAAATACACCAGAATGCCACAACCAGAACTTAAACAGAGATCGACAAGAGCAGATGGAAAACTTCACTTAACCCCTAAACATTTCATGACAAAAAGTGGACACAACTTCTGTTTAAATATCAGAAAATTATCACACAACAAATGTGAATAAATGTGATGCTTAGATTCATGAGAGTATTAAAAACTACTGCCACATCAAAATCTCACTGTATTCAACATGACAGAAACAATTTACATTAACATCTCTTTATAAATCAATTGATCACCAAACATCATTACCAAAACATACACAGTTCTCCAGAATGAAGAAACAATAGAAATTTTCAATGCCCAACAGAAAATAAGTACTGTTATGCTAAAATATCAATGTCTGATCGCAAGACAAAGGATTCACACTAAAAACACAAATCCTCCAAATATGACAACAATGGCATTTATCAGAGAATACATCCACACAACTTTACATGTCATCTCTCACCTTCTGTATGAGATCAGGCTTGAAGAATAAAATAAATCTTGTCTTTATAAAGCAACAGATCCATCCATATGCTATGACATGAGTGTTCATTCATTTCTAATGAGTAAGACTCAACTTTAGAAGTCTGAGCCGTGTGTGTGTGTGTGTGTGAGAGAGAGACATCCAGCACCTGTTTCTTCATTTAACTCACACAAACTCAAACAAGCCATTCATTCATACACAACAACACGCATTTACCATCTTCACACCACAATAACCGTATACATTTTAAGCATGATATCTGTAGTAAAACTGTAGTATATGTACAACATTTACACGTACTCATTTAATGAATAGATAATAAATGATAGAGTCGATCTGACAAATGAAATTCAATAGAGCAACAACATTCAGCGTCTCACGACGACATCATATAACATGAAAAAATATATTTCAGAATTTCCTGCCAATTGGTTAGGCCGAACGATGACATGTGACGTAAAAGTCTGATCTTCTGCTGAAGAACATCACCATAGATCTTCAGGTTTATTTGTCACTGTCATCAAAGTCTAAGAGTCTTCAAAGACAAACAGAAATACATTTCTCACACATTTTCCCTTCAAAATTCGTTGCACTGTACTTGTATGTGTGTAATGACAATAAATTGAATAAAAAAAATCAAATCAAAATGGTTGTGTTTTTCATATTATCAGATAAGATCCCAGTTTCTCTGTGTGTGTGTGTGTGTGTTGACGGAGAAATGATTCAATGATTATGACATCACAGTCAGCTGACGGCACACAACACAAGGCTGAACGCAGCTGTCACGACAGGTCAAACCCTCGCTGAAAAAAGCCTCTGTTTCCTTGACCTGTCAGTGTGGGAAGTTTGCTTTGACTTGTGTTACGCTGCTTCCATTTCAATCCACATCACATTTCATACACAACTGGAACTGTGGTTACAGAAACTGTTCTTATGGCTTCATGATTCACCCTTCAGTATTATGTGCTTTGTGTTGGACTCAATCTGTCTGTTAACTCTTCCAGCACATATTACAGAAGAACGGCGCTCTTCAAAAGAAACGTCATTTGACAATAGTTTTAATTTCCCAATAAATGATTCAGTCAAAGATTCTTAAAGAAACGTTTCGTTCTTTCTTGTTAATAATCTAAATCTAAAGATCTTTATCATTAGAAAGATGGTAAAGGTTCTAGATTCAAGAAAGAATATTTTACTAACCTACGACTTTACTAAGGTTAGTCAAAGTCTACAGAGAATCAGCAGAACATATTCTTCTGTCCTCCAGATGAAATCAGACACACTTGAGTTCTATATGATCCACATAATATCAGGTGGTGTTTACTCGTGGACTCACTGAAGAAGACTCGAGATGTTCATTTAAATACTTGCATTCTCACAGCATCACATTTCTAATGTGGTAAAATTAGAATGGCTGAGGTCAGACTCCATGCTCAACTTTCATCTTTGTGCTGAAAACATGATGAACTAGATTTTAATTTGCTGTCAAACACGAATGCGAGTGGTGTTTTCTTACTGGCTCCGGGGGCCCACATCTCTATAAAAACTTCATTCTACATTTATCTCGGGTTCCCTTTCAATGTCAAATCTGTGAATATTTCAGATGTCTCTCTCTCTCTCTCTCTCTCTCTCTCTCTCTCTCTCTCTCTCTCTCTCTCTCTCTCTCTCTCTCTCTCTCTCTCTCTCTCTCTCTCTCTCTCTCTCTCTCTCTCTCTCTCTCTCTCTCTCTCTCTCTCTCTCTCTCTCTCTCTCTCTCTCTCTCTCTCTCTCTCTCTCTCTCTCTCTCTCTCTCTCTCTCTCTCTCTCTCTCTCTCTCTCTGTCTCTCTCTCTCTCTGTCTCTCTCTCTCTCTGTCTCTCTCTCTCTCTGTCTCTCTCTCTCTCTCTCTCTCTCTCTCTCTCTCTCTCTCTCTCTCTCTCTCTCTCTCTCTCTCTCTCTCTCTCTCTCTCTCTCTCTCTCTCTCTCTCTCTCTCTCTCTCTCTCTCTCTCTCTCTCTCTCTCTCTCTATATATATATATATATATATATATATATATATATAAACACATGATTCAACTCATCAGCTTGTTAGTGTGTTAACTGGAGAAACTAAATAACATTCAGAAACTGGAGACACACTGGAGAAACACTGGCTTTGTTCAGAATTCAGAAATGAGAATTCTGTCATCATATATTCACTCCCATGTCATGTCAAACCTTTGTGAGTCTCTTTCTTCTTCAGAACACAACAAAAGATATTTTGAAGAATGTTGATCATCAAAAACTGAACACTGACTGAACTCCATCATATGAAAACAAAACCAGACATTTCTCAACATATCTTCTGTTGTGTTCCACTGAAGAACGACTCACACATGAGGCGGGTGAAATAAATGATGAGAGGTATCTGACCTGTCAACAGTGAATATGTGAGTATTGTGTCAGATGTGTGAAGTGGGATTGTAATGAAGAAGATGTGAAACTGACCTCACTTCAGGTGCGGGCAGTCCTCTCACGAGACAGTCCAGCTGGACTTTACTGCCCTCTGGAACCTCTCTACTTTTGAGTTTCTGAATAAACTGTGGAGGTTCACACACGGCAGGTTCCTCTGTTCTCTCCGGCTCCATCAAAGCTGGCTTCTCACTTTCACACGGAGACTCCTGTGGCTCCACCTCCATCATACAAGCTTCCTCCACGACTCCATCCATCGGTTTGTCAAACTCCATCGGTTGTTCGTCGTGACAGAGAACCGCTCTTTCTCTCTCATCAGCATGAGGGTACGAGAATGAAGAGACGTCGAGCTGGGCTTTGTTCTGTTGTCGACTGCGATGGCCTTTACAAGAGCGAGGCCGAATTCGTTTGGAACTGTTGGCTTTGAAGAGAGAAGAAAGCTCCTCTATGAAATCAGCCGCCTTGTTGAGGAACTCTTTCTTAGATTGAGGCTCTAAACCATACGGAGCGTTTCTTGAGGGTCTTTTGAAGTCTGGAGGAGGTTCCCTGGACGTTCTGACGTTCCTCACCGCATCGTCTCGGACGGACGGCTGGGCCGGGGTCTCGATGGCCAGTTTGTCTGAAGGAATGCTGGATTGACGTCCGTCAGATTTGTGCTGGCGTTCGTGCGGCTCATGGCTGATGGCTTTGCAGGCCAAATCGACGCTCTTATCCAACTCCTCCTGACTCAAGAAAGCAGACAGATCCGGGAACGGAGCATCCAGTCTTCCAGCAGAATTGTGGGTTTTCTCTTTCAGAGATCCATACACCAGACGTCGAGGGGAATCTAAGCAGCTGGATTCAGCGTGTCGATGATGATCTCTGGCTTCAGACAGGTAAGTCTCTCTCAGGAGCTGCGATAGAGATGTGGGCTGATCCACCGTCTGATCCTGCATGACTCTAGACAAATAATAAACAACATTACTGTGAAATACATACAGTTACATAACAGTGTGAAGTTTAGCACCTTGCACAGAATGTACATGTATAATGTCTTGTTTTATTACACGGCTCGTTGGAATGCTTGATTCTGAATGGCAAAGACTTGTACTGTATATACGGGTTCAGAATGACTCGAGGGCGAGTAAGTGAGGACCGATCCTTTAAGGGTTTGCATAAAACAACTCTTTTCTGTTCTCTAAAGCCACACAGATTCAGATCTGAGAAAAGAAGTCAGAATGTGCTCCAGAGCTCATCACAGCATCGATCAAAATCAAATACATTTGACCTCTATAGAAGAATAAAGATAAACTCCTGTTGACATCAGTTTCACGTAACTTCAACAGGACTTTAATAAACATGTAGAAATCACATCTTCTTTAATATTCAGACATGTCAAAACACGTTTGTTATAGAGCCGCTTAAAACATGTGAATAATGTACTTAAAGGGATAGTTCACCCAAAAATGAAAGTTTTGTCATTGTTTACTCACCTTCAGATTGTTCCAAACCTATTAAACTTGCAAACCTTGACTCACAATTAACATAAATCAGCATTTTATTTCTATCTGTGAAGGTTTGAGGAGGGCGTCCCTGATGTTACTGAATCTAGAAACATAATCTGCCTGCAGATGCTTCTGACACTCAAACAACACAGACTGGGATTCTCTCTCTCTCTCTCTCTCTCTCTCTCTCTCTCTCTCTCTCAGCTGCTGTGTTCATTAATCTCCAGAACCCCCCCCCCACCCCGGCAGAGATAATAATAGTAAGAGCTCACTTGACATGATACAAACATACCGTTATATATCATAACTTCTGCAAGTTCAGAACCAAAGACTCCTATATGGGAGTAATTTCCAGAAATACATGTGTGCACAGAATAAAGAAACTGTGATGACATTCCAGTCAAAAATAGAAACAGACACACAAGTGATGATGTTAAAGTGAAGCCATAAAATATTAAAGTCACGCTCACAGATCACAAGATGATTTACCTTCAGTGTGACGTCCACAATCTACTGCACAGAACTTCACCGTCCAGCTTACAGACGTCAGAATCTGTCCTGTGCCGAGTTAACCTTGAGTTCCTGCCGGCCGAGGTGTCAGCAGCACAAGAAATAACATTTGCTGGCAGCTCATTGCGAGGGAGGCGTGTGTGTGAGAAAACTGTCAGAGGAACGGCTGATAGAACACCAGCACTCGTGCATTATGGGAGATTTCATAGTTTGTTTTTAAAATAACTCAGGTAAGCAACACAAGACAGAATTTTTGAAAAAAACTCAGTTTATTAAACTCCACGTTTAAAGGTTAATTCACACTCATCCACGTTTGGGTTGGATCAATGTAAATCAGCATTAACATATGAACATGATTTCAGTGTTATATTAAGAACTGAAGATTTACAGTCTGAAAGTGAATCTACACGGTTAGATTTTCAAGATTTAATCCACATCAGTTATTAGCAGCGCTTTATATTACACATCATCACACCAGATCATGTGATGAATTATTTTTTATGGAAAAAACAAGCCAATAGTTACATGATTCATTTACATGCACATATCAAAATAAACTTAAAGATCTGAATGAAATAAAGAAAGGCAAAAGCCAAAGGCACGTCATTCTTATGGTGTGTGTGCGTGCGTGCGTGTTAAAACTACACTTGCCATAAAATTTCTAGAATTTCTTTGTTTAGTAGTGATCCCTTAATGAAAAATATCAAAAATAGCATCATCATCATATTCATCATCATGTACTAATAAAAGATGGAGTGAAGATCTCCTTTCTGTGTGTAAAATGAATCCAGTAAAAGCAGAAAAGAGCTCCAGGTGTGTATGATGTGCTTTTTCAAATACTGAGAGGTCCCACTGATCATCACAGCAGCAGTTTTCTAATGCTTTTGGCAATTCTCACAATAATAGATTTCTAGAACTGAAACTATGTGAAGTGTTTTTACAGACTGATGGTCTTTCAGAAGGTTTGATACTTGTGTCACGACTCCTCGCTCGCTCTCTTCCGTGACTGATCGCCTCTGGAAACAGACAACAGATTCAGGAGTGGTCATGTTTGAATTATTGGGTCTGTTTTTTAAACTGGTTTACGGCGGACAGCGTTACCTGCAGAAACCGTTCTGCGACAGCTCCAGCTGAAGCTTTTTGTCTTGAGCAGCATAAAACGGGAGCTGAGATTCAAGAGCGGGAGGATGAATCTGAGGAATGAATCTAGAGAACAGAGCCGGGGCGAGAGGAACCCAATCTGTGGACAAAAACACAGATTCATAAAGAACATTGCAAAACAAATGAAGCAGAATCACTAGAACCCTTCAGAAAATCTCACCCGGCCGGAGGCTGTAAAGACCTTTCACCACACTCGCCATTGTTGATGGTTTGACTTGAAATGGCATGGAATGAGCGTTTTGAAGAAGAGCTGATGAAACATAAAAAAACACTTCACTCAATATATGTGTAAAACAGATTTGCTCTGTGGTGATGAAAGGATTTGTACTGACGTAGTAACGTGTGGACGTGTTTCTCTGCCACATGATCTGAAAAGAGCTTCATGAGATCATCCCTCAGGTCTCTGTTCAGCTTGGTCTCGATGTAGAACTTGTTCTTCAACAAAACACCACAACAATTTACTACACAACTCATTGAGAGGAATCTGAAGTTTGAAAAAACATTTTTACCATATAGATGAAAACTGGAACGATGCAGTGCAGGGCGGCGGTGTACTGAGTCAGAGCAACGTTGAAGTTCTCAATGAAACACTCCGCCGGACTGGCCTTCAAGAAACATCCCAGAATATAACGTGATAAATATGACATAACAGTGGCGGATTGTTGCGTGATCATTTGTTGAATGCGCTGACCTGCAGCATTGACGAGACTCTTTCCAGATGACACCTGATTTTCCACATCAAGTCATTGTACAGCAGTTCAGAATGCTGCTGACACACACACTTATACACGTGACTGAAAAAACAATGACAGACGTCTGACTTACTTATAACACTCACACACACACACACACACACACACACACGCACACAACACAGACCACACGTATACACACATGGCACGCACCTATATATCTGTTCATATGAGATGGAGATGTGCTCCAGTGGACTCTGAGTGAGCAGCTGATCCACGGCTGACTCCAGTTTGGGCCAGTACACCGTCCTGTACTCTTCTGCGCTCATCCCATTCATGACTGACACACAGATTCAACAACATCACAGTTCAATCCACTGAAGGTTTGACATGTCACGTCTGTCATCTACTAAGAGTTCATCTCTCCGTCGGTCGGTTGCTATAGAGCTTGTCAATCGACATCACGCCGTGTTGAATGCTCCGCCATGTTGGGAGGCTGGCTGCTATTGCCATCAAAGGAGAGTTTTGTTTGTTTGATTAATCATACATCTGTGGTTGGTCGGTCTTGCTGTATTAAAAACTACAATACCATTACGCGGAGTCGTTCTGGAAAAGGCACTTCCGATTTCTCCATATATCAAAACAATAATAACAGCGGAGTATGAGCCTCCCAAAATGGCGGAACTGCAACATAAAACACAAGGCTAGACGTCAGCTTCACATTCTCTATACGTCACTAAATTTAAACTTATCTTTGTATACTGTACTGGGCTTTAATGGACTAGTTTTGATGCACTTATGTGTCTTGTTGCCTATGTTGTTATAATTGCTTCCAATGTTTCCTCATCTGTAAGTCGCTTTGGATAAAAGCGTCTGATAAATGACTAAATGTAAATGTAAACTGAATTTCATGACACGATGATGATGATGATGATGATGCAAGACTGTGACTCTAAAGCTTCCCAGATATTTACCACGTCACAGCCGTCATCATCTTTAACGTGTACTACAGTAACAGCAGTGTATTCTCTGAAGCACGTGCAGCATCTGACATCAAAACATGTCAATCATCTGAGCGATCACGTGACTGTAGTGTCTGATTGCAGCTGAACTCACGGAATCTGGAAGCTGAGCTGAGCAGCAGTGCGTCTGATTCACAAGCGTCACTGCTGCTGGAGTCCGAGTCCACACACACCTGCGCACACACACACACACACACACACACACACACACCTGTGAGTCGACATACACGCATCATATACAGATATCCACACATCCACAGAAATGAACAAACACACACCTGCGCAGGTGAGCACACGGCGCGAGAGTTATGGTTGTGATCATCGAGCGACTCGAAATCTTCTTCCTCCATTTCATCCATTTGACTGGAGTAGCGGAAGAAGTTTACCGTCACATCACATCTGCGGCTCGTGTTTCTCTTCAGTTTGTTTTGTTGTCACTCCGCAGTGAGACGGGACGCCGACTTCCGTAAAATGGCCGACGGGTTTCGAGTATGAGCTTCCGTATCAAAATAAAAGTCCAACGGAACGTCCGAACACCGTGTTTAATATCACTTGCTTTAAAAAATACTCAATTTATTACTTTTTGAAATATCCATTAAAATATCGTGAAACCTTTAAAACAAATTTCTGGTGATTTTCCATTTCAGTTTTTTAATAAACATTAACAACAATTAGTTCCGACCAGGGGTCGTATTGTATCTTCAATATAGGACACAAGACCGTTATTAGTCTATACAGCAGTGACATGGTCATACTGTACAGCACTTCATGTTTTATCCCACACTGACCCCTGCTGGTTATATTCGTATTGCACTTCCTCTTTGTGATCAAAAGTAATGTGATTGGAGTCAAATCTTAAAATGGTTTGTTCAAAAGAAAAAAAACGGATTGAGAATTTGATTAGATCACAAAATCCAATCTAGGTTTTGATCCAGATCAAATTTGTCAGTTTGTGTGGTTCAAAGCTTTTCAGTGAGATCAGGAACCTTTGATCCGTTAAACAAGATTATACAGATCCAAGCAGAAGGGTGGATTTCAGGGAACAGAAAATGTTATAAAAACTTAAATGTACACAAACATACAACATTTATATCATGTAATATACACACACGCAGACATATTTATTTTTCTCTTGATAAGTTTGCTTTTTAAAATTAGGCTTCTTCCTATTAAACCGTTCAGTAGCTGACAGTAAAGAAAAACAGATTTTGGCAGCATAAAATAATCCCATTTTAAATATTTTTAATATTGAGCGCAAAGTCTCTTGGGTGAACACAATGCAATATATATACACACACTCACCTAAAGGATTATTAGGAACACCATACTAATACTGTGTTTGACCCCCTTTCGCCTTCAGAACTGCCTTAATTCTACATGGCATTGATTTAACAAGGTGCTGAAAGCATTCTTTAGAAATGTTGGCCCATATTGATAGGATAGCATCTTGCAGTTGATGGAGATTTGTGGGATGCACATCCAGGGCACGAAGATCATGTTCCACCACATCCCAAAGATGCTCTATTGGGTTGAGATCTGGTGACTGTGGGGGCCATTTTACTACAGTGAACTCATGTCGTGTTCAAGAAAACAATTTGAAAATGATTCGAGCTTTGTCACATGGTGCATTATCCTGTTGGAAGTAGCCATCAGAGGATGGGTACATGGTGGTCATAAAGGGATGGACATGGTCAGAAACAATGCTCAGTTAGGCCGTGGCATTTAAACGATGCCCAATTGGCACTAAGGGGCCTAAAGTGTGCCAAGAAAACATCCCCCACACCATTACAACACCACCACCAGCCTGCACAGTGGTAACAAGGCATGATGGATCCATGTTCTCATTCTGTTTACGCCAAATTCTGACTCTACCATCTGAATGTCTGAAGAAATCGAGACTCATCAGACCAGGCAACATTTTTCCAGTCTTCAACTGTCCAATTTTGGTGAGCTCGTGCAAATTGTAGCCTCTTTTTCCTATTTGTAGTGGAGATGAGTGGTACCCGGTGGAGTCTTCTGCTGTTGTAGCCCATCCACCTCAAGGTTGTGCGTGTTGTGGCTTCACAAATGCTTTGCTGCATACCTCGGATGTAACGAGTGGATATTTCAGTCAAAGTTGCTCACCTATCAGCTTGAATCAGTCGGCCCATTCTCCTCTGACCTCTAGCATCAACAAGGCATTTTCTCCCACAGGACTGCAGCATACTGGATGTTTTTCCATTTTCACACCATTCTTTGTAAACCCTAGAAATGGTTGTGTGTGTAAATCCCAGTAAATGAGCAGATTGTGAAATACTCAGACCGGGCCGTCTGGCACCAACAACCATGCCACGCTTAAAACTGCTTGAATCACCTTTCTTTCCCATTCTGACATTCAGTTTGGAGTTCAGGAGATTGTCTTGACCAGGTACACACCCCTAAATGCATTGAAGCAACTGCAATGTGATTGGTTGATTAGATAATTGCATTAATGAGAAATTGAACAGGTGTTCCTAATCATCCTTTAGGTGAGTGTATGTATATTTCTTGTATCCCATCACCATGTCTCTTTAGGGCTTCTGTAGAGCACTAGTAATCCAGATTTGGTAATCTAAAAAAGTGTGTATCTGGATCAGGGTGATCCAATCCAGTTTTGCTTTGAAAAAAGGGGAAAAAGGAAGATGGATTATTTGACCCTAGATAGCAAAATATGGGATTCACACATCATTCTTATCCAGATTAAACTTTCTGAACAACCGGCCCCAGAAGATTCTTTTTATTTCTTTGAGTAGTTCAGTCCATCAGATTCTGTCTGGTCTAAAACATGTGGTATTAATGGTACTGAACCTATACAAGTCTGATAAAAATGCTCTTTTAAAAGAAACCAGTCTGACGAATTTAAAGGCGTTTTCTTCTGGACCCTTCACATGTGGAACATGAAATCACATCTTGAGTTGTTGACAAGGTAATTATCCAACTAAACTGAATAGGATGCCGGACCTCAATGATAATTTATATAAATTGATCATTGTGAGATCCTTTTTTTTTAAGTATATACACACAATAGTGTTCCTATACAAAACCACATGCTTTATGTAAAGAAACCAGTATGTATGTGTGTGATAACCGCTCCGAAATGTGTGGTCACACTTGATGTCCTGCCTGCATGTAGGCAAACACCGAACGTGTGAGGTGAAAATGACATTTTTCAAACATTTTCAAGGAAATTTTGAGGAAATGAAGTCAAACTGCATTATGTTGTGTTGATAATTCAAGTTGACAGTGTCATAAAGATTTAATGCCCAATCAGTGACAACAGAAAAATGCATTCCGTAGAAACCATCAAAGAGACAAAAGACACTAAGTGCTTGACAAAAAGAACAAGAGTCAAAATGCATGTCAGTCTCTGTCTTGCAAAAACAGATAACAAATGGCAAGCATAAGTCCATGACTATATTACAAGGTATAAAACAGTTTGAAAAGACTGAACGTAGCTGCCAACTGTTGAGAAAATGCCGGAGTTTGATGAAGATGGTGGACAGAAGCAATGACCGGCTCTGACAAAATACAAAAAAAACCAGATATGGAAAAAGCAATCTTTGGTCTGAAAATCATTCCCTTTTTATCCCAAGCGTCCACTGGCACTCTGGAATGAAACATTTTGTACATCTAAAGATACAAACAGACTGGTGATAATAAAAGAAAACTGTATAAGGCAAACAAAATGAAAGGCAACATGCATTAGAAAACATAACAGGTCTGACAGGGATCAGAGCAGAAGTCCATCAGCGGTTATCGTGTTTCTGTTGTGCTGTTGTGTAGGTTTGTGTTTGTCGTGCTGTCTGTCTGAAGGCTTTTGTGTTCATTTTCTTGTACTGTCTCTTCGCTCTCGATCGGCGGTGTGATGTCCTCTCCCACGTCACTGTCTTCATTCTCACTGTCACTGCCACACGAACTGGACGTCTCATCTTCTGAACTGGAGTAAACTTCAGCACCGTGGAAAATGTAGCGGTTCGGCGTTTGAAACAAATACTGAGAGGCTGAAAACAACAACAACATTTATGAGAAGACGGAACTAACAGATGGTGTGAACCCAGAGAAAGTAATGAAGGCTTTACCTCCGAGGCGTTTGCTGATGGGACTCTGACAGATTCGTCTCCTCCAGCGGCGTCTGGACATCTCAAACCGCTGTTGTTCCTCAGGTTCTTCTTCTTCTTCTTCTTCAGGTCTGTCAGCACGAGGGCTTGTCGTCTTCGCAGACTGTGTATTCAAGCCTGAGTCCGTCACCTCAGACTGGAGGCTCCGAGGGCCGCTGGGTTCGGTCGTCTCCGGCGAAGGACTCGTTCTTTCGGATGTCTCCTCGGTTTCCTCATTTGTTTCAGGAGACGGAGCAGTTGGACAGTCAGCGGTGACCTCAGAAGAGTCGGCAGCATCGGTCTCTTGCGTGGACGTGCTCTCGGCAGACAGCGGCTCCACTGGTATGGGTGACGGGGCGGGGGGTTTCTCTCGGATCTCGCTGAGACGGCAGGAGTTGAAGCAAAGCTGCTCAAAGTCTCCACCCAGCCGATTACAGAGCTCGTTTACGATGACATCACAGTCTCCCAGCAGCTCCACATCAAAGTTCAGGTGTGGCAGCGGCTCGCGGTTTATCAACACCTGAGGCACTTCATGAGGGATTGAGCCTTTACAGAGACAGAACAACCAAAAGCTCTCATTTCAAACCTAAAATCACTCACAAGAAAAAAAAAAGCAGCACAGCCGAGGTGTTCGGGACATGATGGTTCATGTAAAAACTGTGTATAACTTCAATGGTGTGCAGGGACATTTAAAACAGGGTGACTGCACTCCTTCTTTAAACAGAAGACAGAACATACTCGGTATGAGAGCAACCGGACGAACTTTCAGCGAGGAGCCGATCACGATGAGAAGGTCCACCTCATCTTTATCCTGCTTCATGGCTCTGTGGAAGAATTCCGGAAGGTTCTCGCCAAAGAAGACGATGTCTGGTTTCATGATGGCATAAGGGATGTCCGACGGACACCTTGGACAGTGAGGAACCACCTTCAACCAGCAAAACACACAGTTTCCATAAGCAGCCCAGGCTTTAGCAGGCAAATCATTTGACGTTCACATTCTCCATCATACCTGCTTGAATATATCTTCTCTTACTGCCTCACAGTCCACCTTATGTTTACACACCAGACAAGACGCTGTGGCGAAAGACCCTGAAGACAAACAGAACTATGCCATTACACTTTTGTCTGGGAAATAAAACCGATCCATCCCACATGATCTCAAACCCAACAGCAACACTTTGTTGACATTCAATGTAAATGTGATGGTGTGGTTTATATACCGTGACACTGAATAATCTTCTGGATTCCAGCGACTTGCTCCAGTGTATCAATATTCTGCGTGTAGTTTCTCAGTAACCTTCCCTTCTTATCCAGCATTGAGATGAACCTGTGACACGGAGACGGCTGAAACTGTCCTGGGTAAATTTCCTGAGAAACAGGAGGTGGAAAAAACTTTCATTGACATTAACTGGCAGTTATTGTTTCTCGTCTGGAAGTGCAGAAGTGTTTATCAAACCTTAGCAAACTTAAAAAATGGCCTCGGGTCTCTTCTGAAATAATCAATGTCGAACATCGCTTGCGGATCGGGAAGGTCTGGAAAATCCACAGCCAGTCGAGCGTAAATGCCATCTCGTGATCGAAAGTCAGGAATTCCACAGGAAACAGAAACCTGCGGAGAAACAAAAAAACATCTCCATTCACTGTCTGCAACACCATTATTATAGTTAAATCAAACTATTTAAACGCTTTTGTTGATTGAAATCAAATAAAAAAACTGAAAAAAGCGCAGAAAAATTATTAACTAAAAATAAACACCAAACTAAAATTGAAACAAAAAATGACCCATCCTGTATATATAGCAGTATAAAAAAAAAAAAAAGAGTAAATAAATGGTAACTAAACATAAGTGCAAAAATGCACAAATTAATACTAGACAAATATCAAAGTGAAATATGAAAGAACGGCTCTGGTCTGTGTTAAGGACGAGCGTGTTGAACACTCACCCCAGCACCGGTCAGCACGAGGATCTTCTTGCTTTCGTTCAGGAGCCGGACGACGTCTTCTAAGGTGTTGATGTCTTTGCGTTTCTTTCTTTTGGGCGGTTCAGAGATGTTGATGATGATCTGCCACAGTGTCATGTCATCCAGATCTGGTGGAAGGGCGGTCTCGGGCAGCAGATCTTTCAGAATGGCCCTCGGATCGGATCCTCTCATGATGTGCTGCTGAATAAACCGATAGGAACCTAAACAAAGAACATCATAAAAATCTGTGAGCAACATAAACCAAACACACAAAGCTCTAAACGTCTGTCTTCACTGTCACAATTGAACAAAAAGTTTCTCCGTTCAGTTTATCCAGATGGGCTTCATCAAACTAATGTCTGAATCTCTTTGAAAGATTTAATGCTTGAATCCAGTCATTGGTTTTTCTTTAGAAGGAATGTTGTGGACTGGCACAGGATTCAGCCGACAGATTGAGTTCGGTCAAGACTCACCGATCTGCGGTTGAGGGGTCCAGTCACTGGAGCTGGCGCGAGATGAGCACTCATCATCATCATCATCATCACCATGACGATCAGGTGATGTAAAGCCATTTGGATGGACGCCTTCATGAGACAACTCTGTGTGAAAAATAACACAAAATCTTACATTCATGTCACATCTGCTCCAGTAATACATTATTAGAACAACAGCCATCATTGAAAACTGAGATATATTCCCTCCAAAACCACCATCAGCTTTTATCCTGTCAAATGCTTTTTTGCGATTAAACGGATTTAAGACTGCAGTACTGTAATGACGTCATCACCACATTATAATACATGTATGCATTTTGCATACGCTAAAAAGAAACTTGCATTATTATACACCGTTTCTGAGTATGTGTAATCCGGTGGGATCGAACCCTTGACCTCAGCCTCATTTAGCAGACGCTTTTATCCAAAGAGACTAACAGAGAGTTCAGGGAGCAATAAGCGATGTGTCATGTCATAGCAAAAGCTAATCCACAGATACTCGCGTCATGATGTAACCACTGAGACACAGGACAGCCCAATACCGTGATCATATAGTGCATTCATACTACACTCATGATACTACCACAGTCTGACCATAACACATCTCAGAGCGCGTCTCGCTCACTATAATGTGTCTTTATGAAGAATGAAAACACGGTCAGTCTGACAGCTCGGTTAAGAGAGTAACTTAAGTCATCAGTTTACCGGAGAGCTCGAGCTCGGCTTCGGCGGTTCTCCCGGGTTCAGTGCGCTTTATTGAGGCCTGATCGCTCTCATCGATGCCCGCCGGCTCTGAGCTCGCCGACTCGGTTCCGTTGTGCTCCGGATCACCGGACTGGTTCATCCCTCTCGGTTTCTTCACCACCGGCTCGTCCGGATCAGCAGAGCGACCGGTATCGGCGGGTCCGTCCCGTTTATTTTCGCAGTCCGCCATCTTCGGCTGGGAGTGAGTAGGGGAGGAGCTTCCAGTGGGCACCTAACATGACGTCACTGCAACTGCGTGCGCCGTACGGCCATTTAAACCGAGCACGTGATAAACAGCGACACGGTAACACCGTGCTGGAAACCATTCGGATGTTAAGATCTGATAGAAAGACAACACTTCGAGATAGACTTAAATTATAAATAATACAATTATAGAAGCGTAACAGACACAAATGATACACCACAGACGTACAAGAAAGTATCATAACACTGAAAAATGACTTTACGGCAACGGGAGTGTATACACGAGACTTTACGGTAACGGGAGTATATACCCGAGACTTTACGGTAACGGGAGTGAATACACGAGACTTTACGGTAACAGGAGTGTAACGTTACTTGAGTGTCGGAGATTGACGCGCATATGGAGTCGTTATTAAACTGCAGATCGGAGGATTCGGAGGATTATTATGGGCTGCTCGGGTGTGATGAACTCTCCACGGTAAACGCACAACTAAAAAGATCGTTTATTTTTGTAGGCCTACGTATTGCTTTTAACGTCGCCCTAAAATACAATGATTCTTAAATGTGAAAGTGGTGCCTGTGACGTGTGTAAATGATGTGATGAGTGCACAGCTGTGAGAGAATGAGTTTGATGATCAGGAGAAAGGCCTGTTGAATGTGTCACACAGCGGAAGCGAATAACAACCATAACAACACAACATCCTGTCACTCTCTCTCTCTCTCTCTCTCTCTCTCTCTCTCTCTCTCTCTCTCTCTCTCTCTCTCTCTCTCTCTCTCTCTCTCTCTCTCTCTCTCTCTCTCTCTCTCTCTCTCTCTCTCTCTCTCTCTCTCTCTCTCTCTCTCTCTCTCTCTCTCTCTCTCTCTCTCTCTCTCTCTCTCTCTCTCTCTCTCTCTCTCTCTCTCTCTCTCTCTCTCTCTCTCTCTCTCTCTCTCTCTCTCTCTCTCTCTCTCTCTCTCTCTCTCTGTCTCTCTCTCTCTCTCTCTCTCTCTCTCTCTCTCTCTCTCTCTCTCTCTCTCTCTCTCTCTCTCTCTCTCTCTCTCTCTCTCTCTCTCTCTCTCTCTCTCTCTCTCTCTCTCTCTCTCTCTCTCTCTCTCTCTCTCTCTCTCTCTCTCTCTCTCTCTCTCTCTCTCTCTCTCTCTCTCTCTCTCTCTCTCTCTCTCTCTCTCTCTCTCTCTCTCTCTCTCTCTCTCTCTCTCTCTCTCTCTCTCTCTCTCTCTCTCTCTCTCTGTCTCTCTCTCTCTCTCTCTCTCTCTCTCTCTGTCTCTCTCTCTCTCTCTCTCTCTTACGGAGCAGATTGTTAATGAGTTTAAAGTGCGAGCCCTGTCTTGTCACCCTGACAAACACCCAGAAAACCCCAGTGCAGGTATTTCCATAACATTCATTATTTCATAATAAAAACAGCATTTCTCTGTATCAGGTGTTTTTGTTTGTTTGCAGTTGAGGAGTTTCAGAAGTTACAGGAAGCTAAAGAAGTTCTGACAGATGAAAAGAAACGAAAGAATTATGATCTCTGGCTCAGAAGTCAAATTAAAATCCCATTCAGCCAGTGGCAAGCGCTCAGTGACTCTGTTAGAATGGTGAGTGAAATGATTCTTGAATAAATGAGGATTTATAATCCCAGTAAGAATGACAGTTGTGTGTCTGGCGGTTCAGTCGATGCACTGGGCTGTTCGGAGCAAGAAGGAGCCGATGCTGGAAGCTCCCAAAGACCCAGAACATCAACACACTCCATCAGAGAAACAAGAAGAGAAAACTTCTGGTCAACTGCCATCAAGTAAGATCAAAAGAATCATAAACACGCACAATGAGTGAATGTTGTTGTGATTTACTCTTGTGGTGTTTTGTGCGTTTGACAGGTGATTATTGGCATCACAGGTTCCGCTGGGCAGCCGAAGCTCCTTCAGGCCTTTTAAAGAAGTTCAGGAACTATGAAATATAAAGATTCATCCGTTCTCTTGTCTTCTCTTTTCTGGCTTTTGTGTGTTTGTCTTCTGTGATTGTACACAACATGTTTTATCTTAGAGTTCATTTTCATTCATTCAAACTGAATGAACTTGATTTAAGCCATAATAACTATAAAGATTTAAGATAACTAACCCCACAAAAACATTTTGTATTTACATGAGAATCGAAAGTGTATGTTTTCTTGTATGTCTTGTATAAACACTTGTTTAACATGTGTGTGTTCATGTATTTTTGTATCGTGTGCTTTGCTATGAACATTCAGAGTGTTTGTGTTTGTGTGCTGACAAAATAAAATCAACTATTTTGTATCTGGAAAACTTTTTAACATGAAAAAGAAAAACTCACTCGCGCACCGCCCCCTCTGTGTGTTGGTTCAGCGGCTCTTCCTTCTGATTGGCCCATCCTCCCGTCAATCATAAACTCGAGTCGCGTCGGGGTCGTGCAGCACGCACACACACACAAGTAGAAGATGGCGAGTAAACTTCTGCTGCGCGCGTGTCGCGTCACTTTGATGAGAAGAAAACATGTTTTACTGCAAACGCCTCAGCGCGCGATGTCCGCTAAAGGTGAGAGACGCTCTGATGTCGCGCCTGCAGGTGTAACGCTAACTAACAAACACACATGTTGCGCTTTGTCTGTATTAATAAACGAGTTTAATGTCAGCGCTGTTGTGTATTCAGCAGAACACGAATGTCACCTGTTCAGACTTACAGAAACTAAAGCGACACGATAGAAAGATTCGCTATATTTTATAAAGTATCAGTAACATAAACGACAGTAATAACACTTAACAGTATGAAGAGTGATCTGAATGAAGGTCATTTGTAGTCCGGCCTCTGTTGGCATGAATCTGAGTTCGTGTGTCAGTTATTCTTGATCATTAACATCATCTGATCTCGCGGGGTTTGGCGACATCCAGCGGCCCACAGCAACACACGAGAAATCAATCCCAGATGACGTCACTTGTGTTTCAGGTATCCCAACAGATGAGGAACAGGCTGCAGGTCTGGAGCGACGTGTCCTGCAGGCCATGAAGAAGGGCAAAGTGAGACAAACCTGTGACATTTCATTTGAGTTTGAGCTTTACAGTAAGATTTCCTTACAAATGAATCAAACTCCATCTGTTGTGTAGGATCCATACAGCATTCTCAAGCCAAAGGAATATACGGGAACCAGAGACGACCCTCATATCGTGCCCAGCATCAATAACAAGCGTCTGGTTGGCTGTCTGTGTAAGACACGAGCACTAGAGAAACAGCAGCTCATGTTCATACGCTTCACACTGAAACAACATCTACAAATGTGTCGTTTGTGAATGTTTCCACTCAAACTATATAGAAACTTATTTATTTGATATTAGCTATCAAATAAACTCACTTAAAGGCCTATGAAAAGAGAGAGAGAGGGGGAGGGGGAAAGGTCATGGTTATTTTCCAGAAGGACTTTTGAACTTGTTGTCTTGTGTTGTGCAGGTGAGGAGGACAACACGGCCATTGTTTGGTTCTGGCTGCATGAAGGAAACCCACAGCGCTGTCCGTCCTGCGGCTCGCATTATGAACTCGTCCATCACGAGCTTCCTCACTGATCTCTCTCTCTCTCTACACACATGCAGCAGAACTTAATCTGCTCTTCATACTGTATGAACCTCGGCGCCCATGCCAAACACGTACAGCATTCTAAAAATAAAGTTATTTCAAAGCTTCACTGACATGTGTGGATCTGCACAATTACTGTCAGTATAAGTGAATCGGTCTTCAATTATAAAAAACATGACGAAACTGGTAATGAATTGTTAAAAGTTGTTGTCTTCTTTCAGTGGTAAATATCTAGACAGTCAGATGCTGTCTAAACAGAAACACACAAACATAAATAGAGAAAAAAATTGTGTTTATTTACAATCTTCAAAGACCAGCATTTGTCACAGCAACACACACACACACACACACACACACACACACAGGTACAGGTTAATGGAAGTAGACGCGTGTGATGAGAAGACTAACAGCAGTTATTGTGGTTTGATCAGATGGAACGCTATCGGTGGCGTTTTATTATTCATGTTTATGATAATGCTGAAACCGAGGAGTACACATTTGATTTTCATCTGGACTTTAAATCAGATTTTGATACTTATTCAAATAGAAATTATACAAAAATAAATACTGAGTTTGTCTTTTTTAAATTAAGGCATCAAACACAGAAGATCCCGAAGAAGATGAACATCATTGTTTCATAACAAAATAATGTTCAGAAAACAAAATGTTCATTTATCCACAAGATAAATGTGTGAGATGGCAAAATGTGCAGTTGTGAGATGGCAAAATGTTCAAAAACGATAAAAACGTGAGAATACTGGACCAGTATCAGTCCACCTCACTGGTTTAGCAAAAGAAACTTCAAAACAGCTCAAGAATTCTTGAAGTTTATTTGAAGAATATCTAAAATAATGAAAACATTGCATACGTGACATTTTTAATGCTACTTTAACCAAAGAATACAAGCATAAGCAGAGGGAATATTTCCAGAAATCTTTTATCCCTTGAGTAAATAACCAAAGACTGCTATAAAAACACAGTTTATAGATGTGATGAATGCGAGCGATTGCGCTCCTCTCTTTCTGAAGCGTGTGTTACCTGCGTCTCTCAGATGGAGCGCTTCATCGCTGTCAGACGAGATTAAAGCCCTGGTTGTGTTCAATAGCCTGCAGCAGTTTCTCTCTCAGTGTCTCTTTGTCAGTGTACTTGGGAAGGTCTAGCAGGTTGAAGCACGTGTGCGCTACAGGGAAATACTGCTCGCCGCCGCCAGTGGGTTGAATGACCAGCGCTAAACTCTTCATACCCAGAATGGGAATTCGGTCGCTGCCCGTCAGGAACACTGAACACAAGAGATGAGGACACTCGTAAAACAGCAGCAGGTCAACCCTTACTCACAAACTAATGACTGACTAATGGTCAATGAGTTTGAGTCCGGTCATTTTCTTTATAGTCATCACATAAACTGAGCTCACGCTCATAAATATTACATACATAGAAAGTTCTTCTTGTCCTCTAAAGGCAGCTCATGAAACACCTCCCAGAATATCTTGATGGTGGCATGATCCGCCCAGTATTCCCCCTTATACTCTGTGCTCTGAAAACCAATACAGTCACACCGTCAGACCTCATCTAACACATCTACACACACAACAGCAGCAGCACAGACATTCATAGAACAGATAAAACTGATCAACACAAAAAGTTGATATATTCAGAACTGTTTGAGTGATGTATTCTCAGCTTTTGTGATTTTCTGTGCATTTGTTTGTATATTAAAGTAAAACTCCTCTTTCCTGATACACTGTTGTTTGCTTTTTTGCCAAATAATTCTGTAGAATAAATACATGAACCATGTTTTGAGTATTTTGTATGATACATATCATATGATGATGTTTAATGTAACCCGAGGGGTCATTCATTCAAAGCAAATATCTCTTCCAGACATCACATTTGTCCGTGACTGTATATGCTGGATGGAACAGTATTTGAATAACGCCATTGATTCTAGAAGAGCTGCTCTGTGAGATGAAGGACTGTCCTGTGATGATTCTGTGTGTGCTGTTAGCTGCTTTACGTCGTTCCTCAAGTCAAGACAGCAGATGGACTGTTCTTGTTTACCTTCTCCAACTCTTTCCAGTCATAGTTTGTGTTTCCTATCACCATCGCCTGCAGTTCACTGGGCTGAAAAAGCTCCAGAACTTTCCCTCCGCACACTTTATGAAATCCAGCGTAGAACGCCGTGAACTGAGGAGCCACAGAAGTGTTGAAAATATAATCCACGTAAGCAGAGACAAACTCCTGCCTGTGAAAAACACATGAATGCAGTCAGACGTCTGTGTGCGTGTGTGCGCGTGTGTGTGTGCGATCACAGCACCTGTTGGACATGTTCACACCGATGTCCATCCCATTGGGTATCAGCTCTAATACTTCTGTAGCACCAAAGTTGTCCTCTGTCACCTAGAATGATAAAACACAGCAGAGTTGAGAGACGCTGTGTGTTCTTTTGAATAATGTTTGAATGTGAAATGCTTCTTACTGTGAAATTCAGACAGAAGGTTTCTTCTAAATCCTCTTCTGTATAATCCAGCAGCTGCTGAAGACTCCTGAAGAATTCAAGAACTTCAACATTTGACACAACAGCTCATGTCACACACACACACACACACGATCATAGAAATCCTTTTGCATTTAAAAAAATATTGTTCTGTGTGATTTATAAGCTTCTTCCCTGCAGGACCACAGTGACACGAGTATATTCATACACGCACACATGCGCGTCAATGTCATGAGCCCTTAGAGAAACTGTCTTCACTTCTGCTGTTTATAAAAGGATATATCCAGAAGATATCTGTGAATGTTAAAAATATCAACGCACACACACACCTTCCCACGTCGGGCATGAGCTCCTTCAGGTCCTCTAGCGTTGGACTTTTCTTCAGCAGTTTCTTATAGAGCGCTAGAGGAAAGTTCAGCTCCACTATGGTCAGATTATAGATGGCCAGACCACAGATCACACCGACCAGATGAAACAGATCGATGTCTTCAAACGTCTGTGTTCAAACAGAACGTGAACGAGTGAAGCTTCTCATTTACAGCTCACACATCATCAAGATCATCATCATTAACAAGCGGAAGACCTTATGAGCGAACCAGATGAGTCTAGAGTCCTCGTTGTATCTGAACATGCCGTACGTTGGGTCCAAGAGCTCTTTCATCATGAGCAGAAAGAATTCTTTCCTCACACCACCAGCATCTACAGCCTCTTCACCCACAAAAATCACCTGCGCCGTCAAACACACACACACTTCAAACATTCATATACTATAAGATACAATTCTCAACAGATTCTCCTGTCATTCATCAGTGATCGTATTAACCCTTAAACTAGCATTAGAAATCAGTCACAGTCACTCCTACCTTGAGAGGTTTCTTGTAATCCACGTTTTTGGACTTCCTCAGCACCTCCATGGTGTCTCCGACCACATTTTCTCGCCGCACGATGAGAATGAGACACGGGTTGACCGACTCCACCCCTCCGCCCCCCGACAGAAAGAGAGAGGTGAAGTTCTGCCTCTGCGCCTGGTCCACAGCCATCTGACAGCACACAGTGATGTGAGTTTACTACAGTCAAACCTCGTCTCACAAGAGCCAGACAGAGTCTCACCTGCATCTGGATCACGGCGTCTGTCTGGAGCAGCGTCGTCTTGGCCGGAGCGTCAAAAACAAAGGGGTATTTGCACAGGGTGACCTGAGAGTCTGTGACCTGTGAGAAACACATCACACGTAACTCTTCTGCTCGTGTTGATCTTGTGTGTTTGAGTGCACGAGTAGAACTCACTCCAGAGAACATCTGCTGTTGAATCCAGGTGACGTAATCGTTCCTGATGTCAATTAACTCATCCAGCTCATGAATATAAAACTTGTCGTACCGGATTATTTGGCCAGCGCGCTCATTGACCTGTGACCAGACAAATATTACACAAAAACAAACCATGTCTTGAGTCACTGTGTGTTGTTGTTGTTGTGTGACTCACAGAGTGCAGGATCTCCAGCAGTTTGAGGGAAGTGTGCAGAAAGCAGGTGAAGATTCTCTGTTCACCGTGAGAGATTCTCAGTTTCTGCATGTGCAACAGATACACCACCACCTCCTTATAGAGCTCCACCAGCCTCTGAAAGACCACCGGCTCCAACCTGGACCACCAGTTACCTGCACAACAAACACACAACGGTCATCATGAAGGAGAGGAATCGCAGTGATGAGAACACCCATTTATGTCTAGAGTCATGTTTGAATTTTTGCTTTTGGAGCAGGATGTAGAAAATTATGACTTAGTATCATTGTCAACAAACCTTTATCACGTGACAAAAACAAGACGAGACGCAAGGTTAATGCTGATCATGTGACGATAACTATAATTAAATGTATAATGCGATAATGTTGACGAAAAAAAACGAGACTAAATGTGGTTTACAAAATTTTAACTGTGCTACATTGTCGCTTCATTTTCGTTGACCGAGACGAAACGAAATGTTCTAACGCTATTTTGAGGTGAGTTAGAGTAAACGACAAACAACAAAGTGAAGTCTGACACAGAGAAAGGGGCCGACGGCCTAATTATTACGTGTGTGTACTTCTACATGATTGGTTGGTTAAAGAAATAAGTTGTAAATTCAAAATCCGAGCTTCTTCCGTGTCTGGAATGGATGTATTCTTGAGTCTATAAGGTAACAATAATATAATAAGATAACCATGTTTGAAAGGGGTTTGGCTAAAAGAAGATTTTGGTTTCATCTGTACTACTTGGTACTTATACTAGATTGACTGGGGTAAATAGAATGGCATTACTAAAAAACATTTTTCGTCGATTAAAACTAGACAAAATTATTATGGATAATTCTGACTAAAATAAGAGAAATATGCTCAAACTTTATTACAAAACTTCAGACGCTATTAGATTCATAATGATAATCTTCAATCTAACTTTTGTTATTTTGTCTTGTTGTGCAGCACTGTCGAGCTTGTGCAGAGGCAGCAGTTTTTGCCAGAGGAGGGGAACTGGAATCCCCTGGTTAGGCCTGATGGTTTCCCTCTGAGGTTTTGTGTTCCTCGCCACCGTTTGCAGACTGTTTTACACTGTTTGCCTGGCCGGGGGGCTGCTAGAATGTTATAGTCTTATTTAATGAACACTGCATAAAGGAATTTATAGTGTGACTGATATTTGACCTGTGTTTTGACTTGCATAACCTTAGATGTTTTGCTTATAGTCAATGTGTTTTCTTGTATAGCTGCTTTGTAACAATGAAAATTGTAAAAAGCGCTACATAAATAAAGCTGACTTTACTTGACTTAATAGAGTATGAACATGACTAAAACAAATAAACACTAAAATGACAGCTTGACACAAAGTCTGGAGTAAAACTAAAAATTAAACCAGGACGCAAAAAACAACACCGGCGGGATGTTTCTGAGTTAAAGTTAAAATTTCTTAAAAGGAGGTCTGAGACACATTTTCTACAGGCACACGTTCAGTTCACCAGATTTGTGTTGGTTCATAATGCGGTTGGTTTGGTGTCATCCAAGTTGTTACGTGCACTATCTTATACTCTTTATGTAAAATGTACAGTACACAATTGTAGTATACAGTACTTACTAGGCACACTTGCAAATAACTAAACTGTACCTTTTTCTATGACTTGTATTTTTGATCCTTCTAGTCTCCTATTTATCTTCTTTTCTATTTCACGTGTTCTGTACTGTATTACTGTCTGTTTAAGACAATAGAGCTCCTGTAACCAGAACACGCTTCTTGTGTGCACACTGATTCTGATGTGATGTACCGAGCACTCGGAGCGGAGCGTCTTTCAGACTGATGACACACTTGGCGAAGGGAATGGTCAGTGTTGTGTAGTTGCTGGGGTCGTTCAGGAGAGGACATTCAGGCAGCGTGAGGTAAAGTCTCAAAGCTTCGATGTCTGGTGGAGAACCGCTCAACCTGGGCAGGAGTTTCTTCTCTAAACTAGCAGCAATCTGCCTCAGAAAACACCAAACACTGTTAACAACAGACACTTCCACGTTAAAACCCTGTCATCCTCACACGCTTACATTTTCTGTGAAACACTAAAGGATCCGTGATCTTTTTGTCTAGGACCTCATGTTGTGACTCACAGAAAAAGACTGGCGAGGAAAGGACAGAATGTTGATTGTTGTTGTTTAAAAATGATCTCCGAGAGACTCACGATCTGTGACACATGAGGGTAATGATGCTGGATGAGTCTGTGATAGAGCAGACGAGCCGTGTTTACATCCACACCCGAGCACTTGCTGTTAGTGCTGTAATGACCTGGATTACTACACAAAACACAACACATTAGACCATCATCTGATCAACAACCACACGACGAGATGGGCACAAATACATTTGCCCGTACTTTGACGCCCATCCAGATGCACTATGACTATAACACTATAATATTTTCAGAAACAACATTCTTTATGTGGAGTTCTACCAATAAAGCCAGTCGGGCTGGAGAATAGTTGACTGAAATAAGAGTAAATAAGTGACAACGGAATATAAAATGATTTTTTTCACCTTGTGAATTATATTTTTCTGTTATCAGCTGCGTCTGTGATTAATGGAGCGTGTGGGGTAAAAACGAAGAACAATGACCTTCATTAAAAGGTGTTTTTCCCTGTAGGATAACCAGACCCTGGCTCCAGATAGCGTTAGAAGCAGACAGCACAGTATGTTTTATAGACAGATGACAGGTGAACATCTACATCTTCTCTCAGACAAAAAGATGACTAACTGATTTTCCTGGGAGCAGTCAGGTGTGCATGCAGAATCTTTATCTAGCACTGAATGTCTGTCTGTTTCTCTAAAGCACACTAATAACTATACATTAGTACTCATTCAATTGTTATAATAGCCCAAGTCAGTCTGTAGTTAAGCATCTTGTATGTTTTAGGGAGGTATAATAATACCATGATATTGCATATGGTATTAATGGAATTTATTTAAATTATACACTTAAATATTGTCTTCTAAACATTTTCAGCAATTTCTGATCAGTGGTGCCACCCCTGCATGGTGATGAAACTATTGTACGCAAGAATAGAACAGCATATTTTAAAATACAAAATACAGTCTCTCATAGTATTTGATTACAAATTTCATTTGACTTTTTTGTTAAGGAGAATACAAATGAAAAAATAAGTAATTAAATACGTATTGTAAATGCATTTAATGAAAATATTGCACACGACAGCATCGCAACGTGAATGTTGAATGTATGTGTCTTCACCTCGTGGACAGAAAGCTTCCGTTGAGACAACTGGCTGAGGAGAAGAGCAGATCAATCTCACTGTAACAGACATCATCACATCATCACTATAATGTGCTGCTGCTGTTTAATTGATGGTGTAGTGTGACGTGAAAACAGACACGATGTCAATACTTTGTGATTTCTGCTGACAGTCTCCCGTGTGTGTTCCTCGTCCACTTCTGAATGAGATCATAGGTCAGAGTGCAGATCTGACCGCCGGGGCTACAAACTGTCACATCCAGCGGAGGAATGTTGTCCTGCAGTCACACAAACACAAACTTCACGTTCATGCAAGAAAAACATCCAAATACATGTGGCAATTCTGCAAGCAGACTTAAAGAGCCAGTGAAGTCAATACAAATGTTTCCTTCCTTTTATGGAAAATGAGTGAGCCTTAAGGACGTCAATAAACTGATATGCTAATAACGATGACAGAATTTTTCAGACGTCAACACATCAAATAATGCTCTGCGTTCCAAAGCATTGCAGTGGGCCTTTAAGGGGATCACTACATTCGTAAATAATGATGTCTGTTGTGTTACCAAAGAACTGTTTACATCTAAATCTTTCAACTAGCACGACTCTAACTGACCCAATAGAAACATTGTGATGTGTGCAGTCACCGCAAGAATTGAACCCATCACTGTGTGTTTCTCTAAAGTTAGGAAAAAATAACACGATTCAATCTGAATGTATGAAATCCCCAAAAATCAGGTCTTGTCCTCCTTATTTTCATTCAATAATATGGCAAACTCAAGATGAAAACTTGACAGGTCTAATGTCGCCTAATACCTCAGGGGAAGCGTAGTGAGCGAAGCTCTGATCTCCTCCAGCGTAGATTCTCTTCACACAGAAACACTCGCCAGCCTCTGAAACACCATCTACACAACACAATCTGTGTGATCGGATGCTCACTTCATATCAAACACGCTGTCATTATGAAGTCCCATCATCGTGTGTGTGAACTCACGGGTTTCCATCGGCACAGGATCTGTGTAAGCTCGCCAGCAGCCTTTCACTGGAGCAGGACTCATTCTGTTACAGGTGGAGCGGGTCCCGAGCTGTCCGTTTCCTCCCAGACCGAACGAATCGATCTTTCCCGATGAAGGGATGAACGCCAAAGTGTGCTGCCTTACATGCAGATGAAAACACAAGTCATCTTCTATACAATGACATCCCTCACAACAAGCTTTCTGTCGGTGGAACTAAGGAATTATTGGACACTTACCTTCCACAAGCTATCTGCGTCACCACATTTCCCATGAGTTCAAACACTTTCCTGGGGTTCACCTCATGGTTTGTGCTGTTGTGTCCCAGCTGACCGTAACCTCCAGCTCCAAACGTGAACACACCTCCCTCCTACACAATAACAAACACACACACACACACACACACAGTGTGTAATGATATCAACACACTCAACATCACTGATACTGGTGTCACACATCCTTCCAACCATTACTATATTTAAACTTTAACATAAAAAGTGAATGAAACGTTATTTTAGAACACAAAAACTATTTTCAAAAGGATTTGTGTTGAACGTACATGTGATATATTTGACAGAATTAAAAGTTGAATTGAATCTTCTGTATGTAAATGAATCGAAATTGACTGAGGAAGGAATGATGAACAATTCAAAAAGCCTGTACATGTGGATGGAGGTGAAGTTGACCTTAGTGAGCGCTGCTGTGTGATCTTCTCCACAGCAAACATAAACCACTCGCTGAGATCTGAGAGTCTTCAGTAAAGCAGGAAAACATCGATCTGAAGAACATCTCAGCGTCAAAACCTCCAACACTGTAACACAACATACTGTACAAGCGCTTTCTTTTACCGTCGTGGTCATTGAGACCCAGCTGGCCAAACTTATTCCGTCCCCATCCGAAGACAGCGCCGGACAGAGTCAGCCCAAAGCTGTGAGCTCCTCCGGCAGATATCTGAGCGAACGGAACGCCCTGTAAAGACTGAATGACTTGTGGAGTAGAGACAGAAACGCCCTGCGTCCCGAACCCCAGCTGACCGTATTTATTCTGACCCCATGAGAATATCTGACCCCCTGCAGTGAGAGTTTACACAACAAACACACATCACTAGAGTGAAACACTTCTGAAATATAGAAGGATCATGAGGTGTCGAGTGAGAAACAAACCTCTGGCTAAAGCAAGAGAATGCCAGTAACCACAGGTCACCTGCGTAATGCTCACCTCCGATAAACTCTTGACCGTTCTGAGAACACAAAAACACAGACGGTCATAAAATATAAGCAAAGAAAATGTCAGGGTTCATTCTGTAATAAATCCATTGGGTTACTTTATTCCTTATGTGTTATGTACAATATACATGTTAGTAATAGGGATGCAGATATACCGATATATTGGCCGATATACCGTCTCTAAATATTAATATGAAATTTCCTAAGACTGAAACAAACGGCAAAAAGCGGACAAATGACAGAGAAAGTTCTGGCATGATGGCGCAATCCTAAAGTTTAAACTAATCTGACAAAATAACTTTACTACACTTCCGTTTCTGCAGCCAATGAGCTTGCTGCTCTACGCTTCAATCTCGGCTAGTGATTGTTGTAGCAGTGCAGCGCGTATCAGAAACACGCCTGTATAGATCTGCAACAGGTTGATCGCGTAAGCATGCCAGGTTTATTCATTTATGTTATATGTGCAGCAGCAGCATGTTCCAAGTCTCAAGTAACAAACATCAGCAGCGTAGCAGATCTATTCTGCCAAGATCAAATACATTTATATGTCATGTACACTACCACGCTAAACCCTCCGGGAGTTGTCATGACAGAACTGTGTATTATTTGAAAACATTCAGTACAGAAAACAAGGTTACTATTAGTTCAATATACCAAGCCTACTTTACACTAGTTCTTTAACCTTCAAACCTTTCTGTAATATTTTTTATTTTTATAAACTAATTATAGATGTTCTTCCAGAACAACCCAGAAAAGTGTCTAACAGATCTCAAGACTGAAAGCATTCAGACAGCAGTTTGACTCAAACAATATGCTTTTGTTCCTATAATTCACACATTCATAAATACTTTATCTACATCAACAATGTTTTGCTAATAACAGTAAGTGAAAGATCACGACAGAAAAACAGAACTGTACTTAAACTGTGAGCAGCGTACAGATGAAGATGTTTAACCAGAGGAAATGATATATGATTTATCGGCTATAATACATCAGCATAAATTTGATTATCGGCCGATACGATACCGATATGGCTGATAATTGATCGTGCATCCAAATATATAGGAATCCCTGCAGATGAAGAAGAATGGTTGGAGCCATTGATGGTATACCTGGGTACACGGACACACTCTTCTGTGTTTGCCAGCCCCAGCTGACCATCTGATGCCAGACCCCACGCAAACACTTGTCCTTTATCATTCACAGCCAAAGTGTGAGACTCGCCACAACACACGGACACGATGTTCTGAGCGTCCAGAGCCACCACCTGCTCTACAGACACACACACACATCATCATCATCATCATCTTCATCACGCTGTACTGGCTACTCTTACAGCTAGTGCTGTCACTATTATTAAATAATCGTCTCATCATGATGGTTTCAAATAATCAGCATATTTTTGTCTAAAAATAGTATAAAAATACTGCTCAAATGTACCAACAATCACTTTAAAGCATATACCTTCACTGAGCCCTGTTGTCTGTTTCTGTTCTTTGACAATAAAAGAGTGTGAAGAAGATGTAGAAAGAAACCCTCACAAGGAACATGACTATATTTTCAATGTAAGAGTGTGTATATGACACGTCTGGGAGTGTTGTTCTAAGGAATGTTTGACTAAATCAGATGGATCAACTTCAGCAGCAAGATACATTTTTTTATTTCAATCATTTTGAAATAACAGGAATCGATGAAACATTTCAGGTCAAAGTGGTTCAGTGAATCACAAATCATCATTCCGTCAGGAAATGAAGCGTCACGTTGTTTGACTCTACCTGGCTTCTTGCGTGCTTTGTCATGTCCCAGCTGGCCCAGATCATTACAGCCGCATGTGTAGACGGTCCCGTCCTCCAGCAGAAAGACACTGTGACGTCTGCCACATCCCACATCTCGCACGCACTTTCCCTCAAAGAACTCGCATTTCCTGGGCTCCAGAACGATCTCCTCGTCTATCCCACCAAAACCCAGCTGCCCGTACGACACGTTACCCCAACACAGCATGACCACGGGCCCGGACACACCTGTTTTCAAGAGATCATTGAAGAAAACAAGCTTCATGTTCAGAAGGCTAGTCTCACATTGTTAGTCATCACAAAACTGTTTTAGGTCACTTACATTAAAAGGAAGATTGGTCTCATTTAAACCTGCTAGTTAGGTTCGTTCTTACAGGGACAGCTCAACCAAAAATGGGAATTCTGTCATCATTTATTCACTCTCATGTCGTGTCAAACCAGTGCGAGTTTCTTTCTTTCTTCACAACACAACAGAAGAATGTTGATCATCAAACACTGAACTCCATTGACTTCCATTGAATGAACACAAAACCACTGAGACATTTCTCGAAATATCTTCTGTTGTTTTCCACTGAAGAGAGTGTGTTTATGCAACTGCTCGCTGATTTAACAAACAGAGCAACAACTGGAAGTAATGGTTGAATAATAACTAGAAGTCCGTATGTGAAGTCAGCTCTAAACTTATAGGGGTGGTTTACCGGACAAGGCTTAGTTAAATTAGTTTATACCATGGTCTGACTTTGAATACTGGATTCTGATTGGCTGGAGGGTGTGCATTAAACCCCTGTAACGCACGGTTAGCGCCTGTGAGTTTGATTACATTTTAATTAACTGAGGAAAATAACTGTCATTTTCACCAGTTTGATCTAAAGCTACACTGTAAACATCAATAACAGCTTTAACTTAGCAAATAACCGTGATATAAGCGGGATAATGCACGGCTAGCTGTCGTGTGGTTCTTGGTCTCCATGTTGTGCATTAAAACCCTTTAACGCACGGCTAGCTGTGCATTATCCCTCACACGTAGGGCAATTTAAAAAACATACTTTACAAAAAAAAATTATTGGTCTTGAAACAACACAAAAACACTGAAAACAGCTTCCATTGACTTAAATATATCAAGTTCAAGACACCTCTATACATTTAAGTTAGTCTGGGACTTGTCTTAAGCCTGTTCTGGAAACCGGCCCATAAAGTCTAGAAAATTCCAGTTTGTGGGAGGAGTGTGGTTCACCAAACACACACACACACAGAATGAAACACTGAAACTACTCTGTTATTAATAATAGGGATGGATGGGCATTTTTTAATCATTTCATATTCAAATATTTCAGCTCATAAAAAACGAATATTCGTTTATTTAAATGAAGTTAATTATGACACAGTATTTTACGGTTTATTTAGTGACAATTTTACATCAAACATTAAATATTAATAACACATTAATATTATATCCTATATATAGGTTTTAATAATTTGAAAAAGACATACACAGAATATTGACGGTCTCTGATATGTGTTTCTCTTGTTTATTTAGTTTGACATGTTGTTGATAAGAAAAGCAAGCATACAGGTCTATTTTACTCTGTTCAACAAGGCGACAGACAGCTTGTGGTGACGCAGATTGATTCGAATATACTCGAATAGCATTTGTGATATTCGATTAGTTATTACGATTCGTGCACATCCTTAAAATAAGCATTTCGTTTGTTTATCACACACACACACACACACACTGCAGTCAAACGTATGCAGTTATGCCTGACTTCTACCAAACATCCCATAATAATCCTCACTGTCCATGATGTGTAAGTGATGAGAGCACTGACGGGTTATTGTGATGATTCTTCAGGTGTCCGCGGAAATAACACAATGAGACTCAAATCTATATACAAACACAGCGCGTGCGTGCGCGTTATGATTTCATGACTTTTAAACACGTGATACTTACACAATAATATTTATGCTCAATTGTGCTCGAATTTTCACATTTAATCAGAAAAAAAGACAAACTGACTGACTGACTGACTGACGCCCGAGCGACGAGTTCACAACACACATCTGAGAGAAACTGCGCGCGCGCACACACACACACACACGTCTGACAGCTCTGTGTGTGTGTGTGTGTGTGTGTGATGTGTTACCTGTTGATAAGTGTCTCGGGTGTTTTTAGTCCTCTGCAGTAATGCTCGTGTCTCCTGTAATGTCACGATAACTGCTGCACACGCGCTTAAATACACACACACAGAAACTGCTGTAATATTCTAGAGGTTTTCCTCCTCGCCGGATATGACGCCACGGGTGGACTTCCTGCGGGTCAAGTGCGGCGGAGTGTCGCACCGTTAATTTTGTTGACGTAACAAATGTATAAAATCAGATGCATAAAACAACATTAAGCTTTAAGTGTGTTCTCAAACAGCTCCACTGATCTCTACAGATATAAGCGGTATCAACAATGTACGTTGCATGTCAAAATAAAAGTCCCAGAAAGTTCTCTTGCACATAACGTTACGTTAAATTAAGAACATATTTCAGAAACTATTGCAATGCGTAAAGACTAACTATTTACACATTTCATGACAATATCAGCGCAACCTAAATAACATACAGTGCATTTATGGTACATTATTGGTGTGTGCGTTCATGTGGCAATTAACCCTTGACCTTTTCACCGCTATTAAAGTAATATTCATAGTTTACTCTTACACTAGTTCAACTAAAAAACTTTATTTGCCAACTCTTCTCATAGCAAGATCAGCCATTTTAAGCAGCTTTGAAATGCTGTACACACAAAAACCCCATTAAAAGTCCTGTTTCTGTGTAAGAAAAGTTTCAAAAAAACGTGAATGTTCATGTAAACATTTGTAGTGGCTTTTTAAATCATGAACCTATCACATACAGCCCATTGAAAAAAACAATCAAACTAAAACTAGCTTGAAGAAAGAAAAACGCTGTACCAAAGTGCATTTATAAGGTCACAAGACAATAAGTCTACATTCAGTGAGGTAGAGTAAATGAACACTTGCTCATGTTAGTAAAAACCACAGTTCCTTCACACGTGCCACGATGTCTTCAATTATGAAACACGTCTGTAAATCATAACGGCACTATTCAGTCAACTTAAAACAAGAAATGAAACGGCACAAGGTAGAGTTCAGTGAATAATGCACAAGAGCAACATTTCTGATAAGCTGACACATCATAATCAACATTATAGTGATGTAACGCGTCTCATCTTCATTCTTAAAAATAAAACGACAGAAATCAGCAGCTTATGGTAAGAGTGTAAGACGTGTAAGAGCAGTGGGCTTCCATCCGGTGTTGGATTTCCCAATGCACACACATCACAAAACAAACACACTCCCCCGGTCCGGCCCGTCACCTGTCAAAGCACGGCCCTGTGCACGGGTACAGTGCATTCACCTGATAAGCTCTAGCGGGCATATTCACTTTAGCATCCATGGATGCAGAAATGTTGTGAGGCTGCACGAGGCCATGCAGAGGGGCCGTGGACGCCTGCATTGATCCTGTATGCGTCAGATACGTTGCAGGGCCCTGAGCAGACACCATCACCGGCTGACAGCTCTGCTGGATGTACTGCGTGTTTGGCCGCTGCATGTACTGATGCAAAGTCACGCTCTGACCCTGGATGGGGTACGCCACCTGCGCAGACGGAGCGCTCGACTGCTGGCACTTGTTCGCTTCCTTAACGTCACTGTCGTGTGCGCTGGAGGAGAGAAAGAAAATCCATTGAGGAGTTGTGCGGTCTTGCCTTCAAACTGACCAAAACAACAAATGACATGTTGAGTTTGGGTCGTTCATGTTTTGTGATTGCCTTTTTAATTAGCAGCTCAAAAATGACACGCGCCGTGACATATGAACACCATTTATTTCAAAACAGCAGGAAACTTAAGTCAAACATTAGCTCTGCAGGTATTATTAGACCTTTATGGAACGATGTATGACAGAAAAGCTTCGAAGTGATGACAGTGAACTTACAGTAAGAGACGCTCCACACAGGGCAACATCTGCTCCCAGCTGTACGCTGTCAGACACTGGAGACGGGGGGGCCAGGCGGGAGACAGACGCAAGATTACCCGAGAAGACGCCACACACGCTGCCGCTACCAGAGACGGGACAAATAGCAGGAACGCATGATCTGTCAGAGAGACAAACACGGTGTTCATGTCTGTGTAATATGAATATAACTAGAGATGTATTGTGACATGACATACTGCTGCATGATAAAATCATGATATGCATTGTAACGCTGTCAATTTTACAAGATGACGCCATTGGTTAAGCCAACAACACATTATCTGTGTCAACACATCTATAATGTTTTATCTAAGGTGTATGTTTCAGTGACAGGCCTGTTCTGGTTTTTTCAAGAAGCTTCAGATAAGTCTTTAAGGTTTGCAAGTTTTCACAGGTGTAGTATTTCCCAAAATCCAAGACCACAGTTTTAGAAACAGTGTGAGCGATCATCATGAACTGAACATGCTTGCATGAAAACACCACAACCGAGTGTTTCTCTCATTAAAATACATTTTTGCCATCGGTGTTACAGATGAGCATGGACTGTGAAGCAGAAGTTTGACCTTGTAAAGAGACCTCCAGAAAGTAATCAGCATATTTGGACATGTACAGCATGGTCTTCTCCATACATGTCATGGGCCAGCCGTCGTGCAGGTCAGACTCATTGACGGCGATGGGCAGGTAGTATTCTATGAAGTGTGCGGCCGTAGGGAGGTACAGGTTCCACTGAAACGTCTCCAGAAGCAGAAGCTCCATGTGAAGGAGACCCTGTTTGCTCAAGACCAGATTCATGGAGCTCATGCAGCCCAGACCGTTGAGCGTCTCCAGCTTCGGGACGCGGTCTTCTCTCTCCTCGAACTTACCTGGAAAATAACAACATGAGAGTCAACACAACCACACGACGCTGGGAGGATTGTGGGTGCTTGTGTCCTCACATGTCTACGATGTTCTGCTCTACACATACGAGTGTGAGTCACACAGATCAGCTGTTAATAACACTAAAAGTGCAGCATGTCTACACACTTCTATTTCATCCAAATAAATCATCAAACCTGACTGTAATATTTCAGGTGTCTGTGTGACCTTGTTTTTACAAAACCAGAATGCACACCAACACATGTCACTGTGGGGACCAAAATTGAGGTCACCATGGACAAGAAAGCTTATTAATCGTACAGAACAATATATATTTAAAAATCTAAAATTGCAAATAGTTTCCTGTGGGGTAAGCAATAAAATATACAGTTTGTACAGTATAAAAACCAATATGCCTAGGGACGGTCCCCACAGAGATAATAAACCAGACGTGTGTATAGGTATGGGCCAGTATGATAACAACTTTTTGCAAAAGTGTCAATTTCACGGTATTGCAATTACAACACTAGAATTTGTTATTTTCCAACATCTGCGAATACAAACTACAACTTTTCGACTGGACAGAAATACATTTCATTTTAAACCATCATTCATAGAACATATATGTATATTAGGTCTAAACATCTTAAAGTCACAATATGGAAATTTTTTGTTATGAAATATCCAAAAATCACATTCACAGTGTGATATATTCCATGCGGTTGTGTACTAATACGATCCCAAATGTTCCCAAGAATGTGTAAATCCAGAGAAATTCCCATTTCAACTAATGTCCCGTCTCTTGTCTCATATCAGTGACTTAATATCCGCTGCTCTTCACGGCCCTCAGTTTCCTCTTGTAGAAACTACAGCAACATGTGAATGCAGAAGAGCTTATACAGCATCTGTTGTTCTGTTATTATGGATCACGATTACTCTTTGGCGAGTAAAGGAAACACAAAAAACGACTTTTAAATGTAAAGACATAAAAATGTGTAGCATTACGCTACTAAATCAATAAACAAAGTCTATTCGTGTACTATCGTAGCATTACATTCGACGTCTCTAAGCAAGCTAATTCATTACGATGACATCAAATATAATTCATTCATTACCTCGTCCCTGAACATGATGGGTGATCTCCATACGCCTCTGGATGGTGAAAACTACATGTCCCTTCTCCAACATAAAGTCATTTAGCTTCACCTTTTATTGTTGTTTTGAAAGTGCACCATCTAGCGGTCCAAATGCACATATTGTGGCTTTAATTATTATTGTGTAAACTCAGCTCATACCTTAGAAACGGTATCACATGCCCATGCCTACGTGTGTGTGTGTGTGTGTCTTACAGGCCAGAAGCAAACAGGAGAGCGCCACCATGTGAAGCTGTTGTACTGATATGTCATAGCGGTCCATGAAGAGGTCCAGAAGATAAACAGCCAGGTGTCTGGCCGCCGGGCACAGCTTGAAACGATTGCTCACTATAGCGATGAGGTCTGCGAAATACCGTCTTAGACTGAGCTGTGGGGACTGGCCCTTGTAGACAGGCAACCTGAGCTCCTGAAACACATCATCATCATCATCATCATCACCACCATCATCATCACCACCATCATCATCATCATCATCATCATCCTCACCACCATCATCATCCTCACCATCATCATCATCCCACCATCATCATCATCATCATCATCATCATCATCATCATCATCATCATCATCATCACCATCATCATCATCCTCCTCAACATCATCATCATCATCATCCTCCTCAACACCATCATCATCATCCTCCTCAACATCATCATCATCATCATCCTCCTCATCACACCATCATCATCATCATCATCATCATCATCATCATCATCATCACCAAAAAACATAAAACCCCCCCCCCCCCCCCCCCCCCCCCCCCCCCCCCCCCCCCCCCACCCCAACTCTCCCCCCACCACACCACACCCCACCACACCACACCCCACCAACGAAGCGCGCCCTTCTCTTTCACTATTTCTCAATATACACAAAAAAAAACACAACAGCCCCCCAATGCGTGCGTGTAAACCCCCCCAGACGGACGGAGATCTACACGTGAAAGTGTTTGTAAAGTCCGTGTAAGAACGACTCACCGTGTCCAGAGACGACCGCATGCAGACTGACCTGACCGCACAAACTCAAGTTTACACCGCGTGTGTGAAGAACCGACGGAGCCCTCCGTCAGCCAATGAGAGGCCGCGTTACAATCACACCGCACAGTGAACCACCAATCACGACGAAGCTTTCATCAGCGTCATCGTGTTGCACATGTCTCTCCATTGTTGTTTTGGAGCTTTAAACTTTACAGAAGCAAAGCGTTTAGTTTAATTTTCGTCTTTTGACACTAGAGTCAACAGGATATATTTGTTTAGCTCTCAAACAGTGTACAAACATGTAGAAAAGGATTACACACAAGAGATGTGTGTTTTATTTGACATTTATAGAGATTACACATAGCACACAATACAGTGAACACAACGTTATACTCTAAACTCCATTCAGTCCAGATCTGTATTTAAACATGATATACAACTGAGAGATTATCCTGTCCATCTCCTACAATGTTTTCTGCACATTATTCATATTTCATCATTGAACTGCTGTAAAAACAACCAATGGACCATCATTAAAGTTCTCAAAGTTCTTTTAGTCCTTATGATCCAAACCAAACATTCTTCAGGTTTAACATCAACAGCCCAAAGAACAACAGATCAATCCTGCAGGTCCACATTACATCTGTGGTAATAATGTCATGAAAAGCACCGTGTGTTGTCTCAATTAGCAAAGATTATTGTCCATTTAAGTAGGTTCTCACACAACACTGACACAACACAAAATACACAACACAACACTGACACAACACAACACTGACACAACACAACACTGACACAACACAACACTGACACAACACAACACAACACTGACACAACACAACACTGACACAACACAACACTGACACAACACACACAACACTGACACAGACACAACACAACACAACACAACACAACACAACACAACACTGACACAACACTGACACAACACAACACTGACACAACACAACACTGACACAACACAACACTGACACAACACAACACAACACTGACACAACACAACACTGACACAACACAACACTGACACAACACACACAACACTGACACTGACACAGACACAACACTGACACAACACAACACAACACTGACACAACACAACACTGACACAACACAACACAACACTGACACTGACACAACACAACACTGACACAACACAACACTGACACTGACACAACACAACACAACACTGACACTGACACTGACACTGACACAACACTGACACAACACAACATACACAACACAACACTGACACAACACAACACTGACACAACACAAGACAACACAACACAACACTGACACAACACAACACTGACACAACACAACACTGACACTGACACAACACAACACTGACACAACAAAACACAAGACAACACAACACTGACACAACACAACACTGACACAACACAACACAACACTGACACAGACACAACACTGACACAACACAGACACTGACACTGACACAACACAACACAACACTGACACAACACAACACAGACACTGACACTGACACAACACAACACAACACTGACACAACACTGACACAACACAGACACTGACACTGACACTGACACAACACTGACACAACACTGACACAACACAACACTGACACAACACTGACACAACACACACACACACACAACACTGACACAACACTGACACAACACACACAACACTGACACAACACTGACACAACACTGACACAACACAGACACAGACACTGACACTGACACTACACTGACACAACACTGACACAACACAACACTGACACTGACACAACACTGACACAACACAACACAACACTGACACAACACAAGACAACACAACACAACACTGACACAACACAACACTGACACAACACAACACTGACACAACACAACACTGACACAACACAACACTGACACAACACAACACAAGACAACAGACACAACACTGACACAACACAACACTGACACAACACAACACAGACACTGACACTGACACAACACTGACACAACACAGACACTGACACTGACACTGACACAACACTGACACAACACAACACTGACACAACACAACACAACACTGACACAACACTGACACTGACACAACACAACACTGACACTGACACAACACTGACACTGACACAACACTGACACAACACTGACACAACACAGACACTGACACTGACACTGACACTGACACTGACACAACACAACACTGACACTGACACAACACTGACACAACACTGACACAACACACACAACACTGACACAACACACACAACACTGACACAACACTGACACAACACTGACACAACACAGACACTGACACTGACACTGACACTGACACTGACACTGACACAACACTGACACAACACTGACACAACACTGACACTGACACAACACTGACACTGACACAACACTGACACAACACTGACACAACACTGACACAACACACACAACACTGACACAACACTGACACAACACACACACAACACTGACACAACACTGACACAACACTGACACAACACACACAACACTGACACAACACACACAACACTGACACAACACAACACAACACAACACAACACAACACAACACTGACACTGACACTGACACAATACTGACACAACACAACACTGACACTGACACAACACAACACAACACAACACTGACACAACACTGACACTGACACAACACTGACACAACACACACACACAACACTGACACAACACACACAACACTGACACAACACAACACAACACAACACTGACACAACACTGACACAACACTGACACAACACTGACACAACACTGACACTGACACAACACTGACACAACACTGACACTGACACAACACAACACAACACAACACTGACATAACACTGACACAACACTGACACTGACACAACACTGACACTGACACAACACTGACACAACACTGACACAACACTGACACTGACACAACACTGACACAACACTGACACTGACACAACACTGACACAACACAACACAACACAACACTGACACTGACACAACACTGACACAACACAACACAACACAACACTGACACTGACACAACACTGACACAACACTGACACAACACACACAACACTGACACAACACTGACACAACACTGACACAACACACACAACACTGACACAACACAACACAACACAACACTGACACAACACTGACACAACACACACAACACTGACACAACACTGACACAACACAACACAACACTGACACAACACTGACACTGACAAAACACTGACACAACACTGACACAACACAACACAACACTGACACAACACTGACACTGACACAACACTGACACAACACTGACACTGACACAACACTGACACAACACACACAACACTGACACAACACTGACACTGACACAACACTGACACTGACACAACACTGACACTGACACAACACTGACACTGACACTGACACAACACTGACACTGACACAACACTGACACTGACACAACACTGACACAACACAACACAACACAACACCTGACACAACACTGACACTGACACTGACACAACACTGACACAGACACTGACACAACACTGACACAACACAACACAACACTGACACAACACTGACACAACACTGACACTGACACAACACACTGACACAACACAGACACTGACACAACACTGACACAACACTGACACAACACAACACAACACAACACAACACAACACAACACAACACTGACACAACACACACAACACTGACACAACACTGACACAACACTGACACTGACACAACACTGACACAACACAACACTGACACAACACAACACAACACTGACACAACACTGACACTGACACAACACTGACACTGACACAACACTGACACAACACTGACACAACACTGACACTGACACTGACACAACACTGACACTGACACAACACTGACACAACACAACACAACACTGACACTGACACAACACTGACACAACACAACACTGACACAACACACTGACACAACACTGACACAACACACTGACACAACACTGACACAACACTGACACAACACTGACACAACACAACACTGACACAACACAACACAACACAACACAACACAACACTGACACAACACAACACTGACACAACACAACACAACACAACACAACACAACACAACACAACACAACACAACACAACACTGACACAACACAACACACACAACACTGACACAACACAACACTGACACAACACACACAACACAACACAACACTGACACAACACACACAACACAGACACAACACAGACACAACACTACACAACACTGACACAACACAACACACACAACACAACACTGACACAACACACACAACACAACACTGACACAACACTGACACTGACACAACACTGACACAACACTGACACAGACACAACACACACAGACACAACACTGACACAACACTGACACTGACACAACACTGACACACACAACACTGACACTGACACAACACTGACACAACACAACACAACACAACACTGACACAACACTGACACAACAACACTGACACAACACTGACACAACACTGACAACACTGACACAACACAGACACAACACAGACACAACACTGACACAACACAGACACTGACACAACACTGACACAACACACAACACTGACACAACACTGACACTGACACAACACTGACACAACACTGACACAACACAACACAACACTGAAACAACACAACACAACACAACACTGACACAACACAACACTGACACAACACAACACAACAGAACACAACACAACACAACACAACACAACACAACACTGACACAACACAACACAACACAGACACAACACAACACTGACACAACACAACACAACACTGACACAACACAACACAACACTGACACAACACAACACAACACAACACAACACAACACTGACACACACACACACACAACACAACACAACACTGACACAACACACACACACACACACACACACACACAACACTGACACAACACAACACTGACACACACACACACACACACACACATACACAACACAACACAACACATGACACAACACACACACAACACAACACACACACACAACACCTGACACAACACACACAACACAGACACACACACACACACACACACACACACACACAACACACACACACACAACACAGACAACACTGACACAACACACACACACACACACACACACACACACACAACACACAACACAGACACAAGACAACACTGACACACACACACACACACACACACACACACAACACAGCACAACACAGACAACACTGACACAACACACACACAACACAGACAACACACACACAACACCTGACACAACACACACAACACAGACACAACACACACACAACACAGACACAACACACACACAACACACACACAGACAACACACACACAACACAGACAACACTGACACAACACCTGACACAACACACACAACACAGACACAACACACACACAACACACACAACACACACACAACACACACACACACACAGACACAACACACACACAACACAGACAACACACACACAACACAGACAACACTGACACAACACCTGACACAACACACACAACATGTGTGTATCAGAGAAGAGACATTTCATTCAGAAACTCTGTAGCCGTCAGAAACACAAGTGATCAGCTGCGCGCGTGCACGGAGAGGATTAAAGTGTCATTAAGGTTCAGGTAACGCAATTGTCAGATCAGCTGCGCGCGTGCACGTACTGAAGTGTCATGGCTGCCGCGCGCGACTGAACGGGAGGAGAAGAGCTGTAAGTTTCATTCACTTTCTTCAAATGTATATTACTGTAATGCGTTTTATATATATATATATATATATATGCGTCATATAAACTCTGACTTTAACTCGGACGTGAACATGTTTCACTCGCTCAGTTTTGTGAGAAACTTGTGTGTTTGTGTGTGTTGTTAAAGTTTCTGTTCATCCGAAGCCTCTAAAACATCATAAAGACTTTATTGCACCGTGACAGCACCGCAGGTCCTCAATATACTTCTGTTATATTTCATCTATTTCTTACACTCTTGTTTTATAACGCATGAAAATTTCCCATGATATTAAATCCCCCCCCCAAAAAAGATGGTTATAAAGTTTAACCACGATAACTACAAATACACCACAGCAGTAACTGTGTTTAACCAATATAAAACACCATTAGATTGAAGAAGTGAGATGTTAGTTTAGGAGATGAAACTGATGTTCTTCTGCAAGTCTTCAGGCAGTTACACGTCACAGTATTGTGATTATTATGTGTGTGTTTGTCCACAATAAAGCTATTAAACGGTAAAAGACACCCTTACAAAGAACTCTAGCACACTTCAGTATTTACTGTAGTAAAGTGTAGTATATTATGGTCATTACGACACTGTAATTAGTGGACATTAATACAGTGTTCTGTAGTATTAAGTATAATGAAGCTGTAGTACAATAGCATCTGTGAATACTGAACTACAGTTGGGTATTTGTGTGTTTCAGGAACATGGATTGGTTGTAGTGATAGTAGATGTTTATTAAACGTTCCCTCTTCACAGGGCTCTGAACGTTCAGTATGAATGTGGGCAGAGCCAAGAACGAGGAGAGCTGTAACTGGCATAAACGTCTGCGTCTCAGGAAAAACTCCTTCACATCCTCCTGTGAACTAAACACTGTGAAACATGGACAGACATCTACAGAAACACCAGAGACACGTCTGCAGAGGGGTCAGACGGAGAATCACTCCAGAAACAAAGACGTGTTGTGTTGTTCTGCGTGTAAAGACGACAGCACGTTCAGCCCCGCTGAATTAACACAACATATGAAGATCATCCACGCTGGTAAAGCCCCAGTGTTTCCCTGCGACACGTGCAGCTTCTCCACGCCAGTGTTCTCAACGCTTCAACATCACAGAACGATGCACAAGAACTGTTGGTTTACCTGTGAGGTCTGCAGTGACGACGTCCAGCAAACGTTTCCTCAACTGTCCCAACACTGTCATGAAGAAAACACCAGTCATGTGGAGTTTAAGAGTCAGGAACACAAACATTTCCTCGGCGCGTGTCGTCACAGATGGAGCAGAAGAAGCTGGTGGAGAAAGCGAGAACAAGACGACAAACCCTCCCACCACTTCCAGCTTTTACTTCCGAAACCAGAAGCGCAGTGGACGTCTCCGGAACTTCCCATATCAGCTCCAGGTCTTCTGGACAGACGTGGAGTTTTACTGGATCCTGAGAAAACTCTTCAGGAGACGCAGCAGTTTCTGGAAAAGTGGCCCGTATTCCTCAAAACCGAGTCTGATCAGACTAAACCCGTCCCGTCAGGACCGAGGGAACGACGACATCCAGAGCTGATCACCACTCTGATGGAGAAGAATAATATATCTGTGCCACCCGACTGCACTACAGAAGTGCTCGGCTTCAAGATGGTGGATGGCAAAAAACATGTCATTCTCAAAGTCATTCCATCAAACAAACGAGACGCTTCGGCCCCGAGGACATCACAAGGGGTTAAATGTCAGACAGCAAATGATCAGTCGTGTCTTGAACGTGACGGCTGGAGAACTAAAAGCCGGTGGAAAGACATCTCATTTCTTAAAACTCTTTACAGTCCTCACCAAGACAAATCCCAGCTAAACTTGATCACAAGCCAAAGAGATTCCGGTTGTCGTGGTGACGTGGCCTCCTCAGAAGAGAGATGCCATTCCCAGTGTGTTGCTCTGGTCTCTGAGAGAGAGTTTCAGTGTTCAGACCTGAGGGATGTGCAGACAGATTCATGTGCTTCATCTTCTCTGAAAGATTTCTGTCAGATTGAGATTAGTGATGTGTTATTCCACAGCAGTGCTGCGGCTGATGATGATGATGATGATGAGAGCACAAACAACACTAACCCCAGAGATGTTCAGATCCCAGTAGATGAGTGTGAATGTGAGAGCATCAGCGGCACCGCTGCACATCAGCTCTCACATTCACTGGACACTCGTCTCACATCAGCATCACATCATCACATCACTGACACTGAAGGTGAGGAAGTGTTTACTGTTATACACGTCACGTTGTATTCATGTTATCATCATTGTTTTATCCAAAATAAATACACTTCAGTCAAACTCAAGCTGACTTTTAAGTATGACATGCATACTTGTAAGTGTACTGCTTAGTTCACTTCTTAGTGTATGTTAAATGTAACACAAGTGTATACTGATATTTCATTAGTTCAACACTTGTAGCACATGTTCTAGTTGATGAAAGAACACTTTATAAGTCAATTGTGTGTCATTTTACATGTTTGTTTCTTCTGACAAGTTCATATGAAAGTATTTTTAATTTGCAAAGAGATGTGCACTGCACTTGAAAGAATGTCTTGTGTTTTGCCAGGTTTAAACCAGCGTTGTGAGCTAGTCGGCACAGCCATCTCTCAGAAGCGTGCAGTGAAAGTGTTGTTGAATCAAGAGTCCCAGAAGAGTCCAGAGGAGAGAGACGTCCGCTGGGAGGCCGTTCCTCGAGACGTGCCGAGATCTCTTAGACTGAGACCTCGCTGCTCCTCACAGTTCGTCTCAATCCCGCGGGAGGAGCAGCCCGTGGTGGTTCTCAATCATCCCGACACAGATATTCCAGAGGTGATCGGCATCATGAAAGTCATTCAGCAGCACAGAGGAGCCGTGCAGCGAGTCGTACTGTCTCGAAAGACCCTCGGCGCTCTGTCAGACCGCCAGCGTCACATGTCCCGCTGCAGAAGAGCGTGGCCGGACGGGACGGTTAAGGAACGATTCAGCCTGAAACTGAGGCTGAAGAGAGTGTGTGGAAGAAAGTTTACCGTGGTACCGACAGCGGCGGAAAGCCTCGTACCGCGGCCGATGTTCAGATGCTGGTTCTGTGGAAGGCTTTTCCAGGATCAGGAGGTGTGGGTGAGTCACGGTCAGAGACATCTCACTGAGGCCACCAGAGGCTGGAATCACATCTTTAACACATAACACAGTTATCAGTTTTCAGGTGACCGTGTATTTTATGGAATACTCAAGACTCAAGCGTTATTTATTATGTTTAAGAAAGGTGAAAAGAGCTCAGGTAACGTCATTATTACATTATCACCGTGTTTTTCTCCCATTGGGTTCTTTCAGGTAACAGTTTGAAGTAAGACATCTGTTTGTCTTTATAATACTTGAGTTAGTTCTGCATTATGTTGGTGATGTACAGGGATGCACTCGTTGACTTGAGCTTTGACAGAAGATGCTGGATGTGTTGAGTTTGTTTCAGTATATACAGTACTGAATTAGTTTTGTATTTATTTATTCTCTCTGTAATGTGTGCTTAAGATGTTCAAAGTTTTATTTAAATAACCTGAACTCGGTTCTCAGGATGTCTTGAAGTTGGATGTTTTGATTTCAGTGGTCAGATCAGGATTTGATTCTCATTTCTTAAGCCAAAGTTTTCATTGACATCAGTCTAATAATGTGAGTGATGAAGAGTTTCTGTGCACTTGAACTGTGATCGTATAGAGCGTCATCATCATCATCATCATCATCGCCATGAGAATCATGGGAAGATTTCTACCAAAGTCTCTTTATGTTTGTTCCACTAACAGCTGTGCAGAATAAATCATTATTTTCAAGAACATCTTAATTGTTTCAGATTTAATTCAGTGCGATCACATTTATCGACCTGTTCTGGTCTGTCTTATCAAGCATGTATAACATTAGCCCAGAAATCCCACAATCACCAAACCAGTTCATCCAGTTTATCTGATCTAAATATTTAGCAAATCGAACACTTCTTTGCTTGACTTTTGTAATGCTTACAACATTTTTAAACAAAACAAACAAATCATAATTTAAGATCTTGATAACAAATGATATATTTGACCTTTTGTACTGACCAGAGACCAAAGCAATAAGCCGTGTGAAGTCATTAAAGCCCCTCAGCTGTTATAAATGCTCTGTAACACACTGCTTCACACGGCTTATTGCTTTTATAAAACAATTATTCCATATGCGTAGCAAGGTTTCATAAAATAAAGTAAATTAAATGATGTTTAGGCTGTGTAATAATTCATCAGCCGTTATAAATTGGGATATTTAATAACAGGGCTCAGCCAATCAGAATCAAGGACCAGAACTGACAGTTTTATAAGCAGAATCATACACCGAGCGTACGGTGGTCACAATGAAAAGCTTCAGAAAACTAAATATCCAGAAAACTGAGCTTCAGTAGACTACAGGCGGTGTGATGACCTGTCCTCTGTAGGGCGGATGAAAGCAGATAATAAAAACTCATGATACTTTCACGTTTTTCAGGCATTCTTTGTTTATTCATATAAAAAGAAGATGATGTCAGTTTTCATCTCTACACACAGCGGTGGATGTGGTTTCTGCAGGTCTCTCAGGGTCTCACTGCATGTTTGAGTTTGGTGGAGTCTTTCGTGTTATTCTGTGAATCCACCAGCACTAAAGGATTCTTCTGATGATTCTCAATGATGTCAGAAACGCTGTTGAACCGCTGAAACACACACGAGAGATTCATTCAGCAATCACAACACCAGTAGTGGATTAACAGAAGTAATGTTCTGATGAGGGACAGATCCATTGTGCCGAGTTGATTTAAATGTTTCTTTTTACTGTATTTGTTTATAATAAACTCCACAGCTCCGGGTGAGTAAATAATAACCAACCTCTCATATAAATGTTCAGTATAATAATAAATAAATGCTGTGTTTCTTCACCTCTTCTCCTTGTTTCTCTTTGCCCAACGCGAACTGTTTGGATGAAATGATGCAGCGCACAGGGATGTTGTACACGCGCCCGCTATAGAACACCACCAGTGTGTACGGCTGCTGCGCGTCCACGCCGGAACTCTTTCTGAGCAGAAACGAGCCGTCCTGAGGTACAAAACACACAAACGTTACAGTCCGACGTGAAATAAAAGGTGTATTTCATCAAGAGTGCCATCACAAACCTTAGCGGTGCGAATGAGAGCGTCCTCCGCCGTCCTGCGATCACTGCTGCTGGCGTACCAAACCTTCCCGTACACACCTGCCTCCTGACACACACACAGAGAGAGAGAGAGAGAGAGAGAGATGATGTCTGTATCATCAATGTGTAGTGTAGATTTACGATGTGTTTTTACCTCTTCAGCGTCCCTCGTGGCTCTTCGCTCTCTGCCTAAAGACAGGACACCATATGAACATACAGGAAATTTGTTTGTTCTGTATTATGTCTTCTATCTGTGACACTCTTACCCTGGGTGGGAATCTGTTGGGGCAGAGGCATTCTGTACAAGAGGAGACGGAACTTTACTTCTTATCTTCACATCATCATACAGTCGTTCACATGAAATCATTTTCATCTGTTTCTTACGTGACTCTGTGGAATCCAGTTGCTGGTGGACTCATGCTGGTGTCTGCCGAGGACATTAAATGACCATTAACACACGGATCATAAACCCGTGACTGAATGACACTAAACAAACATCTATAGTTTCACTCATACTGCTTTAGAAACAATAGCAGTCCGTATATATCACGTCTTATAAGTGACGATGTAAACAAGTAAGGTTTCCTGTGTCTCAGTGGTCATGACGCTAGCGACGCCAAATTACACATACTCCAAAACAAATGTATAGTATAATGCAATGTTAGTCACTTTGGATAAAAGCATCTGCCAAATGCATAAATGTAAATGAGTGTGACGGTTACCTTCAGTATCTCTTTGGGCAACGTTTGGTTTCTGCAAAAATGAATTTTGATTTGTCAATAAACACAGATTTTAAACATACTGTATATATCAATGAATTTAGTGCATACCGGCATCAAAGCAGGACTTGGTTTCTTCCTAAAACAAGAATGAATGATAAAGTGAAATCCACGTGTGTTTAGAGAGAGTTTAATGTGTGTAAGGAAGTGTCTCACAGGTCTCTGGGTCGAGGTGTGGGAAAGGACGGTCTTCTGGTCTCTTCTGGCCTTTGATCAACACCTGATAACAGAAATCGAGTACACGTTACAATAAAAATGAAAGTGTGTAGATGATCCGACGAGTGTTTTTTATTCATTACTCACCGTCATCTGCATCACACGTTTCATAATCATCCTCAGAGGTGGACTCCTGCTCAAACACACGCTCGCATTATATCATTTACATGTCAATACACACATAAAGTCCTCAATAAAACAATATGCACGAACACCACCATGATGGTAATTAACATTATATATTCATTTGAAATTAATTGAGGAGATTCTCACAGGAGTCACAGTTGGTCTTCTGATTTTCATTCTGTACAAACAAACAAACACATATTTATCTTACACTAGAATTCATGTTCAGTACACGTTTTAGACATTTATACATAAAAGAAAGTCAGTAAGAGATCAATGACATGTTGATCTGTGTAATACCTTGGACTGGCTTTAGGAGGAATCATGTGTGTGTTGACCTGTAGAGTTGTGTTACTCCTGCTAAACACACACATGAATGAACACAGACGTCATAATAAACACACTTTCATTATAATCTCACTTATGTTCTCAACAGATCTTATCTAAAAGAACATTTTGGATATATAATCTTACCTCTTGTTAAACTGACATTGCTCCTGTGATATGAAGCATTAACAGAAACATACAAACATCATTTTAAACATGCCATGAACAATGTGTCCGTAAAACAAAGGTCGGTAACACTTTACATTAAGGTTCCCTTTATGAAGCATTTATAAACGTGTTCATTAATGAACTAATCATTAACTGCCAAATAGTGAGCAGGTGTAAGAAAAACAACACAACACTCTGACAGACAATATTACAAACAACAACAAGATAATAATCAATCTGCTTTACAGTGAATAAATACATTAAGCATTAATAACACGTAAGTTAATGGTTCACTATTTGGCAGGTATTTCGTTAGAATCCCTATTTTTATTCATGCGGTTATAACTGCTTCATAATGCATTTGTAAAGGACTTATTAATCATTAATAAACACGTTTATAAATACTTCATAAAGCATACCTTCATGTAAAATGTTACCCAAAGGTCATTATATTGATTTATACAGTATGAATAGAGCATGTGTATTCATAAAGTATGTGATGATTTGCCCTGACAATATTGTGTGGTAAATTTAATGTTTATTGGATATATTCATTCTTTTTTCTTTTAATGTTGGGGAGATACACACACACGTGCGTTATTTAACATGAGATTGGCATGAAATGACGTTTTTACGTGATGCATTCAGTAACTTACCTCTGCATCAGGCATTTCATAGACGTCTAAAACAAGAATTGAATGAAAAGTGTAGATGTGTGTCAATGTATTAACTCATTTGATCCAAATGGTTCAGTTCCTATTTTCAATGTTGTGAATGGAGTTTTATTCTGACCTGGACTGTGTCCACGAGCAGGAACACATGGCTTGACTTCCCTCTTAACAGGAGGTTCTGTAAAAACACAGTTCAGAAAAACATCATCAGAAATGCTTGATTTATATCCATTACAAAATAAAAGTCTTTAGCTTGTTGTACTTGTTGGTGTGTTTTCAGTGGGGTCGATGTAGTTATCATCATCATCCCGGGGTTCAATATAACTGTCCTGAACACAGATGAGGATCACAGTGAGGTGAATAATGTCACGTTAAGTCAATGTTAACAGTAAACGTCATCTGTACATTCTCATTGACCTGGTGGTGCTTGTTCTCTGTTTGCCGGTGTTTGTTTCTCGGTGGCAGATGAAAGGAAGGGACGGGTCGACTACGACAGCTGTCTGATAAACAGAAGAATTTCATTTTACAGCTAAACTTGCAGCCCGAATGTAAACTAATGTCATCATTCAATCACAGAAAACCTTTCTTTTATGAGCACAAACTGACACTTTATTGTAGAATGAAACTATATTAAAATCAGATAAAAACACACAAGAGAAAGATCATAACAGCCGTCCATACACGCAGTGGCATAACAATGATAAACAACATCTTATACAAGAGACGGTAACGCTTTAGATTACAGCCCTCAATGTACCGCATAATTAAACAGGATTAACAGTGTAACAATAATATACCTTACAGTACATATCTGTAGATAAAGGTGAACAATATCTATATGTTTGGGGAATAAAGGGTTAAAACACACCTCTTCTGTGAATACCTGACAGACAAATGAAATAAAATAAAGTCCACTAACCCTAAACAGGTGTTGTTCTGGCTTTTGTTGAAGTATGTTTGTATTAGCACCTGTTGTACTATTGCTCTTTTATGACATATCTGTCATGATTCTTCTGCATCATGTCATGTTTTCTTAGTGTAGTGGCAGGATCATGACAGAACCTCATGTTAAATGTGGAGAGAGACAATTATTGTTCTAATGGCCTTCCATAATCTCTCTCCGGTCTCGTCTTTGTTCCCATCCTCTCGTTACCCTCGTTATTGATTAATGCCTTTCACCTGTTTCCCTCTTGATTTGCTCCCTTATTTAATGCCCTTGTGTCTTCTGTCTTGTGCTGGTTCATTGTGGTCTGTGTGGTGAGTTCCTGTTGTGTTAGTTTAGTTATTTGTAGTTTATGTCAACAGTTTATTCAAGTCTTGTTTATGTGTAGTTAGTTTTAGTCCTGTTCTGTCTTGTCATTATATTCCCATGTTTTGTTATGTTACCCCCACGTGGGTCTTTGTTTTATTATTTATTAAATATATGTTAACCCCTTAACCGCTGTCTGCACCTGGGTCCTCTCTCCGTGTCTCACCCCACGAGAATCATGACAATATCACTTATTGCTCCCTGAACTCTTTATAAGTCTCTTTGGATAAAAGTGTCTGCTAAATGACTGAATGTAAATGTAAAAATAAAACAAATATTTATAAGTAAGCTGATTATAGTCTCAAAATATCAACATTGATTTTACACATTTAAACTCATGAAACAAGCTCATAATAACTCAATTATAATACTTATAATAAAAAATACATGATCTGTGACCATCAATCCTAAAATCAATCAAATAAAAATGAATCCTAAAGTCAAAACTGCCTAAAGTCTGCGTGTCATTAGCTTCATTAGTGAGGTTTTGCTCGTGCATAATTCCCCTTATTTCATGTTTGCTATAATACTTCAACAAGAACCCTGTACTCCATTAATATCCACAGTAGCTTTATTATGGGTACATTGTCACGCTAAGATTGTCATGCATGCCACAGTTATATTAAAATAGTGACCCCTTAGTTTTAAAAAACTGACAGTATAAACAGTAATCCAGTACAGTATTCCCCAAACCTTACATATTGTTCCCCTTTATCTATAGATATGTACTGTAGAGGAACATTATTGTTACAAGTAGTTACTCTGTAAATTCTGTATAGTTATGCGGTACATGGCGGGCCGTAATCTAAAGCGTTACCGAAAAGATGTTTCCTGTGAAGTTCTAAAGGAGTGAAATGTGAATGAATGTAATCCTGTGTGATGACATGAGATCTGATGACAGACACTCACCCACATACTGTCCTCTGGGGTTTGTGATGGACTGAGAAACACTGAAGCTCTTCACAGCGTGACCTTCAGATCTCGGTGGAGGTTCATAGTTGTCTTCAGGGTCACCCTGAGGATCTTCATACGTGTCACTGTCCTGTTACACATCAACACATGTGATCAATGTTTAAGTGTGTTTCTCAGTCTGTGTGTCACTTTGACAAACAGCTATAAATCATTCATATGAACCTACGACTGTGAATCAAGATTTTTATCGAACAGATTTATGTTTATATCAAACCAAAGGTTATTGGTTTTAATCACACAAGTCACATGTAAAAACATTAGACACCATTTGTGGCTGAGACTAGCCTCATTGTCCGCTGGATCATACGTCTTCGCCGCCGCCATATTGATGAGGGCAAAAGCTACAAATACATATTGCTGCAGTTTTCTGGATAAAAACACAACATCGTTTTAATTTCTCAACTAATTTCAAATGTTTTCTATTTACGTGGAGTACAGAAACGTTTTGGTGCAAGTTAAAGGTGGTTATAGACATGAACATTTATTTATTGACCTACAGAACTGGTAAAACTCAGGCTTTTCAAGCACATTTAGGCTTAAATGACTTCACACTATGAATCTACCCTTAGTTTCTGTTTATTAATAAAAGTTGTTTCTGTTAACCCTTTACTGTCTGTGTTTGGGTTCTGTACACACACAGTTAGAGATGTGATGAGTGATGTTCACACAAACTTACAAAATCTGAGTCAGAATACTTCTCGCTTTCTGCTGCTTCACCTGTTTAACACAATGTTGATGATGAAAATACACGCATTTAAAACACACGCACACACGCACACGCACACGCACGCACGCACGCATGCACGCACGCACACACACACACACACACACACACAAAGTACTGAGACTCTTTGCGGTGTGATGTCAGGTAAAGCTATTGTTATTGTTTCTTTTCTTCTCGTTCAGATCATACAGTATGAACTGTGGTGGTTTTCACTGCAGGTCTCATTGATTTCAACTTGCCTTGATAGTCTCTTGTAGGGACTTTTGGTGGTCCCTTTTTCTTGATCCTGAAATGAAATAGAAAAACAGCGAGAGTGTGTGTGTGAGTCTCTGTGAAGAGCGCACAGATGATTCAGACATTACAGATAAACCGTGTCACCTCTGAACTGAACAGAAACACTGAATCACGTTCACAGACACACAGTGAAACATGCATCATACCGGTCCAACGTATTTCTCCCGGTTTTGAGGATATTAGCAGCTTGTTCAGTCTGAAACCTACGAAAAGAGGAATAATAAAGTTCAAGTTAAAAACATACTATAGTAAACATGAACTATTATTATGAAATGAAATGTATTTTCTGTTTGTTAGATGTTCTGCGCTAAACTGATCTCAGCTGATTTATTCCCTGAATGTATTTCTTCAATAATCATTTCTCCTCTACAATACAATATAACCCATGAGACACTTGTTCTGTGTGTTCTTACAGTTAAAGCAGCTGTGATCTTACTGTTGTTTGGCATACGCACCACACCTAAACTCTCTCTCTCTCTCTTTCTCTGTGTGTGTTAGAGGGAAGTGAGACGTGACGGTCCACAGATGTTTCCCCGCTGCTATTTTCACCCTGCTTCTTGTTACAGACGTGACATTTGTCTTTACTTTATCTCATCAAGTGAAAGAACCCGATCATTCATCTCTCTTCCCTCACATCATCATCATCATCATCATCTATGTTCTGAAATATGCTGTTCATCTCATCTACAGGCACTCAAAACACACAACCCACACTTAAACATCTCATCGTGTCATTTCATTAGATAACAAAAGAGCAAATGTTTTCACTTTCTGCCACTTTGTATTTGTCAGCGAGTGGATTGTGTTCATGGTGAGTTTTGGGTTGAAATGGTCAACAGGAAAGTGAAGTTTTTGTGAACAAACCGTTTTAATCGGTTGAAAAGACTGTCGTCATTCTTCTTAATGTCCTGAACAACTTTTTGGATCTGCCTGAGGAACAGACAACAGAGAACATGATCAATGTTAACAATCTAACATTTAGATTTACGGTGACATTGGCGTCTGGTTTCAGACAGCGTGAAGCTGATCTCATGTGTCTGTAAGAAAGGGTTTGATGATCCAGACGTATAATTACTGTAGAACCCCACAGACATCTGTCATCGCTACACAAACACAAAACAAGTTTATTCAAGGGTTTCAAATAAACGTTCATAATGACACACACCCTTTCTACTTGATTTATCACTGACAGTCTTAGTCTATTCGATCTATACTCGTACTCAATCGTTTGATATACTTCACGTACACTTCAAGGTGTATTTCAAGTATGGACAGAAACACTATAGTGTATTTAAAGTGACGTACGATGAATTGCAGAATAAAGACTTTAAAGTTTACTGAGTATCGACTTCAAAGCGTACGTTCATCATCAAGTAAAACATGCACTACAAGTATTAAAGTAGTGAACTATCAGTATACCTCCACTGGCCGTACAGCACACAAATGACAAAACACTGAGAATACTCTCCGTTTGTTTAGTCTCTTGTTAGTTATTGTGTAAGCATTTACAAAACAAACACTGGCGTAACCAAAACGAAGAGCAGACGACTTCTCAAAACTAAATCAGAATGAAGGATTGATTTATAAGGAGATGAAAAGTGTTTTCTTACCGTAGTTTAACAGTAGCAGGTGCGGTGAAGCGCTCCATGACTGTGTGTGTGTGTGTGTGTGTGTGTGTGTGTTCTGAACCAGCGTTGTGTGTCAGACTGTGTGTGTAGTGTTGTGTGTCACACAGCTGTGTGTGTAGTTTTCCACAGAAGTGGTTTGTAATGAGGATTATGAAACTGCACATGAAGGTCACAACATATCTATATTTAGACTAATGCCTCTGATTCATCTCACAATCGCTTACTTACACTTTTGAGTGTTTTCAAGTGAGGAATAATGTAAAGAACAGCCAGTAGTTATGGAATCATTGCTGCCAGTGTGATCGCTGAACCTGTGAACCTCAACTGTTAATAATGTTACCGTATCTGTTCCCTGAATAATACTACAAAATAATAATTGATTAGTTATGCAGATAGTTGCCAGTAACTTACTGTAGATTTACAGTAAATCTTAGCATGAGGCTGTTATTTTATTGTTTTTTCCCGTAAAGAAAAAGACGTGTTAGTGTTAAATGATCATTTATCTTTGAACAAACTGTTGCCAATAAATGACATAAATGTAAATCTACAGTAAGTTACTGGCAACTATCTGCATAACTACAGCAAACATGTTTACAGTTTTGGTTTTGCTCGTTTATTAAAAAGTGTCTTCAGGTTTAATCACGATCAGATTTTTTCTCTGACTTTTACCTCTTTGAAAAAACTGTTGCCAGTAAATAACATAAATGTAAATTTACAGTAAGTTAGGTAATCAGTATTTTACAGTGAACTCATGAAGTTCAGGATACTTAAGATTAGATCACTATGTTCAAAGGCAGTTATTGTAAATGAAATGATCACAGACAACAGGTTTGATATACTATCTGGCCTAAACCAAATGATAATTTCGGTTTGAATGGACCTAAATAACGGTGAGGACAACATCTCATTGAATTACTAGAGCGAGAGAGAATACATTTTAAAGAACTTATGTTGCAACAAGAACATAGTTATAAAACATTTACGCAGATTACAAATATGAATCATAGAGTCGATGAGCGAATAACTCCTTCATACACTCAAAATGAGATAGAGCAATCGAAAGCTAACACCTTGTCTACACCAGATGCGACGAGACACAAAAAAAACACATTAGAAACGCATTAGAAATTGTGTCCACACTGGATGCGATGGGACAAACCCATTAAGAACAAGCAGGTTGTCATGTCCGCTGTAGACACGGTGTCACTGTAAAGGATTCTCAATGGAATGTAAACCAAACACAGATGATGTACATACACTGGCTGAGATACCAAAGCTACTTATGTGGAAAGTCAGTGTCAGCAGAACAACACAGTGGTACACGGCAGCATCCCTGAGTCTCCAAAGGAGAATCCCAGGGGTTTGCATACACTAGCATTGCATTTTCCTATACATTATGTTTGTAAGTCACTTTGGATAAAAGCGTCTGCCAAATGCATAAATGTAAATGGTTATGATATTAACAGGAAGGATAGAAATAGAGATGGTGGAGGGGTAGCCATGTATATTCAAAGTCATATTCCAGTAAAGAGAACACATGATCTAATGCCTCCGGATGTTGAGGCTTTGTGGCTACAAGTTTAGCTACCATTTGTTAAAGCATTATTTATTGCAAACAGTTATTATTTAAGTCAATTGTGTGATATGATTGACAATGTGTGTGATACTGGAAATGAAACGTATTTGATGGGTGATCTAAACATTAACTGGTTCTCTCAAGACGGTCCACTAAAGAGTAAAGTTGTGTAATGCATGTAATCTTATACAAGTAATGAACCAACCAACAAGAGTTCATATGAACCGTTTTGGTGAGAAAACATTGACTTGTACAGACCACATTTTCACTAATGCTATGGAATAGTGTTCTAAGGGTGTATCTGTTCCTGTTGGGTGTAGCGATCATAATATAAATTACTTTTGGTTTACCTTTAGGGACCTTCCTGACAATAGCTATTATAAGAGATTGTATCAGATTGTTTTTGTCCAGAATCATTTTGCACAGATATAAATAATATATGCTGAAGTGATATGCATAAGGAGGATCATCCTTTAAAAAGATTATTTGACCCCTTGGTGGATAAATAAAAGAGATGTGGCAAAGAGCAAACGGAACTGGAAACATGAAGGATTGGGAAGTTTATCTAAATCAAGTTACTAATATAAGAATATGAATAAGAAAAGACTGTTTTATAATGTAAAAATAATTTAATGCTAATATGATAGTAAAAAATCGTGGCGTACGCTTAATGAGTAAATGGGTAGGAAATCAAATAAAACTCCTTCTTTTATTGATACAGGTAATTCATTTTAAAATAAATCAAATGAAATCGCAAATTATCTTAATAATTGATTTATAAATAAAGTTGAAATATTAAGAGAAAAAATGTCATCTGTTAAAAACTCATTATCTGAAAGTTTGATTGAAAAACGTATGATAAGCGATACCTGTATTTTGCACAAAAAAGGTTTGTGTAAAACAAGTGGAACAAAAACTTTTACCAGTTCTGAGCAAATACTGGAAACAATACTTTTCAAATTCAATCTTCTTTGAATGAGAATAGCTTACTCTCTGATTTTCGGCATGCACACTAAACAGGAACAGCATTAACACCGATCGCAGACGATTGTTTGGCACAGATCGATGATAATAATTTAGTAGGAGCAGTTTTGTTCGATTTTAGCACAGCATTTGATGTACTGGATCAATAAGGATAAGTTATTGGAAAAGTTATTGATGGACAAACTGAAATGTTACAAATGTACTTCTCATACCGTACAGTGGTTTAAATGTAACCTGTCTAATAGAGAACAATGCGTATTTTATAAAGGAAGTTATTCAGATGTGAAGGATTTGCAATGTGGTGTGCCTCAAGGAAGTAGTTTGGGACCATTATTATTTTCTATTTTTACCAATGACCTTCCTTTTGATTTAAAGATTGCAACGATAGTTATGTATGCCGATGATACAACATTATATTTATCAGCAAAATCACTTGAGCAAGTGTTTACTGTTTTACAGTCAGGAATTACAATTGGTTACAAATTGGGTGTGGAATAAAAAAATTACTTAGTGTTTGTCCTCCATCATCAATAAACAAAGTACAGTTAGTTCAGAACACGGCTGCCAGAGTTCTAACCAGGTCCAGAAAATACCATCACATAACCCCAATGTTATCAACCCTTCACTGGATACCCATTAAGATCGTATTGACTTTAAAGTTCTTTTAATCACTTATAAAGCCTTAAAGGGTTTAGCCCCTACCTACCTAACAGAGCTTCTATCACACTACAACCCATTACGCTCTCTAAGATCTCAAAACTCACGACTTTTGATAATACCTAGAATAACTAAATCCACCAAAGGAGGTCGAGCTTTCTCATACGTAGGCCCTAATTGAATAACCTTCCTGATATGATTCCAGGATCAGACACACTCGCCCAATTTAAATCTAGATTAAAGACACATCTTCCCAAATATTCACCTTATTCAAAATATGCTAAATAGATGATAATTAATATATATCTCTTTCTGCCCTCTTCCCCGCTTCGGGATGCCCATATAGATTTAGCACGCCCGTGACTTCATATGTTCATCCCTAAATAGAGATCACGCCAGCTCCAGCTGAACATCCCGTTCCATCCTCCTGCGACAACCTGCGCACTGACTAACCATCCCAGCTCCAGATCACGCAATTCCATCCCCACCCAAGAGCAAAGACAGACTACTTGTCACATAAATGCTAAATTTACAATACTTAGTACTAGATGCTAAATTTCCATCACGTTACAGCAGTTTGAAGTTATAGCAGCACTTATGACATTACTATTTTCCCTGCTTATAACATTCCTCTGTTGTCTGATATCAGTCTTAAAATAAGACAAAATTAGACCTAAACACTTTTAAGAAATGATATTTCCTAAATCACAACTAACAAGTTCTCCTGTTATTCATAAACATTTACTCAGTAACTTTGAATCAAAGTCAGTGAATGCAGCTGTGACACGTCAGAGGAGAACTGGTCCTCCTGGCTGAGTCTGGTCCTCCTTATCATCATCAGTTTGGTTCCTCGCCACAGGGCCGTGTTGGATTGCTCACCATGAGACTGCTGATATTATTATTTACTATTTGATCTTTCTTGTTCTATAAACACCATGCACTGTGCTGTGTTTTTCTTATTTTCTCCTGTAAAGCTGCGTTGGAACAATGGACATTGTGAAAAGCACTAAATAAATAATTGAATTGATCAGGACGTGAAGCGGAGGGTCTTTTATCACACAAAAGGGGCTTATTTGGCGATAACAGCCGGCTATTATACCGCTTATTACACACCTACTGGCCACATGAGAAAAAAATTTGACATATAATGTGAATTTGAAATATTTTATCGAAAAGCCATTTACTTTGGGTTTTAAAGCAAGAAACGACGTACATATGTCACGAACAGGCAATTTGGTTTAATGGTTTGTAAATATAATATCATATACTGTATGTTAATAAAATACATATTTATTTTAAATTTGTCAAAAAAAAACGGTAAAAATGATTTAAATCCAGGTTAACGTGTGTTATTAGTTTTAAGAAGTTGTTATCTGGGAATAACGAACCTGCAAATGTTGCGACTGGCCAATCAGAATCAAGCATTCCAACAAGCCGTGTAATAAGCCTTCATATCAAATACATTAGAGTAAAAACTTCAGTGTGATTGTGTAGTCGTATAGGAAACCAGTTTTGCATCGACAACACATCACTAAACATCAGAAAGACAAACTCAAGGATCACAAACAAAAAGAGATTCCTTACGGTCTGTGAACGAGGCTGAATTTGTTCAGGTCACTGTCAGAGAGATTCTGTCAAAGCAAACAACAAACGTAAAATAATGACTTTCATATACGTAAAATAATGACTTTTCTATGCGAGTAAAGATATCTGACATGTCATATAGATCTAAACTACTGTACTCAAAGTACACAAATTACTTTCAATGAAATATTCTATTTATTCATGTTGATTTCAGCTAAAACAATATTTCTATGATGGTACATATTACTTGTTACTTTCTTTAGATAAATGTTTATTATTTGTTGCTGTTGTTACTAATAACTAGTGTAGGATGCTATTTACTGAATACTGCACACGGTACACTATTTTATTTGAGTGTAAATTTAGGTGTGCATTTGGCAGACGCTTTTATGCAAAGCGATTTACATTGCATTCTGCTATACATTTATACACAGGTATCTGCAATCCCCTGAGATCCAACACACAACCTTGTGTTGTTAACACAATGCTCTTACCACTGAGATACAGGAAAGCTGTAAATGTAAAGCAGTATGCAATGATAAATATACCTTCAGAAAGCACACTGACCGATTTAAATGATAGAGTCAAGCTTTATTCTGTGTAAATACTGCGCTTAAAAACTATATAATGCACATGTCACATGCATGTGTTTCAGCCATTATCATGTCAAAACCTCGGAGACAATCCAATAAAATGATCATCACGCGTCTCTCTTACACGAGAATCTGTTCAGCTGTTGTTTAACAGATTCAGATTCTATAAATGATGTACACCATCATTACAATGAGATTCTTATAATGAATTTGACATCAGAAGAACGTTATAGAGCTTTATTCTCATGACTAACAGCAGGTGGCGCCATAACACAAACATCTGAAATCAAAACCCGCACTTCTGAGAGTTTTACGGTGACCGGGAGGGGACATGCTCGTTTCAATTAGTTTTGTTGAGGCAAAGAGATATCACCTCGTGGGAACTTGATAATATGTGAATTTGTGGGAATGTCATAACATAATGGGGCCACAGCATATTAACTTGAAGGAACGTGATATTATGTTTGGCCACGAGATCAGCTTGTTGAGGTAATGACACTATACAAGATATAGCATGTAACCAGTCGTTTTTATTTTATCCTGTGATTGGCAAGGCTGCTGGATTATGTCCAACGCATATTTTTTACATAGTTACCCTTGATATTGTAATCGTTATTATTAATTATGATTTGTTTGTGCATTTTAGAATGAGCTGAAGCCTCCAATTCCAGCGCAGGATTTCACATAGATGCAAATTAAATGTGAAACAGTCTGTCATTATTCTAGAATTTAATTCCACAATCAGCGTACCAGCCTTCTCTGTCTTCAAGTTCAAACGGGCTCATCTTGCATTAGAATCTTGGCCTCTTCATTATGACGTTCCCACGAATTAGTATCTTGTGTCCACCACAAAACTAAGTGAAACGAGCATGTCCCCTCCGGGTCACCGTAGAGTTTAACATGTCCTCTCCAACTCATTTATACAGATAAACTTCAGGTTGTGTTTTGATCGTGTTTGTGACTAAAAGAGGGAACTGAAATGAAATGTACTGCAGACTTTATATACATTCTCCTGTGTGCCGGACATCAGAATGCTGTGACACAACGTGAGTCTCATACAAAGTTCAGGTAAGATTTCCAAGGTTAAAATGAACAAAATATTTTCTTTGTAAGTAATAAAACAAAGTTCATTGGGCTTTTATGTGTTTTCTAAACATGAAAGTGCCCTCTCAGGGTTTTTAATCTGATATAAGTAAATCACATTATAGATGATGTAAAACTGGAGAGAAAAAAACCCTTCATGTCACTTTCAATACATCTTAAACCTGCTCAACGATCCATTTATACAAAAATAAAGTGTCTTGTACATTTTACAGAATTGTCCAATTTAACTGTGTGTTGGATTTGTATCTGCCAGCACGCTTTGTGAGGGTCGTCTGAATTCGGAGCAGAGTCATTTTTCAGTTCTGTTTTGTGGTTATTGAAGTTGTTGAGAAGAGACATATGCACTGAATTAAATTCATTGAACAAACTCTTCTGACTCATTAACTCATTTTTATATTGAGTACGGAAGTCCCAGCGTGCGGTCTCATACACACGTCAGTCATTAGTAAAAGTTTAAGGAAGTCAAATGTGTGTTTCTCACTTCCTCACATGTACAGAGTTTAAAGTGATTTTTAACTCAGATGTAAAGTCTAAATCATGATTCTGTTGGTAAGGATATCAATGAAAAACAGCAAACGCTCAATAGTTTTTGAGTTAAACATGAATTTAAACAAGAAAACAAGAAGCCTAAAATAAAAATGAGAGCCTACCAGAAAGCAACGGCCATCAATCCTAAATCTCTTCACGGTGTCTGCGCAGTCTCTCATGTTGTTCTGTGGACACCGTTTATGTCATGTGATATTCATATATTACACAAACACGTGAACTTATTGCAAGAAACTACATTCAAGTTATGAACAGGACACATGACAGATTTGATTGTGAAAAGCACTTGTGTTGATTATAAAGTGACTCACCTGACTCAGGTAAGCCGCCACCTGCCCCGGGCTCCACGTCTCACATTGATCTCTGCTTGGTAAACTCATGCTGGTCAAACTCCCCACTGACACACAGCAAAGACAATATCCTTTCAGAATGATGTAAGATTCATGCAGCACGACAAGTTCCTCTTGCTTTCAGTAAAGTTCACTGACACCCTCTTTCTCTCTCTCTCTCTTTTAGGCAGAGCTGATGTGACAGATTATTTAATGCAAAGCCACAAGTGTCTTATTTAGATTGCCTTGTGAAATTTGGGCCAAACACAAAGGAACTAAACTAAAGCATGTGCGCAACCATTGCCAACCAAACACAGACATTTCACTTACCGCTCCATCTCCATTTACATTACAATGAGTCATTTAGCAGACGCTTTTATCCAAAGCGACTTACAAAGAGTTCAGGGAGCAATAAGCGATATGTCATAAAAGAGCAATAATTCAAGGCGCCGCTGGTTTGCTGAATGCAGGGTTCTTGATGGGGTGTAGGAGTGTAGGAGGGTGTGAAAGTATGCCGGCGCAGATCCAGTGATAGTCCTGTATGCAAGCATCAGTGACTTGAATCTGATCCGGGCTTCAACCGGTAGCCAGTGGAGAGAGATGAAAGGGGTGTCACATGAGCCCTCTTAGGCTGTTGGAGGACGAGGCGTGCTGCGTTTTGAACCAGCTGAAGTGGTTTGATAGCCTTTGCATGAAGACCAGCAATGAGAGAATTGCAGTAGTCCAACCTTGAGATGACCAGGACCTGGACAAGGAGTTGTGCCGCATGCTCAGTGAGATAGGGTCTAATCTTTCTAATGTTGAATAAGGCATATCGGCATGATCGCGTTTTCTTCACAATGTGATCATTGAAGGACAGCTGTTCATCAAATATGACTTTGAGGTTCCTGGCTGATTTGGAAGGAGTGATTGTCTATCTATCAGTTTTAAACCATCTCCAAATCCCACAATGCAGTTAACAAACAAACACACCTCAACTTCTCTCACTATCTTGACACAGCGCAGCCAATCTTGATGGTAAGTGGGTTGTTGGGTTGACACGTGGGAAGGCTCTTTCTTTCGCCTTGCGAAATGTCCAATGGGTTTTTGACAAGTTGACTAGCTCGTTTATGGATGAAACATTGTTGCACGGGCACTTAAAGCCACAATATGTAGATTTGTACCGCTAGATGGTGCACTTTGAAACAACAACAAAAGGTGAAGCTAAATGAGGTTATGTAGGAGAGTGGAATTATGGGACATGTGGTTTTCACCATCCAGAGGCGTATGGAGATCGCCCATCATGTTCACGGACGAGGCAATGAATTCATTTTTCTTTATGTCATTGTAATGAATTCGCTCGCTAGAAATGTGGAATGTAATGCTATGTTAGCCCGCGAATGGACCTAAATTTATTTAGGAGCGCAATGCTACACAGTCATACAGTCGTCGTTTAAAAAGTAAACTACATTTACGCTTGTTTGGGTTTCCTTTACTCGCACCCCAGATGCTGTATAAGCACTTCTGCATTCACATGTTGCTGTAGTTTCTACAAGCGGAAACTGAGGGTCGTGCGAAGCAGCGGATATTAAGTCACTGATATGAGTCAAACACAAGGGACCATGTTTCCTTTGGTCCACTTCAATGGGTTTGGTTCTTTTAAAGAGGATTCAAGTTCTGTCTTCCGCGTGGACACTTTAAAGCAGAGGTTCAGCTTTAACCCCAGGACAGTATATTCACTTTTGATTAAGGTGCTGCTCACATCAAGCATTTCAATGACATCTCAGAGGTCAGTCAGTGTGTCTGTTTATTAACTATTTACAGGAGACTATTTGAGGACCGAGTTTCTCAGAAGGCAATGAGTAATACACAGAGTGTTAGTCCACCCAAAGCATGTGGTTTTCAACTGGAATGCTTTTAATAACGGTCTTAATTTCCTTCAAAAGACCACGCTTACGACACCAGCTAAGGTGTCTGTGACTGTATATCAGATAGAGAGAAATCATCTTTGGATGGATGTTATGAAATTCTCTCTGGCTGTCAGAACACACGGATGTCATTGCTGTCAATCATCATCATGTATACAGCTGTGTTTGTTGTCTTTAGAAGCACAGTTGTGATGTCACAGGTCGTGTTGATAAACATCATCTTTATGAACGCTGAAGTGTATGTACACACAGAAATGGAACATGAAGATTAAAGTTGCTGTGAAACTTCATCGATGACTAAAGCGTCAGGAGGGGATTTCTAATCTTCTGCCTATAAATGACAAACTACAGCATTCCACCCCTTGATTATCTCTCATTGTGCTCTATTCAGATGAATAAACATCTGAGCTTTCTAAACTGAAAATAACATCTTAAAATATATCTGCCATTGTTTTGTCTCAAGATGCAAACCAGAAAGTGTTTTTATCAGAGAATTAGAATGCGCAAATGAAGAGAATTGATATATATAAAATATATTATAATAAAGCTTCTATTAGATAAGAGTGAATAAAGCTTCTATTAGATAAGAGTGAATAAAGCGTCTATTAGATAAGAGTGAATAAAGCTTCTATTAGATAAGAGTGAATAAAGCTTCTATTAGATAAGAGTGAATAAAGCTTCTATAAGATAAGAGTGAATAAAGCTTCTATTAGATAAGAGTGAATAAAGCTTCTATTAGATAAGAGTGAATAAAGCTTCTATTAGATTTATAAGATAAGAGTGAATAAAGCTTCTATTAGATAAGAGTGAATAAAGCGTCTATTAGATAAGAGTGAATAAAGCTTCTATTAGATAAGAGTGAATAAAGCTTCTATTAGATAAGAGTGAATAAAGCTTCTATTAGATAAGAGTGAATAAAGTTATATTAGATAAAGCTTCTATTAGATAAGAGTGAATAAAGCTTCTATTAGATAAGAGTGAATAAAGCTTCTATTAGATAAGAGTGAATAAAGCTTATATAAGATAAGAGTGAATAAAGCTTCTATTAGATAAGAGTGAATAAAGCTTCTATTAGATAAAGCTTTATAGATAAGAGTGAATAAAGCTTCTATTAGATAAGAGTGAATAAAGCTTCTATAAGATAAGAGTGAATAAAGCTTCTATAAGATAAGAGTGAATAAAGCTTCTATAAGATAAGAATGAATAAAGCTTCTATTAGATAAGAGTGAATAAAGCTTATATTAGATAAAGTGAATAAAGCTTCTATTAGATAAGAGTGAATAAAGCTTCTATTAGATAAGAGTGAATAAAGCTTCTATTAGATAAGAGTGAATAAAGCTTCTATTAGATAAAAAGCAGATAAGAGTGAATAAAGCTTCTATTAGATAAGAGTGAATAAAGCTTCTATTAGATAAGAGTGAATAAAGCTTCTGTTATGATAAAGCTTCTATTAGATAAGAGTGAATAAAGCTTCTATAAGATAAGAGTGAATAAAGCTTCTATTAGATAAGAGTGAATAAAGCTTCTATTAGATAAGAGTGAATAAAGCTTATATTAGATAAGAGTGAATAAAGCTTCTATTAGATAAGAGTGAATAAAGCTTCTATTAGATAAGAGTGAATAAAGCTTCTATTAGATAAGAGTGAATAAAGCTTCTGTTAGATAAGAGTGAATAAAGTTATAGTGAGATAAAGCTTCTATTAGATAAGAGTGAATAAAGCTTCTATTAGATAAGAGTGAATAAAGCTTCTATTAGATAAGAGTGAATAAAGCTTCTATTAGATAAGAGTGAATAAAGCTTCTATTAGATAAGAGTGAATAAAGCTTCTATTAGATAAGAGTGAATAAAGCTTCTATTAGATAAGAGTGAATAAAGCTTCTATTAGATAAGAGTGAATAAAGCTTCTATTAGATAAGAGTGAATAAAGCTTCTATTAGATAAGAGTGAATAAAGCTTCTATTAGATAAGAGTGAATAAAGCTTCTATTAGATAAGAGTGAATAAAGCTTCTATTAGATAAAGTGAATAAAGCTTCTATTAGATAAGAGTGAATAAAGCTTCTATTAGATAAGAGTGAATAAAGCTTCTATAAGATAAGAGTGAATAAAGCTTCTATAAGATAAGAGTGAATAAAGCTTCTATAAGATAAGAGTGAATAAAGCTTCTATTAGATAAGAGTGAATAAAGCTTATATTAGATAAAATAAGCGTCTATTAGATAAGAGTGAATAAAGCTTCTAGACCAATTAGATAAGAGTGAATAAAGCTTCTATTAGATAAGAGTGAATAAAGCTTCTGTTAGATAAGAGTGAATAAAGCTTCTATAAGATAAGAGTGAATAAAGCTTCTATTAGATAAGAGTGAATAAAGCTTCTATTAGATAAGAGTGAATAAAGCTTCTATAAGATAAGAGTGAATAAAGCTTCTATTAGATAAGAGTGAATAAAGCTTCTATTAGATAAGAGTGAATAAAGCTTCTATTAGATAAGAGTGAATAAAGCTTCTATTAGATAAGAGTGAATAAAGCTTCTATAAGATAAGAGTGAATAAAGCTTCTATAAGATAAGAGTGAATAAAGCTTCTATAAGATAAGAGTGAATAAAGCTTCTATTAGATAAGAGTGAATAAAGCTTCTATTAGATAAGAGTGAATAAAGCTTCTATTAGATAAGAGTGAATAAAGCTTCTATAAGATAAGAGTGAATAAAGCTTCTATTAGATAAGATAAGAGTGAATAAAGCTTCTATTAGATAAGAGTGAATAAAGCTTCTATTAGATAAGAGTGAATAAAGCTTCTATAAGATAAGAGTGAATAAAGCTTCTATTAGATAAGAGTGAATAAAGCTTCTATAAGATAAGAGTGAATAAAGCTTCTATAAGATAAGAGTGAATAAAGCTTCTATTAGATAAGAGTGAATAAAGCTTCTATTAGATAAGAGTGAATAAAGCTTCTATTAGATAAGAGTGAATAAAGCTTCTATAAGATAAGAGTGAATAAAGCTTCTATTAGATAAGAGTGAATAAAGCTTCTATAAGATAAGAGTGAATAAAGCTTCTATTAGATAAGAGTGAATAAAGCTTCTATTAGATAAGAGTGAATAAAGCTTCTATAAGATAAGAGTGAATAAAGCTTCTATTAGATAAGAGTGAATAAAGCTTCTATAAGATAAGAATGAATAAAGCTTCTATTAGATAAGAGTGAATAAAGCTTCTATAAGATAAGAGTGAATAAAGCTTCTATTAGATAAGAGTGAATAAAGCTTCTATAAGATAAGAATGAATAAAGCTTCTATTAGATAAGAGTGAATAAAGCTTCTATAAGATAAGAGTGAATAAAGCTTCTATAAGATAAGAGTGAATAAAGCTTCTATAAGATAAGAATGAATAAAGCTTCTATTAGATAAGAGTGAATAAAGCTTCTATAAGATAAGAGTGAATAAAGCTTCTATTAGATAAGAGTGAATAAAGCTTCTATAAGATAAGAATGAATAAAGCTTCTATTAGATAAGAGTGAATAAAGCTTCTATAAGATAAGAGTGAATAAAGCTTCATCTGAGGGATACTGACACCGTGTGGCTCTGCTTTCCCTCACGACAAGAACCGCCCACTGACACTCGCACCATTGACTGACATGTAAGCTGACCAATCATCGAAAAGAAGCTGTAGGGCCTACACGATCCAGCCAATGAGATCAGATATTTCGACGACACACGTGATCAGAAGCTGAATTAAAATGAACATTTGAATATAGTTTAAGAGAAAAGAAGGAAAAACTCTCTTCAAACCTTATTGCCTTATATATTAACATTTGACATTCAGATACACATTTAAACGAAATAACATGTACAGTAAATGACATAAAACACAAACCTGAAAGCGCTTGATCGTTATTTGATGCGATTGGCTTTAATATCGTGTTTATATCACCGATGTTTATAAATGACTGGACGGCGGGAATCAGCGACATGCTCGAGCCGCCATGTTTGTTTTCTCAACCGATGGAGGGCATCATGAAGTAAAATCACACGTTTCTCTGCGCACCTGGGGTAAGTGACGCTTTTAGTTTATATGTATGTTAGGAAACCGAAACCAGGCTTTTCCGTCAAGTCGTGTATTCTGTCAGAATGTCATGTGTAACTGCATTACGTCACAGGGGAGGCGCTGTTTCGTCACCAGTGGCAGTCATTGACATTTATTCATTTGGCAGACGCTTTTATCCAAAGAGACTTTATTTACAGTGTCACATTACTGCAGAGCAATCAGGGGTAAGGTGTCTTGCTCAAGGGCCCTTCAGTCATGATCTGCTGACACTGAGATTTGAACCTTCTGAGCACAAGGCCACAGCTGACCCCTGATGTCAGTGTGATGGTGTAGTACTGGGGTGGTACGCGACACGACAGAAGGGTAAAGTGTGTTGTGTATCTGCTTTCCTGTCATACTTCATCTTTATTATGATATGTGATCTTCACATGCAGGTGTTGCTGATGATCATTATTATCACCCGTCTCTCTTACACGAGAGTCTGTTCAGCTGTTGTTTAAAATATAAATCATGTACATCATCATTTAAACGTGTGCATGTTCTTATAGTGAATATGACATCACAAGAGCTTTCTTCTCATGACTAACATCATTTATACAGATGAGCTTCAGGTTGTGTTTGTGTTTATTTGGGTGTTTTCTTGTTTAAATGTGAACAGAAGAGTGTTGCTATGCAGATGCTTGAAGTGTTTTTAATGTCTAAGTAATTTATTGTTATTTGTCTGTTTTATGGTAATAATTCCAGGTCAGAATCACTTTGAGAAGTAACGGCACCATATTTATTGTGTTGTTATTTTATGTCTAACAGGTTTAGTTTTTTCAACTTAACATTTATCATATTCTTTATTTCCTTTCAACATTTTGTCTCCACATTACATTACATTTCACTTAACTTCCAAAAACCATGAAGGTGTTCATTTATTGAGGCAGTCACAGTGTCATCAGAGAGAGATTAAAGGACACAAATGCCAGCTAACTTCTCTTTTACACCCTTAAAACAAGAAACATCACCTGTATCTGCCTAAAAACACAGTTCAGCTTTTTGACAGGGAATCAAATATGGAACATTTGTCCCGGGCAGATTCTTGGCAGAGTGAATTATTGATGCTGAGCTTCTCCTGGACGTGCCGGTCATATTGCTGCATATTAATAAAGCCGGTAGAGTTCCCATAAGCGAGAACCCCGGAGTCCTTTATCTATACTCCGTCCAAAACTGAAAATAGTCAAAGACATCTGATGATTAAAATATCAAAAGCACAAGCTGAAGATCAGGCCTGACCCTGTGTCCACGCCACACATCTGAAACTTCAGCTAAAGAGATTCCTGTCATCCATGTCCTTGTGCACATTACTGTGATGATGTATTTCCTGTTGAAAAAGGAAGTCGGGGAATACAGTATTGAAATTATGATTCACGATTAAAAATATTAATCGTGAATTAAAAAACCTGTCTAAACTAATTTACATATTCATTGTCAAGTAATAAAAGTTCAATAACCGACCGTTCAAACCAACATTAAAAATAATGCATTTTGATGTAACATTGACTATTGCATTATTTCACTGAATATCTTAATAAATGTGATTTAGACATGTTGTAGAGATTTAGACAAAAATGCATCTTGTTGAATTTACTTCACTGGAAGTTTTTAACTACAATTAATAGTTGAACTAATAATATGAAACTGATTCTCTTCTGTACCCTACGTGCTTATTTTTCACAGCATGTTTTCTTTCTGGACCAGATCCAAACCGCACTTAGATGAAGAATTGAGAGGAAGTGACTTTTTTTGACAACTTTACAAAGTCTACAGCGTGACACTAGTTAACCCCCGACACGCACGCGCGCGCGCACCACACACACACACACGCACACACCATTAATTGTCTTCTGGTCCAGTTAAAGAAATCATTCCTGTGAGTCGTCTAGAAATCAATCTGTTTAAAGGAACAGAATGATTATAGTAAAGAGAAATACGCAGGGAAGGCTTTAGATTACGGTCAATAATGTACCAAACAGGATTAACAGTGTAACTACTCTTAACAATAATATACTTTACAGTACACATCTGTAGATAAAGGTGAACAATATGTAAGGGAAAAGGAAATCAGGATATTCAACGACAAAGCGAACAAAACTGTTGGATCTCTGTAATGTTGACCTGTCAGATCCAAAACAACAAGCAAATGTTATTTAAAAATACAAATATGACAGTGTTGCTGAGATGTTCAGGGGTTTTTAGTGTATTTTTGTGTGATTGTTCATCAGTCTCGGCCTAAACAGCACAACCCCAAACTGCTGTGATATATTCTTTCACTTTGTTCATGATGATGGATTCACATTCTTGTTAATGAGCAATAGCAAACTATTACGCCACTTTAATTTGAACTGTAGTTTCTTAGCAAGTATTTTAACAATTTCAAACTATGAACAGAAATAATGAAGTAATAACAACAAGCCCTCAACAGACAGACATTAAAGCACATTAAAGGCAATACATGAAGCATTTCATCATGTAAAACTCACACAGTTTGTGCAGCATATTCCAAAAATGAAAATCCCACATTTGAAATCTAGTCACTTTGAACAGAAAGTGCACAGAGTGTCATCCGTGTTTGTAGCAGATGGAGCTTCTCTTTAAACATGAGCTGATGTAACATGAGCGGTGTATCACAGAGATAATATTAAACTAAATAAACCAACACTGTGTGTGTGTGTGTGTGTGTGTGTGTGTGTGGTGGGGGCGTGTAGAGATGTGAAGGGCCTTCATTGACCAGTTGATCTTCACATATGCTAGTTTGCGTCCATTCAGCAGCTAATGAAGGGTTTCTTTATAGCGGGAGGCTCATTATCTCACTCGTGTCGGCCAGATGGCGAAGGACTAGAAACACAACTGTGTGCTGAACTACACATATCAAATCTGCTGCTCAGAATATAATATCATAAAATCCACCGTGATGTCCCTGCTGAACTGAGATCAGTGTTATAAACACATCAAATACACCAACGCAAATCACATGACTTCATTGTGTAGAACAACATGCACATACATATATGAACAGAGAAAACATTCATTTCTTGAATATAATATTCAATGACAATGATATAAGATCAAATGTGAAATAAAACCATGGATTGTGTGAGCTTCCAGTGCAGTCTGATTTAGTGATATTGTGATGTCGCTTATGACGTCCACGACAGACTGTTTACATGGCATGAAAAAACACTGCAGAATATTGTACGAAACACTATTTATGATCTTAAAACACTGTAAACACAACACAGTCTTTGTTTGTTTTCATTCCACAGACGCTTGTCCCGACGTCAAAGACAGAAATTTCACGTTACAGAAGTTGGGATAAAACTGTCGCTTTATAGATGTTCAACGATGAGCTTCCACAGACGTGAAGGTGAGAGAATATTTGAATGGAATATTTTACAAGCTGTTTTGGTCAATATCAGAGAACTTGATCGAAATGTTATTTTATCAGATTTAACATAAAGCAGAAGAATAAGCAGCCACATTCTTTGATTGTTTTCCTCTTTTGTGTTTGTTGTTTATGTAAAGCTGCTTTAAATCAATGGTACATTACTGCTCTGCCATTGTTCTCCAGGACATATTCACACATGCTGTCTTTATACAGTAGCTACTAATGATGTTCTCACATACTGTAGATGATGTTGTTCTGTTTTCTCTAGTTCTGGAAGTGTCAGCTCAAAAACACCTGTTGTAAGACTCGTACAGCAGCTCTTTGCCAAACCATGAACAAACACCAGCACACCAACTGCCAGTTCTGTCTTTCAAAGAAAAACAAGACACATCATCATCATCATCACCACCATCTATGTTATCAGCTGCCAGACACGAGTGGAGAACAGTGACACCGGCAGATTTACAGGCATCAGAGATGTTTGAGAGTCGAAAGCGACGCCGACCTGAAGTGACCTCAGGATCTCAAGGTCATGAAGATGTGAAGTTCAGAGATGTGACCCTGTACCTGGTGGAGAGGAGGATGGGAAAGAGCAGGAGGACTTTTCTCTCCAGCCTGGCCAGATCCAAAGGATTCCGTGTAGATGACAGTCTCAGGTACGTCACGCCACATCACCTGAAGGCTTTTACGTGTATCATGTTTTAGAAAATAAACACTTCATGCAGCTCAGAATGTCTCTCAGCGTCTGTTCAACATAAAACATGCAATGCTTGTTCCTTTTAACCATTCAAATGCAGTTTCCCAGTGAAAATAACATTCATGTTTATAAAAGCCTGTGAGCTGGAAAGCAACAAGAAATATTTTTCAGTCTATAATAAGTTATATTTCTGTGAGTGTTCGATTTACAGACAGAAAGTTCAAGAGAAAGCATCGTGAATGAACAGTCATTCATTTAAAGAAAAGATGAGAGCGAACAACTTCACAAACGCAGAAACAACATGAAACGTTGTGTGATGGGATTGTGTTTGAAGAGAAGCGGTCCAGGGCCGTTCCCGTGCCAGTTTGTGCAGGTGGAGGGCACCGCTGGGAGTTGTTTGGGGTAGTTGGGCATAACAGCAGGCAGCAGTTTGTCGTAGCGTAGCGTGCTGTACCCAGCTGAGGGATGGCAGCTTTCCCAGAAATACAGCTTGAGCTTCAGCACGCCAACCGCAGGAAACACATCACGATGAGCAGAAAACTGACATTTTATAAGCCAGCCTGGATTTGATATCAGTGTGAGACTGATAATACAATGTCCCACATTATATCCCCCCGGTATTATCGAAGAAAGAAAACAAACATCTCACACAACACCAGTAGAGAGAGAGAGAGAGAGAGAGAGAGAGAGAGAGAGAGAGCAGTTAAATGATGACATGTGCTTCTGTTATATTTATCACCCACATCACATCAAACTCTGAAGTCTAACCAGCAGGTGTTTAAGTCAAGTGAGACGCTGGTTAACACTTCAGTCAAAAATCACAAACCTGTATGTGAGTCTCATGTGGAACACGACAGAAGATATGTTGAGAAATGTCTCAGTGGTTTTTGTGTAAATACAACGGATGTCAATGGAGTTCAGTGTTATTTGAGTATTTACATTCTTTAAAATATCTTCTGTTGTGTTCTGATGAAGAAAGAAACTCACACAGGTTTGACATGATGATATACAGATGTACAGCGTGGATAAATGATGACAGAATTGTCAGTTTACGCGCGAGTGATCCCTTTAACATTAGAGAATCAAAGTGCAGAGAGGATGTTATGGCTCATTGATTTCTCTTTCGTAGCTCAGGAGACTTTTACTTTTAATTATCCGGTTGCTCTCTAATGTTTCTCCTTATTTAAAAACTCAATTGGATTAATTATTGATGTACAGTAACAGTAGTTCTTAAGTTAATGTGATGAAAAATGTTCATGTTTATTATGTTCATTAAAGAGACAGTTCACCCAAAAGTAAAAAGTTCTGTCTTCATTTCCTCTCCCTCGAGTTGTTCCAACTAAATGAATAGTTGTTGTATAGAGAAGATAGTGGGACATATTTCCAATTACTGTCGATAAGCAAACCTGTGCCTCCTCCTCTTCAGTGTTCAGTGAGAGAAGGAGATGTTAGTGGAGAGAGCAGCAGGTGTGAGTCCTCAGGACGGGTCCATGTCTCAGTAAGACCTAGAATGTGAATGAAGTCCGTCTTGTTCACAGCAGACTGGCAGTCCCAGAGACCCACAGAGAGAGACAGAGGTGTAGAAGAGGAGGTGTGAATGGGACGTGTGTGAGAGTGAGCTTGTCTTGGGTGAGAACACTGTCTGCGGCGGAGTACAGGAATAAACTGGAAACACATGATGTTAGAATACAAGGGAAGAGAAAGGGCCACCACAGAGGCAGCCATTAAGTTTGTGTTGAGATTAGCGCGAACACAATCGATCTGAACATGACTTCTCCATTTGCAATACTATCATTTCTAGCCGAGCAGTTAACGCCATCTTAATGTGACTTCAGTAACACAATCCTCAACACAACAGCTCAGCACTCAGTCAAGATGACATAATAAACAAGCTCAAATCATCTTAACTAACAACAGGCAACAGTTAAAGAGGATAAAGAGAAGATTTATGCACTACTGCAGTCTTCTGCCAACTGATCACTTTTCATTTGAAGATTGTTGTTAATCACCTGCACTATAGAAGTGAACTGTGCTGTTCTGTAGCAACATTACTGAATATACCTTCAGTTGTGTTCTGATGAAGAAAGAAACTCACACAGGTTTGATACTTACTGTGTGTGTGTGTGTGTGTGTGATTACAGTCATATCCCAACATTCATTCCAGCTAATGGTGTTCTCAATGCCCACATGATTTGATTTCTGACTGTATAATATAATCAGAGGGAAAGAAAAACAACGTGTGTGTGTGTACAAGAGACATAAATCAATTCTTAAGTAGATGTGATACAGGATATCCGTTTTTTACCCCACTCCATTGTGTCTCTCTCTCTCTCTCTCTCTCTCTCTCTCTCTCTCTCTCTCTCTCTCTCTCTCTCTCTCTCTCAAGATTCAACTCTCTGTCTGTCTCTCTCTCTCTCTCTCTCTCTCTCTCTCTCTCTCTCTCTCTCTCTCTCTCTCTCTCTCTCTCTCTCTCTCTCTCTCTCTCTCTCTCTCTCAGATTCAACTCTCTGTCTGTCTCTCTCTCTCTCTCTCTCTCTCTCTCTCTCTCTCTCTCTCTCTCTCTCTCTCTCTGTCTCTCTCTCTCTCTCTCTCTCTCTCTCTCTCTCTCTCTCTCTCTCTCTCTCTCTCTCTCTCTCTCTCTCTCTCTCTCTCTCAAGATTCACTCTCTGTGTGTCTCTCTCTCTCTCTGTCTCTCTCTCTCTCTGTCTCTCTCTCTCTCTGTCTGTCTCTCTCTCTCTCTCTCTCTCTCTCTCTCTCTCTCTCTCTCTCTCTCTCTCTCTCTCTCTCTCTCTCTCTCTCTCTCTCTCTCTCTCTCTCTCTCTCTCTCTCTCTCTCTCTCTCTCTCTCTCTCTCTCTCTCTCTCTCTCTCTCTCTCTCTCTCTCTCTCTCTCTCTCTCTCTCTCTCTCTCTCTCTCTCTCTCTCTCTCTCTCTCTCTCTCTCTCTCTCTCTCTCTCTCTCTCTCTCTCTCTCTCTCTCTCTCTCTCTCTCTCTCTCTCTCTCTCTCTCTCTCTCTCTCTCTCTCTCTCTCTCTCTCTCTCTCTCTCTCTCTCTCTCTCTCTCTCTCTCTCTCTCTCTCTCTCTCTCTCTCTCTCTCTCTCTCTCTCTCTCTCTCTCTCTCTCTCTCTCTCTCTCTCTCTCTCTCTCTCTCTCTCTCTCTCTCTCTCTCTCTCTTTTTCTCTCTCTCACTCAATACAGACTAAAAGTGCAAGTATTGACAAAAGTTCTTAGTGAAAGTGACAGGATCCTGTCATAAGTGTCAGTTTGTGTGTGTTGTGTGTGTTGTGTGTGTTGTGTCAGTGTTGTGTTGTGTGTGTGTTGTGTGTGTGTGTTGTGTGTGTTGTGTTGTGTGTGTTGTGTGTGTTGTGTCAGTGTTGTGTTGTGTCAGTGTTGTGTGTGTGTTGTGTCAGTGTGTGTGTCTGTGTTGTGTCAGTGTTGTGTGTGTGTGTGTTGTGTGTGTGTTGTGTCAGTGTTGTGTTGTGTGTGTTGTGTGTGTGTTGTGTCAGTGTTGTGTGTGTGTTGTGTCAGTGTTGTGTGTGTTGTGTTGTGTGTGTTGTGTCAGTGTTGTGTGTGTTGTGTTGTGTGTGTGTGTTTGTGTCAGTGTTGTGTGTGTTGTGTCTGTGTTGTGTCAGTGTTGTGTTGTGTTGTGTCTGTGTTGTGTGTGTTGTGTGTGTGTTGTGTCAGTGTTGTGTCAGTGTTGTGTCAGTGTTGTGTCTGTGTTGTGTCAGTGTTGTGTGTGTTGTGTCAGTGTTGTGTGTGTTGTGTCTGTGTTGTGTCAGTGTTGTGTGTGTTGTGTCTGTGTTGTGTCAGTGTTGTGTGTGTTGTGTTGTGTCAGTGTTATGTTGTGTGTGTGTTGTGTCAGTGTTGTGTGTGGTGTGTTGTGTTGTGTCAGTGTTGTGTTGTGTTGTGTCTGTGTTGTGCTGGTTGTTGCTCTTCTGTCGTGACAGGACTTGACGTATCTCTCCGTCAGGTTTGAGCTGATGGGCTTTTCTCCCAGTATGTATGAGATCTTGTCCTGTTGTTGAAACTGCTTGAAGTCTTTGTGGAAGTTTGTGAACTGGGGGAAGAATGTTTCTCTGATGTCCGTATAGTTTGGACACGAGGTTAAGAAGTGCAGCTCTGTTTCCACTTGTCTCTGTGTGCAGTGTGGACACAGTCGTTCTTCTCTTGGAGTCCATGTCTGTCTGTGTCGGCCCGTCTCCACAGTGAGCTTGTGTTCACTGAGTCTGTACATGGTCAACACTTTTCTTAGTTTAGGGTCTGAGACGCTTTTGAGGTATTCTGCCGCTTTATATTCTCTGTTTAATGACCGATAGCATTCAAGTTTACTTTGCTGAGCTGTTGCTTCTGTCCAGTGTTTGAGATATTTTTCTTTTTGTGTTTTTATCATTTGGTTAATTCTGGCTGGAGTTTGGGGTTCAGTTGGACACGTTTGGGGTTTTAGAGTTAGTTCTGAGATCAGTTGGATGAGACAACTTTTCTCTGGGTTCAGCTCCTGATGACGTAAGGTTTTGTGATGGAGTGATTCTGTATCGCTGTTCTTAAGGTGGTTATGGAATTTAATCGCTCTTTTTTGTATTTTAATTATTAGAGGATATAGTCCTAATTCTGCTCTGCAGGCGTTGTTTGGGGTTTTGCGTTGTACCCGTAGAATGTTTTTACACATTTCTGTTTGCAGGGTCTCAGTTGGGTGTTTGTCCCATTTGGTGAACTCTTGGTTGGTGAGGGGACCCCAAACCTCACATCCATAAAGTGCTATTGGTTCTATAACGGATTGGATTATTTTAAGCCAAATTCCAGCTGGGATGTGGATTTTTATATTCCTTTTGATAGCGTAAAAAGCTCTCTCTCTCTCTCTCTCTCTCTCTCTCTCTCTCTCTCTCTCTCTCTCTCTCTCTCTCTCTCTCTCTCTCTCTCTCTCTCTCTCTCTCTCTCTCTCTCTCTCTCTCTCTCTCTCTCTCTCTCTCTCTCTCTGATCATCAGTGATGGTGTGACTCACGTGGTGTCTGAAGGGAACGCAGCGCAGGACCTCTGGAGGTGGCTGGAGGATCACGGTGTGAGAGAAGCACATGACACACTCGTGTTGACCATCAGCTGGTTCACTGAGAGCATGAGCGCCGGACGACCGCTGCCAGTAGAGATGAGACATCACATACTAGTGAGTGTCACAGACACATTCAACATCTGAGAGAGTGTTATTCACTTTCACAGAAATATTCACACATGATTTATCCAACTGAACCTGAGAAATGAAACATGTTCTGTAGTGACATGCAGTAACAACACTAGAGCACTGGATGGCGCTGTGTGCTCAAAAGGGTTTGTGAAGACATGTTTCTTTAAGGAAGGGTTTTCATTCTGAGGGTTTGATGAGCTCAGATCATCTGCTTTTTTAACACATCTTGAGCTGAAATCACTGATATACAAATGTAGTTATTTTTGCTTGTGTGAATGTAAAATGTTAAGCTTAAAGTTGCTTTGCTTCTGAAAGCATTTGACGTGTACTGTGGGTTTCTATAAACAGCAATCTAGCGGTCTCTTTAAGGGTAAGAGTCGAGTACATCGAGGTCAGCGGCCGTCAGTCATCAGAGCAACGGCGGGTCTAGAACCGCACGTTTACCTTTCACTGAAGAGCGATTGTTCACTGCTAGACGACACCACAGGCGTTTCCACAGCATATGTGCCCCAGATAAAGAAATATGCTGCCTGTTTCACAAGCTCCATTCATCTTTCTTCTCTCGCTCAGTGGGGATAAAGAGGAACAGAAGTTGTCCATCTTGCATCTCCGCCAGCAGCGCTGTGTGCTCACCACGTGTCTTGAAGGACTTCTGACTTTACAAACTCTCATCCCTCTAGAAGAGAAAACATGTTATTTACTTTTATTCAACATATGTCGTGTGTTTAGCATTGACTGAGATGCTGCAGAGAGCTCAGATGTGTATGTGCGTGTGGGTGTCTGCGTGTGTGTATATGCGTGCGGGTGTCTGCGTGTGTATGTGTGTGTGGGTGTCTGCGTGTGTTATGTGTGTGTGGGTGTCTGCGTGCGGGTGTCTGAGTGTGTGTATATGCGTGCGGGTGTCTGTGTGTGTATGTGTGTGTGTGTGGGTGTCTGCGTGTGTGTTACGTGTGTATGTGTGTGTGTGTGTGTGTGTGTGTATATGCGTGCGGGTGTCGTGTGTGTGTGTGTGTGCTGTGCGTGCGGGTGTCTGTGTGTGTGTATGTGCGTGCGGGTGTGGTGTCTGCGTGTGTGTGTGTGTGTAGGTGTGTGTGTGTGTGCGTGCGTGTGGTGTCTGCGTGTGTGTTATATGCGTGCGGGTGTCTGTGTGCGTGTGTGTATAAGCGTGCGGGTGTCTGAGTGTGTGTATGTGCGTGTGGGTGTCTGCGTGTGTGTATATGCGTGCGGGTGTCTGAGTGTGTATGTGTGTGTGGGTGTCTGCGTGTGTGTATATGCGTGCGGGTGTCTGAGTGTGTGTATGTGCGTGTGGGTGTCTGCGTGTGTGTTTTTTGTGTATATGCGTGCGGTTTTGTGTCTGTGTGTGTATGTGTGTGTGGGTGTCTGCGTGCGGGTGTCTGAGTGTGTGTGTTCGTGTGGGTGTCTGTGTGTGTATGTGTGTGTGGGTGTCTTCGTGCGGGTGTCTGCGTGTGTTGTGTATGTGTGTGTGGGTGTCTTTGCGTGCGGGTGTCTGTGTGCGTGTGTGTATGTGCGTGCGGGTGTCTGAGTGTGTATGTGCGTGCGGGTGTCTGCGTGTGTGTATATGCGTGCGGGTGTCTGAGTGTGTATGTGTGTGTGGGTGTCTTTTATTGTGTGCGGGTGTCTGTGTGCGTGTGTGTATATATGCGTGCGGGTGTCTGAGTGTGTGGTGTTCGGGTGTGTGTGCGTGCGTGTGTGTCTGCGTGTGTGTGTATATGCGTGCGGGTGTCTGTGTGCGTGTGTGTATAAGCGTGCGGGTGTCTGAGTGTGTGTATATTTTTTTTTTTTTTTTTTCTTTGTGTGTATTTATATGCGTGCGGGTGTCTGCGTGTGTGTATATGCGTGCGGGTGTCTGTGTGCGTGTGTGTATAAGCGTGCGGGTGTCTGTGTGCGTGTGTGTATATGCGTGCGGGTGTCTGCGTGTGTATGTGAGTGTGTTGTGTTTTGTGTATGTGTGTGTGGGTGTCTGCGTGCGGGTGTGTATATGCGTGCGGGTGTCTGTGTGTGTGTATATGCGTTCTGTGTGTGTGTGTGCGTGTGTGTGTATAAGGGTTTGGTTTGGTTTGGTTGTTATGTGTGTGTGGGTGTCTGCGGTGCGTGTGTGTATATGCGTGCGGGTGTCTGAGTGTGTATGTGCGTGCGGTGTGTCTGTGTGTGTTGTGTGTGGGGGTGGTTGGGGGTGTGGGTGTGTGGGTGTCGGGTGGGGGTGCGTGTGTGTGTGTCTGGGGGCTGCGGGGCGGGTGGGTTGGGGGGCGGGGGTGGGTGTGTGGGGGGGGGGGGTGGCGGGGGGGGGGGGGGTGGGGGGCCGCTGGGGGGGGGGGGGGTGGGTGGCGGGCGGCGTGGGGGGGGGGGGGCGGGCGGGGTGCGGGGGGGGTGGCTGGCGGGGGGGGGGGGGGGGGTGGGGGGGGGGGGGGGGCGGCGGTGTTGGGGGCTCGCCTTCAACCAGCAGCCCCAAAAGTATTCCCGTTTCGGTTCCTGGAGGGTTTTATCCGTGGGCTGAAGGGGCTTTTCCTGCGGAGGGTTGAGCGTGGGTTCTCCTTCGGGGTTTTTTTCTTCATTAGTCACGCGTTCAGAGACGTGAACTCACACCCTGCGGTCCTCCCCACCTTTTCCTTCCCCCCCCCCTTCCCCCCCCCAACCCCCCACGAAAAAATCCCCCCCCCGTTATAAATTTTCCCCTTAAAACAAACGGCAACCTCTCCTTTTTCTAAAAGATAACCCAACTAAAGAAGGGGATTTTTTTGAACGCATAGCAGTGATGTCTGTTGTATTCAATCTATAATCTGTGGAGATTACTGGAGGACATTTAAAGGGATAGTTCACCTGAAAATAAACATTCTGTCATCGTTTACTCATCAGTTTGATGAACACAGAGAAAGATATTTAGAAGAATTATAGTCACCAACTGTTCTAGGCCACCAGTAGTTAAAAATTACTTTTTACATTTCTTTGTTGTGTTAAACGCATGAGAAGATATTTTGAAGAATGTAGGAAATCAAACTCTCTCAAACATCTTTCTCTGGGTTCAACCAAACAAAGACAGAGAGAGTAATTCATGACGAACTATCGCTTTCATCTCATTGTGATAAAGAAGAAAGAGACCTTTGTCTCTGTGGATCATCTTGGCATATCTGCTGTGAATATGATGGACTTTGGCTTTTATATTCTCTGTGGTTAGTTTTACAGCGAGTTCTCGATTCCTGGGAATGAAAATGACATTTAAAAGTGCCTTTAACTGTCATGAGTCGATGGGAGGAAAGGTAGTGAGATTAGTTGGTGATTTGGCTGGGTAATGGAGGCATTATATATCCAGACTTCTGAGGGAGGTGAAGCCCCTGAAAGTGAATAAACGGCAGAGATTTTCTTGGTTTCTGAATGGCTGAAGCTTTGGCTCGGGGGATGAGGAGATATGAACGTAACATTGCTCTCGGTCACTCAGAACGGTGTGTTAGCGTCTCTGAATCGCCCATTATCACAGCGCAGGTAATTTCCCCGGCTGAAGATTTCCATTGTGTCGAGCAATTATTCCCCGCGGTCCTGGACTCCTTTCACAGCGCATGAAATGAGAGGAGGACGAACATCTCTTCCTTTAAATGAAAAGACAATTCATAAAGAATAAAGTGAATGGCTGTAATTGATGTTGATGATTTTGATCTTTTGGATAAGAGTCTTTATCTCGACTCTCAGCTCAGATGTGTTCAGACCTCACTGCCATCTCAGACATGAGCATGAGCAAGAGAAGACAATGACTCCAGATTCTTCTCATAGGCTTTAGATTGAGGTTAATATCGATCAGATGTGTTCTGATTGGTTCTCTTTCTCTGAACAGAATCCTGCTGTAGAGCCGAGGTCATCCCCTAACCAGTCCACCAGACCAGTGTCTACGGTGTCTCCGTTTGCTTGCCAGAGACGGACCACTCTGGAGAATCATAATAAAAACTTCACAGTGAGTTCACACAGTTATATATGTGAGAACACACGGACACACAAACACACAGACATACACACACACAAACACACAAAAACACACAGACAAACACACACACACACACACACACACACACACACACAACACACAGACACACACACAAACACACGCACACACACACACACACACACAAACATGCAGACACAGAAACAAATACACACAAACAAACACAGACACACACAAACATTTACATTTATTAATTTGACAAACGCTTAAAAGCGACTTACAATTTTTACAGTGTCACATTACTGCAGATCAATCAGGGGTAAGGTGTCTTGCTCAAGGGCCCTTCAGTCATGACCTGCTGACACTGAGATTAGAATCTTCTGAGCACAAGAACAACACTCTAACCCCAAGGCCACAACTGACCCAAACAAACACAAACAAACAGATACACACAAACACGCAGACACAGAAACAAACACACACAAACATGCAGACACACACAAACACACACACACACACAGACACACACAAACACTAACTTCACTCTGACATCTCTACACGTTCAATGATTGAGATCAGACCACAGAGAATATAATTGTATTATTCAGTGTCTATATATTCTTCATTAAGTGTCTGTGTGTACCTGACCCACTTGTGTTTAGTGTGGACAGGACAGAAGGAGGCCATGTGTGAAACACACGCACACGCATGCACACACGTGTGTTAGACTCGTAGCATCTCCACACAGCTCAGTTTATGTCCTTTATGATTAATGTTGTGATATGAAGTGACATTTGAAATAGTCAGAACACAAATGATTAAATGCACACAGAGAACATCTTCACAGAGTCACCTGCTGTAGATCCTCTTCTGCTCAAACGGATTTCTTCAGGAAGATCAGAAACCTTTTATAAAATTCACTAAAGCAAAACTTCCTTCGTGTCGGGTGTTAATTATTTAGTCAATACGTGAACATCCACCCGGCAGTTTCACCTTGAGCTCTTCAGAGGAAAATCAAACCTTGAGATGCTGCCAAAACGCTCAACTTTCTGTGTTACTGAACAAGAGGTGTCGTGCAGTACCAAAGTGAAACTGACACACATTTAAGAGTTTCTGAAATCATGAGGCGTCTTCATCTTGGTATTCTTTACAGGGACTCGAGATTAACATCAGATCGACAGAACCGGTTTATTGAAGCCCTCCTGTTCCTCATATCTCTGAAAAGTGTTTAGTTCTCTCACATTTACAGAAGACAGATACATCTGTACCATTATTTCCGTCCTCCCAGGGGCGTTGCAATGGGCGGAGCTAAAGACGAGCACGCGCAGCCTCTGCGTGACGTCCGCCAGCTGTTGCATGGATGTAAATACTAAATACATATGATCCAGAATCAAACCCCGTCTGTAGTAGAACAAGAACCACAGCAGCAACGACTACAGATGGACGTCACGTCTCTATATGCTAAATTCCTCATTGGCTTTATGGCTATTTTAAAATCGTGTAACTGACCATTAATAATGTTTTAATTGTCTTCTGTTTTTGCCTCTTTTAAAAGGTGTACGAGCCTTGGGTAAAACAACAGAGGCACAAAGTTTAACTTACCGGCTGTGGTTTCGACTCCAAACGGTCACTTTTATCGTCAGCACCGATCCGTCATTTAGTTGCAAGCATCTTGAACATCCAGAGTAAAACTGGTACTTGTTTAAGAATCAACAAAAACATATTATCAACTCATGTCAGGGCATGTTAGGCCTCCTTTCATCCGCTTTACATACAACATTCTTATTTTATCATTAATAAATGAATTATGATGAAGATGAGATGAACTGTAACTGAGCTGTGATTCAATGATATTATTGAGATGATTTAAAGCAGAGAACAGCAGAATAAAAGTGATGTTTGTGAGAGAAACACTTGTAACTGATGAATGAAGAGGATCCAGATCTCTCAAGTCTTATATCACAATAGAACATTGAAGAACAGCTTCACATTATCTTACAGATGAAAACACTCCAAACGCTTGAGTGAAGAGTGACATCAGTGTCTGGAACAGATCTCAAGTCTAAAGGTTGATTTCAATCATGTGACTTCGGTCAGCGAGTTGAGTGGTGTGGACACTAATGTGTTTGTGGGTGTGTCTGGATGTGTGTGTTAGTGGGACCAGTTTTGACTACACTTGTGTGTTTTTGTTCTCCTTATGTTGTTCCTATCGCTTCTATTGTTCACCTCATCTGTAAGTGGCTTTGGAGAAAAGCGTCTGCTAAATGACTGAATGTAAATGTAAGATCGTGATGGTTTTGCTCTGTGTTTTCCAGTAACTGATGTGTGTTTTGCGTTGGATGTGTGTGTAGTGTGTGGCTGTCTGTGTGCTGCAAACAATCACTTTATTTTGATGTTAGAAGCATTTATCCTGGTGAAACATAAAGTTGTTGTGTTGCTGTACATCAGGAACGCCACAGATGTGTTCGGAGTGAAAGCTCCATCAGTAGATTGTGGATCCTGAAACATCACGACTTCAGCCAATCAGATTAGAGCTGTACATTTAGAGAGGTGTTGACATCAGACCGAATGAGAATCATTTTCAGATTAAATCCAGCATATGAGTTTCAGTAAAATCAATATGTGAAAACTCAAGACACGATTGGTTTGCAGATGTTTGGTGGCTGAACAAATCAGCTTCTCTAAACAAATATTGAACATGTGAGATATCACAGTAGAGATCTTATACTCAATGCTAATATAATCATATACAGCAGCTATGGGAGGACTTCACCAGGACGCTGCGTGTGTGTAGATTGACGTCCCGAGTGCTTTACAGAGATAGAATGAGAGTAAAGTAATAGCTGCTGTGGGTAAACGTAGTGTTGGAGAGCAGGAACACGTGTGCCGCTGGACTTCAGAGGAATGACGAGGTTCTCTCGGACACTGATGTGAGACGCTTTGTTTTTCACTGCTGTCTGCCATGGCTCAGATCTGTTTTCCTTTTATTTCACCTCTTGCGTTCTTTCTCATGCTCTGATTCCCACACGTCTGTCTCCTCACGTCGTTCTCTGTCATCTTTGTGCCTCAGGACGTGCTGGAAGTCCTGGCTGAGAACCTTGAGTTCAATGGGAATCAGGGTCCGTGTCTGGCGTTCCGCAGGGCCGCTTCCGTTCTGAAGAGTCTCCCCGCCGCCCTGCGACACACGGAGGAGATGAAGCATCTGCCCTGTCTGGGAGAACACAGCACAGCCATCATAGAGGTGGAGTATGAGTCTCTCTCTCTCTCTCTCTCTCTCTCTCTCTCTCTCTGTGTGTCTCTCTCTCAAGGCACTTTATTAACATGATTATGTGTTCTTGCCATATTGCCAAAGCATTGAATATTTGTTATTTGTCAAATATTTGTTTGTATATATAAAATAATAATATGTACATCAGATGTACAGTCTCTCTCTCTCTCTCTCTCTCTCTCTCTCTAGGGTACACTCATCTGAACTGAGCTTTCTATACCAAACACTTTTTAAAGAAAGATAGCACAAATACATTTACAAACAGAGTGCTTCCGAAAAAAAATAGTTTGTTACTGTATATGTGTGCGAATCTTATGAAAACAGCCAAGAATATAAAATAAATAAACTTTGCGTTGAGCTCCATTTTTCAGAAGACCCAAAATCTCATTATTGTAATGTGAAAAAATGAGAATAATGAAACGCACTTTTGAGAAATAAGAAAGAAAGACTTTTTGCTGTACTCTATGTATCTGATGTTCATGTGTGTTTATGCAGTCGTGTTCTGATTCTGTGTGACGTGGAACATAAAGGTTTAGTTTAATGGAGAGAGATGTATGATCAAGCTGCTGTCACGTGATGTCACATTTCATGTATGTTTGTGTCAGACTGAAATGTTGAAATGTTGCCTGTAAATTGTTAATTTGTGTAATTGTTCAAATGTACATCTGAAAATTGTCCTATTGTGTGTCTGTGTTCATCCTCAATAGAAATACTATTACAAGAGTATTGCATCATCTTATGAGGTTTATTTTCAAAACTATCCGGCTGTGAATTTACTCTTTGCCCTAAAAATACAAATTTTTTTGTCATCATTTATTGAGTAGCGTGGAGTGACCCAAAAAATGTAATCGTGCAACATCTTGAGGGTCCGGTGAGAATCAGGGCGACAATAAGAGCGAGAGTTTGTGTGACCTCATTCATTTAATATTCAATATTTCCACCCTTATACATCTAAAAAACTGTTATTTAAATAGTGAAGGAATTAAATGTTTTTTTTCAACAGCTTCAGCATCTGAAATCAAACACTATTCTTTAACAGGGTCTCCAACCTTTTTTCTAAGCGAGGGCTACCTGAGGAGTTAGATCATTCTTGTTGGATGTAATGAGAAATACTTTCAAACTTTAAACTCTGTGATGTTTCTTTTTGTTAGACTTTATTAAATGATCATTTTTTATGTTTTAATGGTATATGAAATTGTTTGAAACCGTATACATTAATCTTAGCTTCACTTTAAGAGCTAATAAACTAATCCAGTAGAATCCAGTTACATCGGTCTAAACAGAGATTGTCCACCAAAATCGTTCTGGGTTTTGTTGAAACTAGTAACTTTGTATTAGCACCTGTTGTATTATTGCTCTTTTATGACATATCACTTATTGCTCCCTGAACTCTCTGCTTTGGATAAAAGCGTCTGCTAAATGACTCAATGTAAATGTAAAGGATAAAAACATACCTTCTTCATAGGGGTGTAACGGTACATGTATTCCTATCGAACCGTCACAAACCTATGCTCCTAGTTTTATATATATATATATATATATATATATATATATATATATATATATATATATATATATTAGTGTTTATATATTATGTAGCATATTTAAAAAAACATTTACATTTAGTCATTTAGCAGACGCTTTTATCCAAAGTGACTTACAGATGAGGAAACATGGGAAGCAATTATAACAACATAGGCAACAAAATACATAAGTGCATCAAACTAGTCCATTAAAGCCTAGCACAGTATACAAAGCTAAGAATAGTGAGGTTAGTAAGTGTTTTTTTTTATTATAAAGAAGGAAAGGGAAGAGAATTAGGAAAAATCAATCAGCGACGTGTTTGAAATGCACCTTTGCCGAGTGCATTTCAAACGTCTACATAATAACACGCAAATGTCCTGTTCACTCCAAAGTCTAAACTCCAAGGGCTGATCCCTTTAAAGGAGTAGGGCATAGGAATGATGACTATATTTGGAATGTTGCCTGTGACGGTTCGGTAGAAATACATGTACCGTTACACCCCTACATCTTTATAATCTGGTGCCCAATATCACTAAGGAATTGTCTTATTTCTAAAATAGGCTCAATATTATGAATTATTTGCTTCTTATGTGTTTCTATTGTATTTCATTCTTCTTGACGAATACAAATGTTACTCAATTCAGCGCATGCACTTTTATTTAATTGTTGTGCGTCTTATGCATTTGATATGTCTGCGCACAGCACGCACATCTTCTCAAGCTCACAGGGATCAAATTGAGTTCTCTTTTACATATTTTTGCACTTATATTATATATATTAACATCTGCAAAGCTTAAAAACACGTGCAAATGATAAACTCTCATGAAGACACACCTCTCGCCGGATCTGTATTATATCGCCTGAGCGTCATTCATTTGCAGCTCTTATTGTTGAGCCCTGTGTGTGGCGGGCACGTCAAAAAGGTCATGTGGGCTCGCAGGTGCCCACGGGCAATACATTGGAGACCACGGCTTATACCAATGTTTAAATTCAAAGAGTCATCATCTTTCATGTCTTCTTTATTTCACAGGAGATGTTTGAATTTGGAAGATCCTCCAAAGCCGAAGAGATCCTGAAGGATGAGAGATATCAAACTCTGAAGGTGAATGAATCAAGGAAATGATGAAATGAAGGTGCACGTCTCCGTGTTTGTGTTGTGATGATGATGATGAGGATGATGATGATGTTTGTGTGTCAGTTGTTTAACAGTGTCTTTGGTGTTGGACTCAAAACATCGGAGAACTGGTTCAGCAGAGGACTGAGAACACTTGAAGAGATTCTGTGTGAACCCAGCATCAGACTCAACCGCATGCAGACGGCGGGTAACTCTGCAAACATGACATCATACGCTAATGTGTCTATATTCACAGTATACAACACTCGTGATCTGACCTCCAGAACACTTTCAACACACTGTACTGCAAGGGTACCGTTTAAAAGGACATGTCCGGTCAGTGCAGAAATGAACCAGAGAACACTCTCCGAACGCAGCAGAAGCAAACAAACATGAGGGAGTGGTGGTTGATGTTGTTGTTGTGTGTGTTGTGTCCTCTGGGAGTGAATGTTTAATGTTGTTGTGCGTCTCTTCTCTCCAGGAGTTTGTTTACATTCACAGCTCATCCTCACATCGTGCTGTCGTGTCTGTTATGAATGATGATGATGATGATGATGAGTTATTGTTGTCTTTTAAAGCCATTCCTCTGTCTGACCTTTCCCTGCCACACCTCCAGTGTTAATGACAGATTGTTTAGGATGTGTGATATCAGTGTGATGAGATTCTTCATCGTCTTCAGGCGCTCATTTACAACCTGCTGATCTCTGAACACATTGAGTACAGGAGACGCAGAGAGAGTGTTTCCACTCATTTCTCTGCCTGTGTGATTTATATTCAATGTTTTTATATTCATTTAAAGTTTGAATAAATAAAAATGGATTAAAATGATAGTTTATCCAAATTCATAAATCATTTATTTCCCTTCACGTACTTTACACGCAAGTTTTTGATGTTAATATTTTCTGGGGTTTGGAACATGAAAGTGTAAAGTAAGGAGAGAATCTGAGTTTTTCTTTTCGAAGGATCACTGCAGTATTGATGGATGGATTTGTTGTGTTTGAAGGGTTCTTGTTCTATGATGACATCAGCAGGCCGGTGAGTCGAGCGGAGGCCGGAGCGATGAAGGTTCTGGTAGAAGACGCTGTGATCCGTGTCAATCCAGCAGCCAGCGTCTGCATCACAGGAGGCTTCCGCAGGTAACAAAACATACAAACCTGCAATTATTACTGCGTGTTCATGACGCTTCTGTTCTTCAACGATGTTCTCAGGAAATCATTGAGTCGTTTCGATTATATATTCATCATCATCGTAAGACTCTTTATAGCTCAGGAGATGTACCTCAAGTCTGTTTGTGTAGTTGTGCAACACTGAATGTATGATTGTCGTCTGATTACATATCAAATAATAAAGACAAGTGCTGTTTATTTTGAAGATAATTCTCCAGCTAAACTATTTATCATTGTTTGCTACGATGGAGCTGAAATGCATGTTGTGTTTTTAAAGGTGTTGTGACGCGTTCTGACTGTTTAATAAGTCATAGTTGTAATGTTGATAAGGCCATAAATCATCTCTTTACACATCATTGCTGGTTTCAGATGAGACGGCTCTGAGATGAATGAGAAGCACTTATGTCATCATTTGTCCTCTCTGAATGACTGCGTCTGGTTGGCTGAAGGTGTGAATGACGGTTGATGTTATAAATAAGAGCGGTGGTAGTCGTGTTTCTCTGTATTATCACTGAAGGTTTGTCCTGAATGATCCTTCAGATTGACTGTTTGAATAAGGAAACTTCTGTTTGAGTTACAGTGAATTTATGCTGATAGTTTCTCTTCCACTCGCTTATCGTGTGTGCGGTCGGCTGAATATTGCCAACACAGCGAAACACAGACCAGAAGATTCGACTAAAGAGAGAGAGAGAGAGACCGAGAGATGTGTTTAAAGCAGCAGAGCGTCACATCACACCTCATTAGAAATGAAAAAAGAGAAACCGATGGCTTAAGTGTGACACGTCTCTCTGATCAAATAAACCCGTAACGTATATCATCATCATCATCATCATCATCAGATATCATAAATATATCTATAATAATAACACTGTATAACCTGAGTCACTACACACCTGTCCATCCACAAACACATCTGCCCATTAGGCCTGAATGATAGAAGTATAGAATTCAATATCTGGATTTTTCTAAGTTTAGATGATGAAATGTTTGAAGATTGTTGACATATAATAAATAAATCAATAAAGGTGCTTTAAATCAAACCAAAAGGCATTAATAGTGTTGAATATTTCACCTATTGAGCACTTCTTGTTTTGATGGGATATTATTGGCTCGTGCTGCACATGACGGTGTTTTGTGAAAAGCATCTTGATGTTACATCCTTCACACTCGTGTGTCTTTCCACACCCGTCATCATTGTGATAGTGATGAAATGTGTTTTGTGTTACTTGCGAGGGGAAATGAAATATTCTGTATTCACTACTGTATATGATCATGGTAATATGTAGTACTTTATATATTATAATATGACTGAGAACTAGCATCCGTCCGCACTGAGCACGAATATACTGTATAAAATATGACGTTGGAGAGAAAGATCGTCTAATAATCCCCCAGAGGAGGTTACTTTGATGCGGATCAGTATGTGAGTAACATTGGTTTTCTGTTTGTTAGAACCAAGATATGTTGTTGTAATATAAGCTGTGTGACGGAGCAGTTTTGAGCATCATTGTTTGTCTGGACCCGCTTTAATATTGTTCTCATCCAGATACTGGAGAGCGAGAGGAAGAGGAAACGCACGCTGTACAGTTGTTGGTCCATTTATGGAATTAAATGTATGTAGATTTAAACATCTTATTTTAAGGTATTACAACATAACGGTTCATTACGGAAGGTCTTTATACACCTCTGAAGAAATAGTTTTATATATTATATTGTGTATCTGTAAATAGATTGTGCGTGCGTGCGTGTGTGTGTGTGTGTGTGGAAAAGACTGAACTGTAATCAGCATTTTTTTTTGGTAATGGTTTCCAGATCCTCTTCAGAACTGGCTATCACAGACTGAATTGATCACAGACGTGTCATCTGATCCGGGATCGATCATTGTTCATGTACAGTCATGTTAAATGTGTTCCTCGTCAGAAGAGATGAATCATAGATCTGTTGTGGTGTTGTGTTTGTCATGTTTGTGAGCGTCTTTAGCGTCAGCTCCCGTCCACATTCAGCAGAGTTTGTTAACATGTGTCACGCTGAACACTACCTTTCAATCTACCAATCAGATTGTAGGATCAGGTTGAGGGCTGGGCTGTTGTATGCCATGCTTACACTGTTTCTAAATTAAGATTATGGCTTTGGGTCGATTAAGGTTCATGTTTCTTTAAGAGGAATATTGATCCAGGACCACATCTTATGGTTGTTACGTCCTAGTATTAGTGGGGATGTGTTTGTGTGGGGCTGTTTTGTGTTGTCTCTCTCTACCTGTCGCTCTCAAGATCGTCCTATTGGTTAACTGGCCCATCAGTTATATTCAACAAACCTGGAGAGGCATCAAGGTTGGGTTTATCAAGCCTTCTTTGAAGCGAGAGAGGAAAGATCTGTGGGAAGAGATTGTACTTGTAGTACTTGGTGTGGTGGTTAAGAACCTCCTTGTTTATGGTAATCTGCTGAAGTACGGATCATGAGCACTTTACCGGAGGGTTAGGAAACAGGGAACTTTGACACGTGACTTACATTTGTGCGTCACGTAGTTGCTGGTTGTTACACACATTAGGTAAGGAGTGTTTTCCACCCTATGTACCTTTGTATGTTTAGAGAGAGTAGGTTTATTCTAGGGCGTTATATATGCTGAAGACTTTGTATATTATTTTCTTGTAGACGGTCTAGCAGGGGATGGGAAAGATAGCGTTGGTTGTTATTTTCTTTGATTTAGCAACGCTCATGTTTTCTTTTCCCTCTGTGTGTAAATAGGCCACCTGTATGTAAGTGAATACAAGCTAACATCTTTATATTCTTCAACTTTTAAATATAAAATGTTACTCATTTTGTTCGTGTTGCGTGAGCTGGCTATAATCTACCTGGTGATAATGTCATGTTTCATACCCTTAGACAAACCATAAACAACTAAGGAGATATTAAAGGTGACATGAGCGTGAGTCAATGTTGACTTTTTTATTTTTGAGTGTACTGTTCCTTTAAAACCATTACATTACCACACACACACACACACACACACACACACACATACAAACACACAAATGAATGCACACGCACACACACACACCGGCACTGAACTTTAGCGCATTAGCAAGCCTTGTTGAGTTCTAAATGAACATTGTCACATCGCTCGCCCCCTCAATACGCCTCTCTCTCTCCACTGACCCCAGGAGGCCGTGTGTTTCTCTCTCTCTTTGCCTGTAAGTCACATCAGAATGATCACATTTATGAGATGAATGCACACGGACGCTGCCGCGCTGCGCTAATGACCTGTGACATTTTAAGACTTCAGGTCCGTTCACAACACGAATGATAACCTTACAGATAAGAGAACTGTATCAGAGTCCACACCAGCAGATTATTTAAATTCTCATGGATTTCTTTTGGCCAGTTTTATAATTCATCATCTGGAGTAAATGTTTACGATGATATTGTTCTTCTATAACTTTATTGATATAGTTTCGGTCTTCAATGTTTTTCAGGGCAAGGACCCCTTGGACCCCTTGGAGCTATTGAAATAGAAACAACCCTTATTGTCTCAGCACTATTATGCACTATTATCACTATTACGAATGTTATTGGAATCCTCCTCCAATGTTTGTAGAAAATCAGCCGTTTGCCAGTAACTTATTGTAGATTTACATTTTATATCATTAAAGGGCAACCATTTGTTCAAAGATAAATGATCATTAAACACTAACACGTCTTTATCCTTACAGAAAACAACTATAAAATAACCGGCTCAAGCAAAGGATTGTGGGAACCAGAGATCCACATTTACGTTTTTACATTTAGTCATTTAAGCGTCTGCTTGATGTCTTTCTAATGTGATATTTTTCTCTCGGTGTGTTTGTTTAGGGGAAAGGATTTTGGTCATGATGTGGATTTCATCATCAGAACACCTGAGTCGGGTCAAGAGGACGGTCTTCTGCCAGCGCTCATAGACAGGTTCAGGAGACAAGTATGTCCAAATTCAGCATGTTGAGTGTTTTATTTATAAGCGATTCATGTTTTGGGTAATCGGCTTTTATCTTGGTTTCTGTAAAAAAGTGTTTTAAGTGACTTCTTCAGTGTGAATATAAGCAGGTTTTTGATGTTTTAGCTGGTTGGGAAAACAGATATGAGCACTAGATGAAACAGCCCTCAGAAAGAATTCAAATGAGACTTTACTGAGAAGTGAACATCCTGACAAACACTTGCAAGTTTCCCTCAAAAAGGGTAGAGATGACTGTAGAAGCAGTGAAACACACTATAGATAAATAAATATGATAATAAATACACAACAACACAACCAAAAGAACAATCCTGTTCATTAACACGCTTGCAACAATCCCAGAATCCTCTAGACTCCACCCCCGAGCTCTCTCAGATGCGAGTTCAGTCGTCCAATCAGACGCGTGTTGATGTCTCTTAATGTCCTCAGTTGTGCTTTTAGTTGCTTTAGAGACTTTCTGTCTAGAAATAATAAGTATAGATTCATTTAAAGACTTGTGTTCGTGCTGAATGTCATTTGTTTCAGTTTCTGGTTCTGTTCTTGAAACTCTTGAGGAAGTTTGATGGCGAGTCTGATGAATGTTGGCAGTTTTTCTAAAGCCTTCACTGGAGCGGCTTCTTCTTTCTAAATGTGAATTTGTTTCCGGGCAGACTGATGGTGGGCTTCTAACGTTCTGGAGCAGGTGGAAAGCCACCGATCAAATACATGTGACGGATCCGTTCATTTCAGCCAACTCTGAATGTTGTGTATCTGTGTGGATCATTCATCTGACAGTCAGTGGAGACGCTGCGTACATGAAGAACCTGTTAAGCACCTTTATATTTAAGAGTGAAGGTCATAAGTCATGTGCAGAGGTCACTACAATGAAACACGTGTGGAGGAATTTGACAAGATGTGAAATCATGTCAGGACAAAGAAAAGCTGAGATCGATGAACATAACAACCATGAAGCAGAGCATCCAGAAATGTGTGTGTGCTCAGGTTTATCTGTCCGGGTGTGTGTGTGGAGTGAGTGGGAGGTGGCTGGACTCATGATGGGTTGCCTGTCGTCCTCCCTGTCATTTCAGAGATTAAAAATAACCCAGCGCCTGCTTTCAACTCTCTCGCTCTCGCTCGCTCACTCTCTCTCTTGTGTTGTTATTGGACATTGTGTCTTTATGAGCTATCAGAGCTAGATTCAGATGTGGCCCGTTGCCGTTCCTTTTTTCTTTAGATCTCCAGGCCTCCAGGGGGCGATGGGCTGTCGGTGATTAAGTGAAGTCAAAGAAGGTCGATTTGAAGTGGAGTAACCTTGTCATGCAGGATCTCACCCCCGGAGGCTCACGGAGCTTTACAGCGTTTCATTCAGTGACTTTCACACTCTCTGGATGATGTTGAATGTGTTGAGCTTTATCTTTGTCTTGAAATTGTCTTTTTGTGCCCCTGGCGAAGTTAACCGAATGTCCATTATATCTCTTTACAAAACACAAAGTCTGAGCTCTTCATTTCCATTCTATAAAAGTGTGTTTATAATGTCAAGCTTGACATTTGAAATCTCCATTTACTTCTGTTGTATGTAAATGATCTGCTCTGACATTCACAGAAGAATGTCACCGTCACACGGTTAAAACAACATCAGGGCGAGTAAATGATTCACTGGAAAATGACTTGACCTCCATAAAATCTTTCATACATATGACAGAGAGAGTTCTGGCATGAAACTGACTAAACCAATCTGACATAATAACTTTACTACACGGCGCAGCTGATTGGTTCCTTCCATCTCAGAAGCCAATGAGCTTGCTGCTCTACGCCTCAATCTCGGCTAGTGCAGTGTGTTTCAGAAACCCTCCTCTTTCCCCAACTCCACCTGCACAGATCTGCTACAGGGTGATCATGTAAGCATGGGTATATTCCTTTGTTATATGTTGTGCATGTTTTGGCAGCACAAAGTCTCAAGTACCAAACATCAGCAGTGTAGCAGATCTATTCTGCCAAGATCAAATACATGTATATGTCATGTACACTACCATGCTAAACCCTCCGAGAGTTGTCATGACAGAACTGTTTGATATATTTATAACATGGATAGTTACTATCAGTATTTACTGCATTCAGTGTTGTTGTGTGTCACCAGTCTCTCGCTATGGTCAGAAGGCATTAGCTTTGGTTTTCATTCATAATCAAACCCTGTAGTAACATATGAGAGACGATGACGTGAGCTCCCCTTTTTAATTCTATTTGTAGTCGCTCTTAAAGTTGCTCATCATTTGCGTAAAGTTGAGCAAATCTAAACTTTGTTGCGTCGCTAGACACGCCCACTTCCTGTCGCCAACGGTCACTGTCGCTCATGTCACCAGATGTCAAAGTCTGTCTGCTTTATTGTCAATTCTGCCACAAGTACATCACATTCATAAAGATAATTGAAAGGGCCTCACACAGATCACACTATCACATGAAAAACGATATATAGGATAAAAGATAAACACAAGGCACATGGCAGATAGAGTGGAATAAAGAAACAGTGCAGAGGAAGAAGGTGAGCGTTAAGTTGTGTAATCTTGTCGTGCGTGATGTCACTCTTTAAACCCAAAGAACTTCTGAGATGAAGTGGAGATAATGAAAGGTTCTCCAGCATATTTGATTTGGTTATGTTGAGAGAAGAACTGTAGCTGAACATATGACAGCTGACGCTACACGTGTGTTACGGTTCATTTCCTGCTGACATTATCCAGCAGAACCAGGCTGAATGTGAAATAATGATGCTACGATCGAATGTTGAATACTAGAGACAGATGACACCCTTGAAGTCTCCACTTCTGACTCATGTGATGCTAAATCAGTTGTCGTCATGGCGACTCTTCCCTTCAGGGGGAGCAAAGAAATGTGTCAAATCCAGTTCATGATGTCATCAGTATTGTGGTTTGTGTACGTCCTGTACGTCTGGTGGATCGATGTAATCATTAACGACACACACACATCATGTGTTGTCTCATATTGACAAAGGCTTGATTGGCGTTTGGTGTGAACCCAGTGTTAAGATCTGTTTGCAGACATCTGTTCAAGTCTCTTATTCATCTCACAAGTGTCTCGTCTTGAGCTTCAGAAAAGGAAATGATCTCAGATATCATTCACAGATTTTATATTCATTCATTCAGTTCAGCAAACAATAAATTGTGTAACGGGATATTCTGTAAGTCATTCATCTCAAACAACTGTGATATTACCTTTGAAATGTGTGTGTGTTTTTAGAACATCCTCCTGTACGCAGACCTCCAGGAGTCGACCTTTGACCTGCGGAAGCTGCCGAGCCGGCGGTTTGAGTCCATGGATCATTTCCACAAGTGCTTTCTGATCGTGAAGTTAAAGAGAGATGAGGTGTGTGAGGAGAGAGAGACGGATGAAGACGGACGCAGGGATTGGAGGGCTGTGCGTGTGGATCTGGTGGCTCCTCCCATTGATCGCTATGCTTTCGCTCTGCTGGGAT
>CM074089.1:297500-325955 GCA_037178815.1 Barbatula barbatula
ATTTCATCATCATCAGACTGAACACATTCCTCCCCGAACAGGAGGAGCTGCTGACCCCACAAGCCCCTCCAGACACCCCCCCGCCCCCAACCTACCTCACTTTACAGGTGTGTGTGTGAGAGAGAGAGAGGCTGTGTGATCATCTGGTTTCTGACCGTTACACACGTTTAAAAATAACTTCGGCAATAATCTCTTGATATATGAATATGAAGCTTTCCTGTATCTCAGTGGTAAGAGCATTGTGTTATCAGCTCAAGGTTGTGTGTTGGATCTCAGGGGATTGCAGATACCTGTGTATAAATGTATAGGATAATGCAATGTAAGTCGCTTTGGATAAAAGCATCTGCCAAATGCATAAATGTATATTAATTTTATTCTCACCTCAGTGTGTGTGTGTGTGCGTGTCTGTCTGTCTGACTTCATGATGTTGATACAGGAACAGGGATGGCTGCAGCAGGACTGTGTTTGAGATCACAGGAGAATCTCATCTTGTGTCGTGTTAGGCAGCAGGAGACAGTTCTGAATGAACTCACTCTTCTGGAGGAGATCGGTGTGTGTGTGTGTGTGTGTGTGTGTGTGTGTGTGCATGAGCTCACATTGTCTTCTGATGTGTCACCTGACAGGTGTTGTGGGCGGGTCCAGCTGGCAGGGGTGATGTGTGGCTGGACACTCACTTTAAAGGTTATTTCATCATATCTGCTCTTGTATGACGACAGATTATTAGCTTCATGTGTGTAGTGCAGTTTAATCAATGACTGTCATTGAAGAGTTTACATAGAGACAATATAGATTAGACTTCAGATAACCGGTAGGTTTAAGTAGAAGAACGTTCTAAACATGTATATGAAGGGAGACCATTTCTCCCGTTTTGTGTGATTGATGTCTATATGTATTTCTGCAGGTGTGTGTGTGTAAGAGATGTTATAAAGATCATATTACTCCTGTTGGCATCATCATGTTGTGTCAAGTGAGAGATGTAAACTTTTTTAAACAGTTACTTTCATTCTTTTCATACTTTCATATACTTTCATGCTGATGAGTGATTCATGATTTAGAGCCAGATAAAGAATTTTACCTGTTCATTTATAATCTATAACATTTCACTGACTCTGTTGTTATGCTGTTTATTTATTGACGGTATCCTGAAAGAGAGCTCATTTTTACTACATGCTTTTGTCTGGAACACACCTATGATGTCTTTACACTGGACTTTCTCTCTCTCACACACACACACACACACACACACACACACACACACACACACACACACACACACACACACAAGGGGCTTGTGAGTGGACAATAACAGGGCAATTGCATTGGGCTTTTGGGAACCACACTTCTGAACATTCCCAGCTGGTGTGATGCTTGTGTGACAGGAGTGTGTGTGTGTGTGTGTGTGTGTGTGTGTGTGTGTGTGTGTGTGTGTGTGAACAGCGCTCTGAGCGAGGGAATGTGGTTTAATTTAGTCTGACATTATAGTGTGCTAGTGTTGAGTATGACACACATTAAGAGCACATTCACACCTGTGACAGGTTAACTTGTGTATGCGGCTGATCACTTACCATCATGACCTCACTGACCTTTCATTTAAACACCATACATGTGTCCTATGGTGTGACAGAAACAAACTGTTACTAATATATTCTTTTATTCATATTTATAATGTAAAATAACATTGAAGATCATTCAGTCTGATGCTAGTTATTTTCTATATTTGTTTGCCGTCATACCGTATGACACAGATGTATTTCACCAGAACAACATCCTGGGCAGCAACCAGTCTGGTTTCAACAGAGTCAACTGTGATTCATTTACATTTAGTCATTTAGCAGACGCTTTTATCCAAAGCGATTTACAGATGAGGAAACATTGGAAGCAATTATAACAACATAGGCAACAAAATACATAAGTGCATCAAAACTAGTCCATTAAAGCCCAGCACAGTAAACAAAGCTAAGAAAAGTGAGGTTAGTATTTTTTTTTTAATTTTTTATTAATTTATTTTTATAAGAAGAAAGAAAGGGAAAAGAATTAGGTTAAATCAATCAGTGAAGTGTTGACGGAAGAAATGCGTTTTCAGGTGTTTTTTAAAGATGGCAACCGAGTCTGCTGATCTTGTAGCAGCTGGTAGATCATTCCACCAATGTAGAACAGGAGAGTGACTTTTTTCCTTTTTGGGATGGTACCACTAGTCGTTGTTCCTTTGCAGACCCCAGTGATCTGGCAGGAACATAGATCTGCATTAGCGAGTGTATCCCCTACAATATTAGGAAAGTAGACCTTTACTATCCAAGCATGCAATAAAAGTTCTTGTCCTGGCTCTTGTTCTGTCCAGACAGGACTACTGCAATGAACTCTTATGTACCTTCTCTGGATCTGTTTTTTTGGATTTGTGGAATGATTTTCCCGCTGCTACAAGAGCAGATTCTGTAGCCACCCCTAAAGCACCGTATGTGGAAATTACAGCGTTTGTGAACCTTACAAACGCAGGGATCGGTGCTTGGACCGCTGCTTTTTTCAATCTACATGACATCCTTAGGACCCATCATCAAGCACACGGCTTCTCGTATCACTGTTATGCTGATGACACCCAGATCTACATCTCGTTTCACCCAGACGATACCACTGTAGCAGCTCGCATAACAGCCTGCCTCGATGACATCTCAGCTTGGCTGAAAGAGCATCACCTGCACCTGAACCCAGCCAAGACAGAACTGCTCGTGTTTCTGGCACACCCCACGGTCCAACACAATCTCACCATCCAGCTTGGCAAGTCCATTATCACTCTCTCCGAATCAACCAGGAACCTCAAAGTCATATTTGATGAACAGCTGTCCTTCAATGATCACATTGCAAAGACAATGTGATCATGCCGATATTATTTATTCAACATTCGCAAGGTTAGACCCTACCTCACTGAGCATGCGGCACAACTCCTTGTCCAGGTCCTGGTCATCTCAAGGTTGGACTACTGCAATTCACTCATTGCTCGTCTTCATGCAAAGGCTATCAAACCACTTCAGCTGGTTCAAAACGCAGCAGCTGCCTCATCTTCCAACAGCCCAAAAGACCTCATGTGACACCCCTTTCATCTCTCTCCACTGGCTACCGGTTGAAGCCCGGATCAGATTCAAGTCACTGATGCTTGCATACAGGACTATCACTGGATCTGCGCCGGCATACTTTCACACCCTCCTACACTCCTACACCCCATCAAGAACCCTGCATTCAGCAAACAAGCGGCACCTTGTAATGCCTTCTCATAAGGGCACTAAATCCCTTTCCCGCTCATTATCCTTCACAACTTCTTCCTGGTGGAACATTCTTCCCAATGTGGTCCGGTCAACCACATCTCTCACAATAAATTAAAACATACCTCTTCGGCGAACAGTTGACAGACAAATGAGAAAAAACTGAAAAAAATACCCTAACCCTCTTCTCTCAACAGGTATTGTTCTAGCTTTTGTTGAAACTAGTAACTTTGTATTAGCACCTATTGTACTATTGCTCTTTTATGACATATCGCTTATTGCTCCCTGAACTCTCTGTAAGTCGCTTTGGATGAAAGCATCTGCTAAATGACTCAATGTCAATGTAAATGTTAAATCGTGTTTACACATTGATTGTGTAGTTTTTGTGTTGAGTCTCTCAGATGTATTGTGTTTGATTTCACACGCACATGCGCACACACACACGCACACACACACACACACACACACACACAGTGTTGATGTTCAATTCAAGCCTCAATTTTCTCTTTAGAGGTCAGAAAAACAATTGTGAAGCAGGAGAAGCACTGAGTGTGTGTGTGTGTGTGTGTGTGTGTGTGTGTGTGTGTGTGTGTGTGTGTGTGTGTGTGTGCGTGCGTGTGCGGGCGTGTGTTTGCGTGTGTTTCCTCTCCATCCGGAAATGATTCAGTTAAATTTCACGACTCTGTTAGTTGACTTCAGACCGTTCCTGTCATGTCGGTGTAGATGTCGTGTGGGTTCTTACACTCTGTTCAGTGTGTGTGCTGAGGTGTTAATAAATTAACGCTGTGATTCAGTGTCATTCTGGAATCCACAACGTGTGCCGATGTTCAGCAGAGAAAGCTTTACTGATGTTTGTGTGTGATGTCATGAGCTGAAGAGAACATCCAGACGACAAAGAGGAAGTTTAGTTTGACACCAGCCATACGAGGAAGCCATGATGATAATGAATGAGCGTGTTTATTCAGCGTTAAATCAGATTATCCAGCATCTGTCTCACTCAAGAGCGTCTCTTGTGATGTTATTCAAGAGGACACGGATGCTTCGATGGAAATTGAACATCCTCCACATTAACACTGACACTAGAACCACACACACGTCACATCACATGTCTTTACCACTCACTCACAGACACGTCACATAGATATTAATACCTCTCTCTTCATAAGCACCATTAATAATGTACACCAACACATACAGACACACACACACACTAAAGTGGGCATGTGATCCATGTTGAGGGTGCTGTGTGATGTTTAGATGTTCTGAGTGGGTTTACTTTGCACTTCTGTGGTTGCTAGGGTGTTGCTATGTTTCTCAGTTGTTCTCTGTGGTTTCTAGGATGTTGGTTTCTAGGATGTTCTCTGTGGTTTCTAGGATGTTCTCTGTGGTTTCTAGGATGTTCTCTGTGGTTTCTAGGATGTTCTCTGTGGTTTCTAGGATGTTCTCTGTGGTTTCTAGGATGTTCTCTTTGGGGTTTAATGTGCTGAGATCTGTCTCTGTTTAAAAACAAATGAAGTTCTTGTCTTTCTCAGCAAATGATGGCAAACGCTCATTTTCTGTGATGATATACCAGAAATCTCTATTGTCTAACATATTCTAAATCAACTTGACATGAGCTTACTGTTGTGAATGGAGGTGAGGTGACAGTCCGCTGATCTTTGATTTACTCGCTCAAGTATTAATAACTTTTAATGTGTGTGAGAGAGAGAGAGAGAGAGAGAGAGAGAGAGAGAGAGATTTTATTTTATACAGAATGTTTATATTTAATCTTCCTGCTTTGGCAATGTAAAACACTTTTTATCATGCCAATAAAGCTTTTTTGAATCTTGAATCTTGAGAGAGAGAGAGAGAGAGAGAGAGAGAGAGAGAGAGAGAGAGAGAGAGAGACAGAGAGAGACAGAGAGAGAGAGAGAGAGAGAGAGAGAGAGAGAGAGAGACAGAGAGAGACAGAGAGAGACAGAGAGAGAGAGAGAGAGAGAGAGAGAGAGAGAGAGAGAGAGAGAGAGAGAGAGAGAGAGAGAGAGAGAGAGAGAGAGAGAGAGAGAGAGAGAGAGAGAGAGAGAGAGAGAGAGAGAGAGAGAGAGAGAGAGAGAGAGAGAGAGAGAGAGAGAGAGAGAGAGAGAGAGAGAGAGAGAGAGACAGAGAGAGACAGAGACAGAGACAGAGACAGAGACAGAGAGACAGAGAGACAGAGAGACAGAGAGACAGACAGAGAGAGACAGACAGAGACAGACAGAGAGAGATTCAGAACAGAGATGTATGGATAAACCACTTCTCTAACCTCTTTAGTAATATAACCAACAACCACGAACAAACTACCCTTGAAGACAAACTAAGCACCCTAGAATCAACTATTAAAGATTACCAAAACCCTTTAGATTACCAAATTACACTAGAGGAACTATGCGATAATATATGCAAACTTAAATCCAGAAAAGCAAGCGGAATTGATGGCATTCTTAATGAGATGATTAAAAACACGGACCAAAAATTCAAACATGCCATCCTCAAACTGTTAAACACCATCCTTAATACAGGAATATTCCCCAGCATCTGGAACCGAGGTCTTATTACCCCAATCCATAAAAGCGGAGACAAATTCGACCCAAATAACTACCGCGGAATATGCGTAAACAGCAACTTAGGTAAACTCTTCTGTAACATCCTAAACAGCAGACTCACCAACTTTCTAAATGACAGAAACATTCTGAGAAAATGCCAAATCGGTTTCCAACCAAAATACCGCACATCAGATCATATTTATACCCTTCATACTCTAATCGACCAAGAAATTAACCAAAATAAAGGAAAACTCTTCTCATGCTTTGTTGACTTTAAAAAAGCTTTTGACTCAATCTGGCATGAGGGGCTTTTCTTTCAGCTTATTCAATGCGGCATTGGAGGAAAAACCTACGACATCATCAAATCAATGTACACGGATAACAAATTTGCAGTTAAAATAGGCAACAAGCACACAGACTTCCTCTCCCAGAGTCGTGGAGTAAGACAGGGCTGTAGTCTGAGTCCGACTCTATTTAACATCTACATTAATGAATTAGCTCGGGCTTTAGAACAGTCACCAGCACCCGGTCCCATCCTACTAGACACTGAAGTGAAATGCCTTCTGTTTGCAGATGATCTGGTGCTGCTGTCACCCACAAAAGAGGGTCTACAGCAACATCTAGACATCCTGCACACTTTCTGTCAAACATGGGCGCTATCAGTGAACCTTAAAAAGACCAAAGTTATGATATTCCAGAAAAGGCATAGTCGACAAAACCAACTTCACAACTTTAAACTCAACAACGTGCCTTTAGAGCAAACCCAAAACTACACATATCTCGGTATAAACATCAGTAACACCGGAAACTTAAACAAGGCAGTGAACGACCTGAGAGACAAGGCACGAAGAGCTTTTTACGCTATCAAAAGGAATATAAAAATCCACATCCCAGCTGGAATTTGGCTTAAAATAATCCAATCCGTTATAGAACCAATAGCACTTTATGGATGTGAGGTTTGGGGTCCCCTCACCAACCAAGAGTTCACCAAATGGGACAAACACCCAACTGAGACCCTGCAAACAGAAATGTGTAAAAACATTCTACGGGTACAACGCAAAACCCCAAACAACGCCTGCAGAGCAGAATTAGGACTATATCCTCTAATAATTAAAATACAAAAAAGAGCGATTAAATTCCATAACCACCTTAAGAACAGCGATACAGAATCACTCCATCACAAAGCCTTACGTCATCAGGAGCTGAACCCAGAGAAAAGTTGTCTCATCCAACTGATCTCAGAACTAACTCTAAAACCCCAAACGTGTCCAACTGAACCCCAAACTCCAGCCAGAATTAACCAAATGATAAAAACACAAAAAGAAAAATATCTCAAACACTGGACAGAAGCAACAGCTCAGCAAAGTAAACTTGAATGCTATCGGTCATTAAACAGAGAATATAAAGCGGCAGAATACCTCAAAAGCGTCTCAGACCCTAAACTAAGAAAAGTGTTGACCATGTACAGACTCAGTGAACACAAGCTCACTGTGGAGACGGGCCGACACAGACAGACATGGACTCCAAGAGAAGAGCGACTGTGTCCACACTGCACACAGAGACAAGTGGAAACAGAGCTGCACTTCTTAACCTCGTGTCCAAACTATACGGACATCAGAGAAACATTCTTCCCCCAGTTCACAAACTTCCACAAAGACTTCAAGCAGTTTCAACAACAGGACAAGATCTCATACATACTGGGAGAAAAGCCCATCAGCTCAAACCTGGCGGCGAGATACGTCAAGTCCTGTCACGACAGAAGAGCAACAACCAGCACAACACACACAACATAACACAACACACACACACACACAACACAACACAACACAACACAACACAACACAACACAACACAACACAACACTGACACAACACACACAACACTGACACAACACACACAACACTGACACAACACACACAACACTGACACAACACACACAAACTGACACTTATGACAGGATCCTGTCACTTTCACTAAGAACTTTTGTCAATACTTCGCACTTTTATGTCTGTATTGATGTGTACATATTGTTTCTTATATAGGATACTCTTATTTTATTTTATACAGAATGTTTATATTTAATCTTCCTGCTTTGGCAATGTAAAACACTTTTTTATCATGCCAATAAAGCTTTTTTGAATCTTGAATCTTGAATCTTGAGAGACAGAGAGAGAGAGAGAGAGAGAGAGAGAGAGAGAGAGAGAGAGAGAGAGAGAGAGAGAGAGAGAGAGAGAGAGAGAGAGAGAGAGAGAGAGAGAGAGAGAGAGAGAGAGAGAGAGAGAGAGAGAGAGAGAGAGAGAGAGAGAGAGAGAGAGAGAGAGAGAGAGAGAGAGAGAGAGAGAGAGAGAGAGAGAGAGAGAGAGAGAGAGAGAGAGAGAGAGAGAGAGAGAGAGAGAGAGAGAGAGAGAGAGAGAGAGAGAGAGAGAGAGAGAGAGAGAGAGAGAGAGAGAGAGAGAGAGAGAGAGAGAGAGAGAGAGAGAGAGAGAGAGAGAGAGAGAGAGAGAGAGAGAGAGAGAGAGAGAGAGAGAGAGAGAGAGAGAGAGAGAGAGAGAGAGAGAGAGAGAGAGAGAGAGAGAGAGAGAGAGAGAGAGAGAGAGAGAGAGAGAGAGAGAGAGAGAGAGAGAGAGAGAGAGAGAGAGAGAGAGAGAGAGAGAGAGAGAGAGAGAGAGAGAGAGAGAGAGAGAGAGAGAGAGAGAGAGAGAGAGAGAGAGAGAGAGAGAAGAGAGAGACAGAGAGAGACAGAGAGAGACAGAGAGAGAGAGAGAGAGAGAGAGAGAGAGAGAGAGACAGAGAGAGAGAGAGAGAGAGAGAGAGAGAGAGAGAGAGAGAGAGAGAGAGAGAGAGAGAGAGAGAGAGAGAGAGAGAGAGAGAGAGAGAGAGAGAGAGAGAGAGAGAGAGAGAGAGAGAGAGAGAGAGAGAGAGAGAGAGAGAGAGAGAGAGAGAGAGAGAGAGAGAGAGAGAGAGAGAGAGAGAGAGAGAGAGAGAGAGAGAGAGAGAAGTGTTTTATGAGCGAGAGAGCTTTATGATGCCTGAGGTAATTGTAGGATTGATTGGTGAGGAAGAGTCTCATCTAATCGACGTCTTTCTGCCTCTGTCAGCTCTTTCTGCCTGCAATAAAGACAGATTAACTTAAGGGTTTTCAATTCATCATTTGCTTTGCTAATCTCTCCCTCCCTCACAATAAAACAGAGAGACAGAGGTGTTAAAAGACTAATATCACTGCCTCAGAGTAACACACACACACACACACACGTGTCAGGGGGACTTTAGTGCGATGTAACTCATCCTGAGCACAATGTCTGTTCAAATAAACAAATAAAACACACTAACAGAGCTGTATGTCATTCATTCATCTGTCACTTAAACAATCATGGAGTGTACAATACTACACAACAACACCATATGGAGTCATGTGTGTGTGTTTGTGTTCTTACAGCAGTGTAGCACTGATGTGTAGTGAAACTTTCATTTCTTCTGTTGTGTGTTTCACATTAGTAATGATGTTTGTGATGTCTGACGCACGCAAGCATGTGCACGTTTTTAATGAATCTTTTGTTGTGTGTGATGTTGTGATCATGATGGGATGTTTGATTGTGTCTCTACACTCACGGCACGTGGTCTGCTGTGATGCTCTTTGGGAAGTGTACAGCAGCAGCTCCAGGACACTGATGCTTCACGTCCTTCATCCTGATGGAGGTCACAGCGTTCACCTTGAGAACACAAAAAAACAAACCACAATTTTTTTTTTTTTTTTTGGGATGTTGCTATTTGTTGATGTGTTCTTTTATCTGAAACATTCATCAGCGTGTGCAGAAGGTTGTAGACGAGATGTTGACAGTAGAGGTCTTCACGGGTCCACTTAGATCCGAAAACCCGAGGTCCGGCCCGAGACCCGAGCGGGTTCGGGTCTAAAAGATTCACGGGAGCTTCGGACACGAGTCGGGTATATTGTCAGCTGTGACCTAGTGGTTGGTCTTGTGAGTGTTGGGCTTGTGGTCAGTAGGTTGCCGGTTCTAATCTCAGTGTCAGCAGGTCATGACTGAAGTGTCCTTGAGCAAGACACCTTACCCCTGATTGCTCTGCAGTAATGTGACACTGTAAAAAAAACTACTTGTAAGTCGCTTTGGATAAAAGCGTCTGCCAAATGAATAAATGTAAATGTAAATGTATTGTTAGTGTCTTCGGGTCTCGGGTAATATAAAGTAAAAATTGTTTTGCTTAATTGACCCGAAGAAGACCCGAACTATCCTGTACAATAACTGCGCGTCGCTTGTGTGTGTGCGTGTAGTTACCAACTCTCCTCCAACTCTCAGCCGATCGGTTGAAAGCCACGCCAATCTTCCGAAAGTCGCGGTGATCTGAAATCACCTTAGAATTGAAATCCCGAAGTTTCCAACGCTGCAGGGGTTTGCATTCGATGTAGTTACCATCGCATTCAGGAAAAACATACTTCCACCAGGCGACCAGAAGTAGATATTAAAAGACACGCACATTTCAGTACTACACGGTTTGGGACACATTGTTGAGACAGAATGTTCGCGCGAGTGGTTGCCATGTCGTCACTTATTTAGATTTGATTCAGCTAAAACTGGCACAACCCATCACTCGGGTCTAATGTTATCGGATCTGTCTCGGGTCGGGGCTTAAAAATAATAACGTTGTCGTGTCTGTCTCGGGTCGGGGCTTTAAAATAATAATGTTATAGGATCTGTCTCGGGTCGGGGCTTAAAAATAATAACGTTGTCGTGTCTGTCTCGGGTCGGGGCTTTAAAATAATAACGTTATAGGGTCTGTCTCGGGTCGGGGCTTTAAAATAATAATGTTATAGGGTCTGTCTCGGGTCGGGGCTTTAAAATAATAACGTTATCGGGTCTGTCTCGGGTCGGGGCTTTAAAATAATAACGTTATCGGGTCTGTCTCGGGTCGGGGCTTTAAAATAATAACGTTATCGTGGTCTGTCTCGGGTCGGGGCTTTAAAATAATAACGTTATAGGGTCTGTCTCGGGTCGGGGCTTTAAAATAATAACGTTATAGGGTCTGTCTCGGGTCGGGGCTTTAAAATAATAACGTTATAGGGTCTGTCTCGGGTCGGGGCTTTAAAATAATAACGTTATAGGGTCTGTCTCGGGTCGGGGCTTTAAAATAATAACGTTATCGTGTCTGTCTCGGGTCGGGGCTTTAAAATAATAACGTTATCGGGTCTGTCTCGGGTTCGGGTAAAAAGTGATTCGGGTCATTTCAGGTCGGGTAAAGATCTTTGGACCCGAGAAGACCTCTAGTTGACAGATGTTTCTGCTCATGTGTGTTTGTATGCTGGACACATGATGTGTGTGATGCTGCTGCTGTGGAGTTTTGTGTGTGTTGTGTTGGATCATGTGTGATTTCCTCCAGCGTCCTCTTAATATTCTTTGTTTGTATGAATGCTGTTGGATTTCACTACAGTCAGCTGATCTGTGAAGTTTGTGATTGTCAACACAGATTTTGTGGGTAATGTCATTTCATGAGTTCTCCTCGCAGACAATGAGGGACGGATAGTATGTGTGTTCAGCTCTGAGCTTGGTAGTTCCTCCGGACACCCTGCCGTTATAATGCGGTAAATGTGGCTGATGGTGAGGAGTCGGGCTGTGAGAGAATGAGGGAGAGGTGTCTTGTCTATTTGTTGGGGTTTTCTCCCGAGCTAAAAGATGATTGGTGAGATTGCTTATGGGAAACCAGTCGGGTTAGTTATCTGCAGGTGCTCCTCTCTGACTGTGTTAATAAAACACCATTTAAATTAGCTGTTTGAATACTTGTCAATCATTAAAGGCATCAAATCCATCATAATTTCATTGTGTGGTGTATTTTATTTCAGACGAAACGGCGAGTCTGTGTTTGGCCATGCATCTCGTCATTTGCATTGTAAATGTGTGTTTTAGGTGAAAGTGAAGCGGACACCTGGAGTTGTTGTTGGTTTTTAAAGCACCAGCCTGTCGCTTCTGTGAAATGTGTTTTCTGTGCGCTGTGCTTCTTTCTGACATGCTTGTTCCGGTCGAGATGTGTTTGTTCTCTATATCTCATGACATCACGCCTGCAGCTCCCACCTCTCTCTCTCTCTCTCTCTCTCTCTCTCATCAGTTATGACATCTGTAATGACTCTGTCTCCTCTATGGCAAGGTCAGGAGGGTTTGTTCATGCTGAACACGGCTCAGATTCTCTGCTGAAGTCTCAGTGCATGTGACTGGAGCATCATCTAGTCATCTTCTGTGAAGAATAAACACATCATTTCTCTACATTTACATTGATTCATTGAACAGATGAAAGAAGAGAGATTTTTCTCTCATTGCCGTTTAAAAGGAAACAAGTTTGTTAAAAGGGAACAATAATTTGCTTCGCCTATGAAACACCAAACCTTCATATTTTCAGCTGTCAGATAGAGACATTTTCTCCATCACAAACTCTCTGAATGACTCTGTTTTTTCTCACTCCAGTTTATTTATTGTATATTTAGTTGTAAATCTGAAGTGGATTATGACGTTTCTGAGACTCGACGTTGATTCTGATTCTTCTTTATGAATGACTGTTTGTCTCGACAGAAAACCTTCCTGTCTGCTGAAACGGAAGAAGACATCTTCAGTCTTTTGGGTTTGGAGTTCATCGAGCCTTCACAGAGAAACGCTTAAACCGCTGGTTAGTGACACACATGATCAGATGATTAAGACTCGCCGACAGAAGATTACACACCACAGTCCAGTCAATGAATCACAAACGTCTTCTCATTGGGTTTATATACAGAAGTATAGGGTTATAAAGTTCTATGACTGTAATGATCTTCCACACACTTCACACGCTGTATGACGCTCTTACTGAGGCTTTTATAGGAAGCATTATAATAAAACACCCTGATATGGTGACTCGGTCTGAAGGAGTTTATTTAGTGATGATGATCATCGTTTGACTGTAAATTCTCACTTGTTTTATTCTGTGGATGCTTCTGAGATAACATGAATAAACACAACTGAACTGTTGAAACTCTTGTAGTGTGTGTTGTTGACAAACATATGAAATCATCACATATCTATACAGTTTAGTGCTTGTGTGCAGTATGTGTCTATAATATTACAGTCTCTGCCAGAAAGACTCGGGAGGCAAGATTTACCAGCTGACCAGCTAATGAAAGCAGATGATAATATGATAAAGTTCTTTGGCGAAGGCCCTGTCTGTAGCTCGAATCCACAGGGTCGTAGATTCTGACACTTCCTGCCCGAGACAGAGGCAGGGCAGAGCCTAACCCCCCGGGATGTATGGAAAGGGACCAACCTGGTGGAGTTGGGGAGGAGGGGGGTGACTGTTGGCATCAGTATCTGCGAAGGCACGCGATGAGTAAGTACAGATCTTATATACTCCAAGTGTTGGATGATGATCGGCTTGAACTAAAGGTAATGAGTGACATGCAGCATTAGAGTCTTCCTGGCAGAACTTAAACTTCATTTCTCTTATGAGATGACAGAATTAAAGCCGCAGAATGTTAAAGATGAGGAAACACACACAGTTCTGCCAATCTCATGTTAATCCTGAGGACCTATACAGTAGTGTTGCATACTTCATATCTTAGAAGAATATTTAGTTCGATCACATTTATAAAAGACTGATACAGCTGTATCAATTGCCAAAAAAATATAACATATAATATATGACATATAACTCAGGTTGACTTACTGTGTGCGTGCGCGCTTGTCTGTGTACGTAAGTGTGTGTGCATGCATTTGTGTCTGCTCGCATGTGTTTTTCTGTGTGTGTCTGCGTGCGTATGTACACGTGCATCTGTGTGTGTGTGTGTGTGTGTGTGTGTGTGCGCATCTACGCTTACTTGTGTGTGAGTCCCGTGAGCTGTGGTGTGAATGATGTGGTGAGGATCATCACAGTGCAGATCTAAGCACACATCCTATTTAAAGATCTCGGTAATTTCCAGGACTCGACCCCAGAGTCTCTCTCTCTCTCTCTCTCTCTCTCTCTCTCTCTCTCTCTCTCTCTCTCTCTCTCTGTCTCTCTCTCTCTCTCTCTCTCTCTCTCTCTCTCTCTCTCTCTCTCTCTCTCTCTCTCTCTCTCTCTCTCTCTCTCTCTCTCTCTCTCTCTCTCTCTCTCTCTCTCTCTCTCTCTCTCTCTCTCTCTCTCTCTCTCTCTCTCTCACACAGACACTCACACACACTCTCTCTTATATGAGTCTCATGAAATGATGAACATCTTGACTGTGTGTCATGTTCACCTCTGTCGCTACATTAACTCTCATTTAATACTTTCAAGCCCTATTAACACTTTGACTTAGATTAGATTGTAAGGTTAAAACTACGAGTCACATGAGATTATATAGATTTCTGTGAATGACATGAGGGATCAAAAGCAGCAAAACGTATTTTAGATAACCAAAGTAAGTCAGTGATTCTCTGAAAATCTACAAAAGCTATAAAAAGCAAATTTACAGTTTCTAAAAGTAATTTTTGTCTCACAGTTCTGACTTTTTAATCACAATTGTGAGTTCATAGCTCATAGCGTCATTCTGTTCATGTTTTCATACACACTGACTGTTTGATTCATTATTGTTGTTCAGTACAGTGAGCTCAGTATATAACGCACACAAATACACACATCACTGGAAGTTTTAGTTTATCATAGTTACAGTAAAGCACAGAGACGCACACACACACACACGTTTTTCTATTCCACTTTAGAAGGATGTGTGAATTGACATCATACTGCATGAATGTGTGTCCTCGTGACCTCATCATTCCAGAGCCGTCTTCATTCTCATGAATAAAAGCACGAGGTCATATGGTTGATTCCCACAGATGAGGGACAGCCCTCAAAAGACTTTCAGAAAGCAAAAATGAAAGCTTGAGCTGTAAATCTGAATGTGTGAAAGCAGCAGACGGCAGCCAGACTGTCAGATGATGAATAAAACCTCTCAACTCTCTTCTGATGTCACCAGCACAGGCAAACTATGCTGACTGTTACTATGGTAACACTGTACTGCACATGTACTATAACACTGTCATGTTTTTGGACCTGTACCAGAGTATTTTTGGAAGTATGCAGTTTGTATAGTGAATCATTCAGTATCACACTATCAGATCATCTTAGATACTGTAGAGTTCCTGAACCTTAAAAATGTAATCATTAGTACAGTTTACTACAGAACTTGCTAAAGTATTCAAGTGTCTGACCAATCAGATGCGATATCTGCAGGTCACGTGTTTCACTACTGTAAGAGCTCGCAATCTGTCAACATGCTTTCCATCGAAGAACACCACCTACTGCCCGTCACATCAAAATCAACAGTTGCTCATCATAAAGGGATGATGCTGTTACACAGGACTGTATGAGGCCGGACACCATCGGTGGGTTGATTTGATCCTAAAGGATTTGGAAACAATACATTAAAAACAGTCAGATTGACCAACATACTGCTGTTAAACTGAACTGGTCACATCACAACACAGTTGACCGACACTATTTTAAAGACATGAGGCTCTGAACTCTGAGGTTGGATGTTGTTGTGATCTGTATTTGGAGACGTGTTCTCTTTCCAAACTACTGAAATATCAGCCATTGGTTCAAGCTATCCATCAACTTGACTATCATTGGTTAATGACCTCAGTGTTTGGAAGCTTATGTCATGTGATCAAAGGACTGTAGATGAGTGGATTGCAAAAAAAGAAAGAAGAAAACTCACAAAATTGTGTTCAGTCTCTATGCAGATATGGAAAGGAAGATGTTTTGTCTGTCTTTGATTGAAAAATGTTCTGAAAACAAGCAGTTGTGAAAGAGTTTACCATGAGTACCTGTCATCTTGCAAACTGACCTCCCAACGTTTGGATTCTGTTTTTGTCTTGTGGATCCAAATAAAAGAAGAAAATGTGTGTGTGCGTCATTCACATGTTTCACTTTTACCGTAAAGAATTGAAAAGCAGATTTTCTGTATTCTCAAGGCAAATTTATAATAGATTTGTATTAAATTTTAGGGTCTGAGAATAGATTTGTAGAATCCTTTTTTAATCAGTTTTTAATCTTTTGCTTTCGTTGCGATGAGAAGTATTAAACTATCAAATATAAATACACAATGTTGTGGTAAACCATTGTTTTCATGTGGAAATGCTTCTTCTGTGGAAGAGTCTTTAGAAACTGCTGAAGGGCCCCGCGTCATCAGCATCATCGCCTCTAGTGGACATCTACCACAGTACAGAGAGAAGCGGAGAGGTCACGTGACCTCATTCAATAAACACGATTCCTCTCCGAGCATTTCTCATCATCAGCTGTATTATGAGTGTCACGAGCAAACGGCCGACACCAGCGCTTGTGTTTGGACCGGAGGCAGAGCCATGCATCATTTCCCTATATTCTGCCAGCCGTCCGCTGATATGCCAGCTTGTGGGTTGCGCGTATTGATACTGTCAACACAACTAGTCCGGCGAATGGCTCATCTCTGGCTGGCGTGGGGGTAAACGCGACAGGGGCTTTAATACGCTCTCATAAACCCCCTTATTCTCATTCTGAGCATTAAAATGGTCCACAGGACTGAAGACCGGGTCTCATACGACTGATGCTGTGATAACAGAACAATTCACCCCCCGCACACGCCGAGAGAGAGGTAGAGACAAGCTGTTGTGTGGGTGCTGAGGTGATAATCTAATAGAGACATTTGCTTTCATGAGTCCTGACCGCACACAACACAAACTTCACTGCTGTGCATGTGAATAACAGTCAGTGTCACAGAAACACACACACACCATCTGTCCTGCCGCTGCTGTGTGTGTGTGTGTGTGTGACCCACAACAACTCAACACTCCCACTTTACTTGTATATAAAGCAGAGAACTCAAGTACAGCGCTGTATAACATCACCATCTGAAGACTAAAGAACACACACAATAGCTTCTTTATTCCTCTTTCATCGTTTTATTGATCGCTACAGATCCTTAAAGTATCTTATCAATTGTTCACTTTACATTTATCACAGTTTTTCTTAGAAAAGTGTCATATTTGTTCATGAAAGTATTCACCTTGAGAACTGCTGTGTGTGTGTTCTTGTGTGGGGCCTTGTTTTAATATACGTCCTAAACTTCAATACACACCAACTCATGGGACTCGTACAGTTTGTACAGAATAAAAATCATTTTTTATGATGATTATATCTGTGTCCCCATTGTGTGTTTGTGTGCATGTGTTTGAATGTGCGTGCGTGCGTGTGTGTGTTTGTCGTGCATGTGTTTGTGTGTTTTCTCATGTGTGTGTGATGATTCTGTAAAGAAGAATAAGCAGATGTTAAAGTAGGTCCTTTAATAATAGAGTCTGGGCTCAGTGTGAATAACATTACCTTTAGCATGTAACAGTCGTGTTATTTCTCACGGGCAGATGAAATGAGAGTGTGATGCTTGTGTATCGCGGGCGTTCACAGACACATGTATTGATCAGAGCGTGAGGACGGACGAGAGCATGACCGCTGCTGGAGTAAAATGAAAAATGATGGTACGAGCGTCCCCGCTGAGAAGCGTTTGAAAAGGTCTGGTCTTTGCTCACTGTCTGCGGTTGTCTGGTCTTTGTGTGTTTAATTCTCTGAAGTGTTGGAGCTGTAGTTCTGGGTCACGGGTCACTGGAGCAGAACTTTACACCTCCTCTTCTTTCACACAAGCTCTTTAGTCGCTGGGACTCTTTTAATTGCTTTCATTGGGATGTGCTGATGTTGAGCTTCTTCTGCAGAGGTCACAGCGCTGAATTTGGATGTTTGTTGGTCAGTTGTGGACGTGAGATAGTTATGAAATATATCAGTGTTACACAAAATGATATTAAGACCATACTGATATAAATCTGCTGTGGAAATAATGACGGAAATCACATATTTTCAAGTCAAGATTTATTTCATGATAAAAACTGATTCTTTTTTTAAATGTATGTTATTATATAATTGTAGGAGGTTTGGAAAAACACCCGACACACAAGACACAAGTGAAGAGTATTGAAATTGAACATCAGATCGTATCATCTCCAGTAGATGATGTGTGTTGTGAACATAAACACTGATGACATTGAACATCTAGTGTTCCACAGATCCGACGGGTTCAGAACATCTAACAAAGAGAGTAAATGATGACAGATTCTTTATTTCTGAGTGATTTTTGTGTCTCAGATGTGATTAGCACATACAACGTTTGCTCAAAAAACGGATCGTGATGAGATGGATTGCTCCTCATTTAGTGTAATAGGATTCGGCACATCGCCAGCGGTTATATACGACACCAGAGAGAGATGGAAAGATTACTCTTCATAGGCCGGGTAAACAGTGTAAACACAGAACACAGACAAACATTTACTCTCCATGTCAGCGGGACACAGACAGACGACGTCCAGCATGACAGCGGTCAACATCCAGCCGTCCCGTCTCGTGCTGTGTTAGAGGGGTCTTTGATTCATGCGGGGGTCTGATGGAAGGAAGCAGATTAAACTGAAGATCATCCTTTAAACAGCATCATGATGCCGTCCGTCTGTGGCAGGAGCGCGAGCTTCACGTGTATCATTGCTCATATCTTTCCAGCGGGCTCGCCGTGATAAATTACCCACTGAAGGCAGGTGATCTGTATTAAGCAAAGACGATGTATCTCTGGGGCTAAGAGAATGACCTTTCTGAAAACCTCCTGATAGCGCAAAGAGAGAGAGAGAGAGAGAGAGAGATACGGGTGTGTGTGTGTGTTTGTGTGTGTGAGAGAGCTGCACTGGCATGCTAAGAACTAACTGACGCTGACGCTCCAAACCATGCTTTCATTCATTGGCCCTAATTTAGAGTGAATCGAGTGTGTGTGGATTCAGAATGTCTGTGCGTCCAAAAATAAGAAATCATCACTTTACTGACATTCCTTCACTATTATCATCCACATGAAGGTTGGAATTATCTGTTCTTTATTGCAGTGCTTCATGGGATTGAATGTGTTTCTCTCTCCAGTAGTGCACTAGATGAGGGTATAGGGCAGGGGTCGGCAAGTAAGTTGTCATTGGGCCAAAAAAACGAATTTGCTGTTAGATGGCGGGCCAGAACATAGTCAAAGGATAATTTAAGAAATGAATTGATGAAAAATCTAAATATATGTAATTACATAATAGTTGCATCATTTTTTAACGTAACTTAGTTTTGACACTAAACTGCATTTGTTTGCCTGCTGGGGGTACGCCATTACGTCGTGTGCAGATGTTAACATTTAAGCTTGCTAGATGATGAGAGAAAATGGCACAATCAAAGAGAATAAAGATAAAAGTTGACAGTGAATAGGGCATACAAAGAGGAACGGAAAGACAACTATGCATTCATCCTGGCTAATTTTGTAAATGCAAAGCCGCTGTGTCTTATCTGCAATGAAGTTGTCGCTGTTTGCAAAGAATATAATATTAGACGGCACTACGAGATGAAACAGGGCACCTTCAGAATAAAAGGGAAGCTGAATTGGGTTTGTTATAGTTCACGTGTTGGTGCTGAGGCCCTGCGTTATAAGCAAACGTTTCAATGATTCACGGTGGCACCCCATATTTCATGACGGATATTTTAGAAGTGTGTCATCAGATTGACAGACTCCTTAGAATATCTTTCAGAACTTTTCAAATTAAAAGCACTAAATTCATTTCAAAATAAAACATTGCTGCAAAAACGTTGAAATAAATCACTAAAGACGTGATTGTGACGGATCTGTTTCAGAACCAGCTGCCAGCAAAATAATCAAAGTAATGCTGCTGGCGCGGGACAGATGTTACTGCTGGGAGGCCAGATTTGGCCCGTGGTCCGCCTGTTGCCGACCCCTGGTATAGGGGCTGAAGCTCTTGTTCTTCACCAGACAGTAAGATGTAAAAGAAATATTTGTAGTAGTTTGTGAACTGATAAAACTGAGTAAAGAAAAGTTCTAATGAAGTGAAGAAAGAGATTTACGATGACTGCTGTATGACGATGATGAGGTCATGCAGGTGTTGTGTTATTCTGAGCTCTTTAATCTCTCTTTATGATATTTGTTCTCTGAGGTTTGGGGGCGGTGGAGAGCAGAAGGCTCATTTCATTCTCAGTGGTGTTTAATTGTGGCCGGTGCAGGAGTTGAGCTGGAGTTTGGCAGGGTAATGGACCTTTCTTCAGTATAATGGACGTCTGCAGATGGAACCGGTAGATGAGGCGTCTGTAATCCTCAAACTCCTGCCTTCACAGTATTACAGGCATTGTGCGACCAATGATGTGCGGAGAAATTGCTTCTAACCTCCCCCAAAATTGCTTGCTCGGCTCGAATTAATCTTAATCGAATTTCTGTCTGGCGTCGTTAAAAAGCCCCAAAGTAATTCTGTGTCTGTGCTCCAGACTTCTTCATGTAAATGTGTCCTAAAACGCACACGCAAAACACAGATGGAAGCTCTGATAGATCACATCATCTCTCTCCATTACACAACCTGGGTTTGAGAATATCAAACAGGACGGGACGGGGATGCAGAATCTCACACGGTCACAACAGAAGATTATTATTATTACTCTTACACAGAATTGTATTTCTGAGGGGCCAGTGTGTAAAGGAGGGGGCCATGATGTATTCTTCATAGCCCTTTCATTAGGCTTCTATCTATTACTGAAATCATAGTAAACAGCACATTTTACCGTCATAGCCTACCTAGCCGTTCCTAAACCCCCAGCGCTGCATCTCTCTCTTGTTTAATACACCTGATTTAAATCACCAGCTCATTAAAGAGCGCTTCATGAATAAACTGTGTGCCGATTGGCACGATCCCTACACAGTGTTCACTGCTCTCTGCTCCCTGAACACTGGAATGGGCTGAAGTTAACTTGAAGGGTTATTTAAGCACAATCATGAGATTTGCGTAGTAGTCACGCTTCGTGCACTTCAATGACCTTTATGTCCACTTCGCAGGGCTCTTACGGGCGAATTACACAAACCTCTGAAGCGGTAAGAGACAAAGTCAAAATAGGGCGAGCGGGGGTCGTGAGGATCAGGATGGAACCGCAGTGACAGCTACCAGTCTAAGCTACCAGAGTGTTCGAGAGTTGACATTTGTTCGACACTACAACAAGTCATATGCAGTCTAACCGTCATCTGAAGATGTCTCTTCATTTTCTTCAACCTTTTGTAATTTATAAAAAAATAACTAGAATATTCTGCACCAGACAGATAAATTCTAAATTCTAAATTCAACTCTTGGTGCTAAAGATGCTGCACACAACACGTGACATAATTAAACCAATAACTCTGAAGACAGCGGTGAGCACTGATGAGTCAATCAACCAGAGTAACAAATCATCAATTCCTTGTTTTTATCTTAAACAGTCAAATATCAGAGGGGGCCATACATGTTAGTGAGGGGGGCCGTGATCCTCGGGGCTACACTACTGCTCTGACGGATGAAATCGTTCTCTGTGTGAAACGGAAGAACATCTGCATTGATCACAACAGATGGTGAATAGTTATAAACTTTATATATGAATGAATTTGTCTTCTTTCATTAAACACTCCAGCTGTCTTCTCTCATACAGCTCAATAAACTTTATAGGAAAATCAATGGTCTGTATTTGAAGACTCACAGTTCAGTCTTACTGTATATCAGGAGAATCACTGAACATAAAGCTCGTGTGTGTTGCGTGTTTTCATCCTGATGACGTGCCGGAATTATTCTACTGTGCCAGGAACTTATTATTCAGTAACGTCTAAAGTCAGGATTCGGACGGATGCAATCTCATGACATGTCTTGTGAAAGTAGACTGGGTTCAAAATACACTTTATAAATGCTGTAAAATATAATCCTGTATCTTTTTATAGATGATGTGGATTCTATTTCTGCGGCATATTTCAAACAAGGTCAATTAAAGCCAATGAGGAGGAGTTGTTAGAGAATCATCCTACACACACGTCTCTCTCCAATGCTTGATTTCTGTCCATCTACACGTGTTAAACTCTCTTTTCTGTGATAAGGCCGTGCTGTAAATGACAAACGACAGCTTTAACCTGCCGGAAATGAGCTCTTGTGAAAAGCCTTCAAGCCAGTTCCATGCACGCGTCTCTTTTATTACAAGCATTTGATGTTTACAGGCGGCGGTCTGTGCTCTTATTGAAGGTAATTAATGCGGTGGCTCGCTGGACGCCTGAAACAGCGGAGGAATTAAACATGATCACACTCAGCATCTTCACATCTTCCCATGAGCCCTGTTTGGCATTCTGCTGCCGGTCCGGCTCAGAACCTTGATTGTGACCAGAGGAACAACATCTGCTGTGATGCACCATTCATCACAAACATAAAGCATGAATTATTCAAAATCTGCTGCACGTGTGTGCTCTTATAGAGATGGTGTTGTGAATTCAATGGACATGTGCTGCAAAGTATTCGCTGCAAATCTGACGTGAAAAACCTTATTCATCACATCCCAACATAATATAATGAAGAAAATGACCTGACCAGCTGTTTGAAAATCCTCTGTCATTGGTTTTCCTTTCTGATGCAAATTGATGAAGAAAAACAGAAGATTTCAATTTTAAATAGAAGATTTGTAAAGGTAACTCTAGTTTTATTGACGTTTATATAAAATCTAACAGACACTTATTCAGATAGTATCTCTAAAATACATAATTTGGAAGACTTGCACTAATGCTATTTATTGTTTATTATTTCAGTCAATCTTATTTATGTAGTGCCTTTTACAATCGGCATTGTTCTAGAGCAGCTTTACAGGGGAAAATAAGAAAAATAAAGACACAGAGGGGATCAAACACATGCATGGTGTTTATTGAACAAGAAAGAACATTCTAGTAAATAATAATATCAACAGTCTCCCGGTCAGCAAGCCAACACGGCCCTGTGGCGAGGAACCCAAACTGTAATGATAAACAAACCTCTGGAGAAACCAGACTCAGCCGGAAGGGGTTAACAAGGGATTTAATGTATAAAAACAGGAACAAAACAAAAGCCCACAATGGGGTAAAAGAACATACAAGAACTGGAGGAGGACTTAACTAAACTAACAAGGATTTAACAACACTAGACAAACAACAACAGACTAACCAATAACTAAAACTCACTTTGATTCAGGCTCTTGGAATGTCTCAAAGATATGATGAGAGCACAGGCACGAGATACAAACACATGAATGCAAAACAAACAAGCACAAGACGATAGACAAGAGGGCATTATATAGGGAGACTAACAAAGGAGATAACAATGGGCAGGTGTGGGTAATGAGACACAGGAGGAAAGCTATACTAGGAACGAGAGGGGCGGGGCCAAATGACGAGACAGGAGAGAACGCATCTTATGTCCTGATTGACAATAATATGTTTCTCTCCACATAAAACACGTGGGTCCGTCATGATTCTGCCCCTAGACCAGAAAATCAAGACAAGAGAAGGCAGAATCATGACAGATAGCTCCTTTATAGACATAGCCATATATAAACATGCATCATCACGCGCGGCGCATGTCATCTCCTGCGCCCACTACACGATGTCCGAGACCTATTATGTCATATATATTATGTATAAAGTATTAATCCACAAGCTAAAAATGTAGTCTTGTTTACATTATAGTGTTATGGTTTCAGTACTCAAGGTGCTTTTTGCACCTATGCAGAATCAGAAGAGCTTTATTGCCAAGTGTGCTTGCACACACAAGGAAATGTATTTGGTGTTGGAAGCTTCAAGTACAGACATTCAACACAATGCAAAGATAATAAGATTTATAATGATGAAAAGTGCTTAACAAATCACCTTGAATTGAATTTATTTGACCTGAATATGAGCTGCTGTGGTTAATTAACAGTAAATTCTTCAGTCTGTATAAAAGTTTATTCGTTTAATCTCTTCAAGAAGTTTCAAGTTATTTATGGAATAAACGATTATTAATCTAAAAAGACGTCCTGATCCGAGCAAAGCTTGAGACATTAGCGTCTCTTAAGTTCCCTGATAAATACACCGAGACGAGGAACCTTTAAGAAGAAGTTAATAACACAGTTTAATCTCACTGAAGTTAACAAATACTGAGATATCAGGTGCTGAGAAAAGGTTGTGAGGGTTTTTCTTCTTTCTGTTGGAGTCTGGAGGAGCTAATTGTCTCATGACATGAAAAGCTGCTGAGGACGGTTATTAAGACCGCAGAGAAACTTCGTCCGCCTCCGTCAGCTCGATTCAAGCGGCAAATTACAGGCCAGCTGTATCACAGCAAACGGCCGGAACAGAAATAACTCAGTGGAGAAGATAACATTCAATTAAACAGAGAGAGAGAGAAGAATCTCCACGAGAGGAACGACACTCAACAGAACCAGAGGAGGAACACACCAAGAAAATGACTCGTGTAAGATAAAGATTATTCCTGATAAGACGTGTGTATATGTGAAGAGTTTGGTTCCAAAATGAGAGAACTCAAAAATCATGTTTTTATTGTGCAGTCCACTTAATATCAATCAAACTGCAGTTGGTTTGATTTGATCTAAACCATAACAACTCAAAAAACTTTACAGTTAACTAACACAATAAACACATGATCACATAATATAAAACTGAGTTCTGATCTCTTTTTGGAACCAAACACTTCTTATATATCTGTGTGAATCAGTTTGATTTTTACTTGATTAAATATATACAGAGGAACATTTTATTATTGCTCAGAGATTTCATACAGCCCACAAGATCTGATGGAGTTCTCTGTTGTGTTTTATTTATGTATTAACACATGGAGAGTAAAATTAATGTAGATCGTGGATGATTATAATGACATTTGATTGCAGACGAGACGAATCTGAGCGTTTGACACATTATTGACGTCTCTTCTCAAACTCACATGACATGAGACATTTCAGGTTTTTTTTCTCAGGAGAAATATCTGAGACGCACATGAGACTTAAAGAGTAACTATTACAATGTCCTTAAAATGACATTTCATGCCGTGTGTAATGTTGCTGTGCGTGAATGTGAGCAGTCTGCTCAGTTTAAAGAGTCGTCTGTCATTCTCATTTCGGTTCGGGGTCAGATTAACGTCACTCTGTGTAACACCCGCCTACATTCCATTTGTGACACTGCACGTGTAGACCAATCACAGCAGACTAGACCATCTGACCAATCAATTCAATTCAATTTTATTTATATAGCGCTTTTCACAATTGGCATTGTTCCAAAGCAGCTTTACAGGGGAAAAACGAAAAACCCAAGAAAGGGTAAAACACACTACATGGTGTTTTATATAATAAATCCAATTATTCTAGTAAATAATATCTAATGTCAGCCTCTCCTGGTGGTTTATTTAGCATATTTTGCTTTAAGTGAATGCTTGGCTGAAAAGATGTGTCTTGAATCTAGATTTAAATTGGGCGAGTGTGTCTGATCCTGGAATAATATCAGGAAGGTTATTCCAGAGTTTAGGTGCTACGTATGAGAAAGCTCGACCCCCTTTGGTGGATTTAGTTATTCTAGGTATTATCAAAAGTCGTGAGTTTTGAGATCTTAGAGAGCGCGATGGGTTGTAGTGTGATAGAAGCTCTGTTAGGTAGGTAGGGGCTAAACCCTTTAAGGCTTTATAAGTGATTAAAAGAACTTTAAAGTCAATACGATCTTAATGTGAAGCCAGTGAAGGGTTGATAACATTGGGGTTATGTGATGGTATTTTCTGGACCTGGTTAGAACTCTGGCAGCTGCGTTCTGAACTAACTGTAGTTTGTTTATTGATGATGCAGGACAAACACTAAGTAGAGTATTACAGTAGTCAAGTCTTGAGGTCATAAATGCATGAATAAGCTTCTCCGCGTCAGCAACACACAGAATATTTCATCATTTGGCAACATTTCTTAGGTGGAAAAAGGCTATTTTTGTGACATTTGAGATGTGATTTTGAAATGACAGGTTCCTGTCTAATATAATGTCTAGATCTTTTACTGTAATTGTTGGAGTAACAGTACATCCTTCAACTTGTTTATAATCAGAAATATTTGTTTTGCGTGTCTTTGGTCCGATAAGTAATATTTCTGTTTTATTAGAATTTAAAAAGGAAATTACAGGTCATCCAATGTTGTATATCTTTAATGCACTCTGCCAATTTTGATAGCTGGAAAGAATCATCTGGTTTTGATGAGATATATAGCTGAGTATCATCTGCATAGCAATGGAAGCTAATTCCATGTTTTTTAATAATGTTTCCGAGGGGAAGCATGTATATGGAGAACAGCATGGGTCCCAGAACCGATCCCTGAGGTAATCCATAATTTACTTGCGTTAGATTTGATGATTCTTCATTTAAATGGACAAATTGATGTCTTTCTGACAAGTAAGATCTAAACCACTGTAGTGCCTGTCCCTCAATACCGGTATAATTGTGTAAGCGATCTAGAAGTATGTTATGGTCTACGGTATCGAACGCAGCACTAAGGTCAAGCAGGACCAGGAGTGAGATGTTACCTTTATCTGATGCTATAAGCAGGTCGTTTGTAATTTTAACGAGTGCAGTTTTAGTGCTATGATGCGATCTAAAGCCTGACTGAAATTTTTCGTGCATGTTGTTATTTTGTAAGAAAGAGCACAACTGAGTGCACACTACTTTTTCTAGTATTTTAGACAGGTATGGGAGATTTGAAATCGGTCAATAGTTTCCAAATTCATTTGGATCTAGGTTTGGTTTCTTGATTAGAGGCTTAATGACGGCCATCTTAAAGGGTCCTGGGACATGGCCTAGATTAATTGACAAGTTGATAATGTTGTAAATGGGCTCAATTGCAACAGGTAGTAGCTCTTTTAATAGTTTAGTTGGTATGGGGTCTAGTAAGCAAGTTGTAGGTTTAGAAGTTGCGATAAGTTGAATTAAATCTTTCTGTTTTATAGGTGAAAAACGCTGGAGCCTTTGTTTTGGAGCGATGGTTGGTGCTAATTCATAGGACAGATTTGGAGGTTGAGTTTTTACAATTTTGTCACGAATGTATATTTTCTCTGTAAAATATTTAAAGAATTCATTGCTACCGAGGTGCGGCGGAATAGCCAGGTCAGGTGGTGTCAGATCAGAGTTGGCTGACAGAAAGGACGGGATAGACAGATGAATCACCAAACGAATCAGTCAGTCAAGAAGTGAGGTCATAAGAACTGCCCATTATTAGGAAACTAAAGTGTGTTTGTACGTAAACTTGTTGTCGGACACTCCATAAACCTAAAGAGGACCTTAAAGATCACAAATGATTTACTCTTCGAGCAGAAGTCTCTTCTCATTGATGTCATTGATGTTTAGGAGAAATGATGGTGGTGATTGGTTTGTTTCTCAGGGAGGACACGTGCTTTAGATGAATCTTGAATGTAATGCTGTGTGTGTTTACAGTACAGTTTGGTTTGTTTCCTCTGAGCTGTCAGTAGTGATGAAGAAGGGTGTGCGTTGTGTGTTCTTGTCTCACACATGCACTGAGATGAATGACGAACCCATCAGCAGACACGGCAGAATGCTTTCACATCTCACTGCAAACACACCTAATGAAATATTGGAGCGTCTCCTGTGTGCCAAGTGCTTTTCCCTCTGTGTGTGGAAAAGCCCTTTTTCCCTTTTAACCTTCTATTAAGATGAGATGACAGTGTAGAAAAAGAATGAAGTTTTTGTGTGTGTGTGTGTGTGGATTGTGTTATGGGATTATAGTGCTATCCTCCTCTGAATATTGATTTGACTGTCTGTACACATGCCATATCCATTCCCAATTACAGTAAGACCCCTGGGTCCTCTCCACTTTCATCTTATCGGCGGATATAGAAGTGCAGAGATGTGATGTTCCAAGAGTCCAATGAGGAGAAGAAAAACAAGCCAATAACAGATGACAGAAAAGCTTCTCTCTGTGTGTGTGGTCACCATAATTGAGGTCCTCACGGCACAAAAGCTTATTAATAGTACAGAACGATAATCTTTCTGAAATGCAAAAAGTGTTTTATCTTTAGGTTTAGGGGATCAAAAATACAGTTTGTACAACTCATTACACCAGGGAGATAATAAAACATACATGTGTGTGTGTGTGTGTGTGTGTGTGTGTGTGTGGCGTGTGCGTGTGCGTGCGCGTGCGTGTGTCTGTGTGTGCGTGTGTGCGTGCGTGTGTGCGTGTGTGTGTGCGTGCGTGTGTGTGTGTGCGTGAGTGATAATGAATGATTCTTTACAGAAAATCCACATGAATTTTATATGTGCAGAAACACTTTGAAGAAGTGAATCTTATGGTCTCACTGTGCTTTATAATATGACTTTATCTCAGAAGAGCAGTCGGCATGTTCCTGTCAGAAAAGATTCTCATGTTCAATTCAAGTCATTAATGTTAAAGTGAAGTGCTTCTCATGATCACTGTCCTGCATTACACACCAACACATCACAGATGATTCATCTGCATCATTACAGTAACACGCTAAAGTCACACAGAGTTCAGCATCTGCTGGACATCACCATCACTATATATCACATCATTTAGCTTTCATCTTTGTTTCTTGAGTGTGTATGTTGGGTGGTTTTAACTCTTGCTTGGGTCAAGTATGAACATTTTATAGTTTCTTTTAAACCAACTGTTGGATTTGTCTCTGTCAAAATATTGAATACAAGTATACTGTATATACATAGTATATATATATATAGAGATAGATGTGAAATAAAATCAGACTC
>CM074089.1:326055-446055 GCA_037178815.1 Barbatula barbatula
AAAACACTTTTTTATCATGCCAATAAAGCTTTTTGAATCTTGAATCTTGAATCTTGAGAGAGAGAGAAGAGAGAGAGAGAGAGAGAGACAGAGAGACAGAGAGACAGAGAGAAGAGAGAGAGAGAGAGAGAGAGAGAGAGAGAGAGAGAGAGAGAGAGAGAGAGAGAGAGAGAGAGAGAGAGAGAGAGAGAGAGAGAGAGAGAGAGAGAGACAGAGAGACAGAGAGACAGAGAGACAGAGAGACAGAGAGAAGAGAGAGAGAGAGAAGAGAGAGAGAGAGAGAGAGAGAGAGAGAGAGAGAGAGAGAGAGAGAGAGAGAGAGAGAGAGAGAGAGAGAGAGAGAGAGAGAGAGAGAGAGAGAGAGAGAGAGAGAGAGAGAGAGAGAGAGAGAGAGAGAGAGAGAGAGAGAGAGAGAGAGAGAGAGAGAGAGAGAGAGAGAGAGACAGAGAGACAGAGAGACAGAGAGACAGAGAGACAGAGAGACAGAGAGAGAGAGAGAGAGAGCAGTGCAGAGCAGTTCCCTCATCCATCTGATCTCAGAACTAACTCTAAAACCCCAAACGTGTCCAACTGAACCCCAAACTCCAGCCAGAATTAACCAAATGATAAAAACACAAAAAGAACAATATCTCAAACACTGGACAGAAGCAACAGCTCAGCAAAGTAAACTTGAATGCTATCGGTCATTAAACAGAGAATATAAAGCGGCAGAATACCTCAAAAGCGTCTCAGACCCTAAACTAAGAAAAGTGTTGACCATGTACAGACTCAGTGAACACAAGCTCACTGTGGAGACGGGCCGACACAGACAGACATGGACTCCAAGAGAAGAGCGACTGTGTCCACACTGCACACAGAGACAAGTGGAAACAGAGCTGCACTTCTTAACCTCGTGTCCAAACTATACGGACATCAGAGAAACATTCTTCCCCCAGTTCACAAACTTCCACAAAGACTTCAAGCAGTTTCAACAACAGGACAAGATCTCATACATACTGGGAGAAAAGCCCATCAGCTCAAACCTGACGGAGAGATACGTCAAGTCCTGTCAAGACAGAAGAGCAACAACCAGCACAACACAACACACACAACACAACACAACACAACACAACACAACACAACACAACACAACACAACACAACACAACACAACACAACACAACACAACACAACACAACACAACACAACACTGACACAACACACACAACACTGACACAACACACACAACACACACAACACACACAAACTGACACTTATGACAGGATCCTGTCACTTTCACTAAGAACTTTTGTCAATACTTCGCACTTTTATGTCTGTATTGATGTGTACATATTGTTTCTTATATAGGATACTCTTATTTTATTTTATACAGAATGTTTATATTTAATCTTCCTGCTTTGGCAATGTAAAACACTTTTTTATCATGCCAATAAAGCTTTTTTGAATCTTGAATCTTGAATCTTGAGAGAGAGAGAGAGAGAGAGAGAGAGAGAGAGAGAGAGAGAGAGAGAGAGAGAGAGAGAGAGAGAGAGAGAGAGAGACAGAGAGAGAGAGAGAGAGAGAGAGAGAGAGAGAGAGAGAGAGAGAGAGAGAGAGAGAGAGAGAGAGAGAGAGAGAGAGACAGAGAGACAGAGAGAGACAGAGAGAGACAGAGAGAGACAGAGAGACAGAGAGAGACAGAGATGAATGAAACAAAAAACACTTGTAAAAGTATTAACCTAAGAAGCAGTCAAAGAAGAATTAATCTTTGACCTTTGTATTAATACAGAGTCTGATTGTATTTCACATCTCTGCATGACACTGAAATTTCATCTCACTGTTTTCTCGCTTTAATTGGGGTGGGGAGAAGAGAAACACCTCCTTCCGAATGATACATTTTAGGATTAAAAACATCCACAAACCACAATATTTTAATAAAAAAAATTTTCTTCTCTCCTCGCGCTGTCTCCTCTTGTGTTATTATAAAAAAGGGGGGGGGGGGTTTTTGATATTTTTTTTTTTTAGAACTCCAATCACCATCAATCTAAAGACTGTTGATGAAAATGAGACATATTCTTAATCTTTGACACAACAGACCTTCAAAATGAAAAAGAAAAGTGATCGGCTGTGTTTCTCTGCGGGGACTCAAGCAGAAGTAAATGTGTTTACGCTGATAAAGCCACACTTTGACAACATGATGTCATGTTGTGATGATGTGATGTGTGGCTTTCTTACGCTATTAATAAAGTGAAACTTCTGAATATTCTCACAAAGAGGAGAGCTGAGAGCCGTCTGCTTTACATTTTATAGGGATATTTCACACATGGTTCAATTGAACCACAGTGATCAGGTGGACCATCTGACCATCTAACCTAAGTCTTTACTAGTTTTCTGTACCTTGACAGAGAGAATTTCCTGGAAATCTCTCAGACGTCATCAAAGATTTCTTTATTTCTGTCCCAAAGACATGGGGAGTGAATGAGACTCATCCTTCTGTTGTTTTGTTTACATACATACATAAACACCTAATGACGTGTGTTATAATGAGTGAGAGATTAAATGTATTCATTAACCACATGAGCATCAGACGGGTTAAACAGACAGTGTGTGAGTGAGCATTAGATGAGAGAGATCAGTTTTAACCACACCTGACAAACAACTGAATATCACAGAAACTCATATCACATATTCCAATGCCAGATGATGGTCACCAATCATTCAGTTCATCCCTGATACCCTGAGAGAGAGAGAGAGAGAGAGAGAGAGGTGTGGAGTGTTTGTTCTTATCTGCCCTGAGCGCTGCTGTGAGACTATTACTGTTATCTTGTGTTCTCTTCATACATTCAGACCTCTGTGTGAAGTGTGGACATCTTCAAAGTCTTTTATTGATCAAAGTGAGAGCTCTATAATCGCACTAAAATATTAAAAGAATAGTTTGAAACCCCTTAACATGGACATTACGCTGTTGTTGCAAACCTGTGTTTCTTCTTTTGTAAAACTGAAAATGAGCTGTTCTGCAGATTCAATATACTTACTGTAGTTATAACTGCTTCATAATGCATTTGTAAATGACTTATTAATCATTAATGAACACATTTATAAATGCTTCATAATGTAAAGTATTACCCATAAGTGAATGATTTAGATTTTCTCAGGGAACACACACATACGCTAGTGATTAAAAATACATATGTTTGAATGCACTGCGAGTCACTTGGGATAAAAGTTTCTGCCACACGTGTAAATGTCATCTGAACAGAAATGAATGTTTGAATGGTTTGTGTATGTGTTGAGCACAGCAGTGTCCAGCAGTGCATAGAAATAAAAGTCTGATTTTCATTCTTTGCGAGGTTTTTCTTCTTTTTTCATAAATGCTCTTGCATTTCGTGTTTGTATATTCTGGTTTCTCAGCGCTCACAGATCTGACACTTACACATTTTCTCTTCATGCTCACAGCGGCTCCCCTCAGCTCTCTACACAATGTGAATGAATGAACGTGTCTGTGATGTTCGTCCACGTGTGACAGCAGTCGACTATTAAAAAATGAATGTGACCTCAGCTTGACTTCTCTTTGCTCTTCAACACACACTCAGTTTCATCACACACTGAATATTCCTGCTGCTTACGCACCGAACGGACAGTAAGACAAGAAAGACAGAATACATTATAAGATCACTCCGGGGTGCTTTTGACCCCATTTTAAAGCTTTATTCAGCGTTTCAACACCACTATAAATGCATCGATGGAGAATGGTGAGCATCTCTCCGGAGGGAAAAGTGTGTTCTACAAACATATTTAACAGCGGAAATCTAATTGAAGGAGTGTAATCCCGCAGGGAAAGAGTATACTTCAAGTTCATTTTATTGAAGTATAATTCAAGGATATTTTAAGTCTATAGCTTACTGTATGTAGCAAGTATACTAATGTAAATGTACTAAGTATAGTCTACTTGTAAGTGTACTGTTTTATGTGAACTTTGTAGCACATTTCCACTTGATAAACCGCAAGTTTTGCTGCTTTGATACTGCAAGTCTGTGGTGTAGAATAGCTTGCCTCTGTACAATAGACAGGCCCAGACTCTTGATGTTTTTAATCTACTGTAGTCTTAAAACTTATTCTTACAGTTTGGCATTCGACACTATGTGAGAGCTGCTTCCATGTATTGATTGATTGATTTTTCTATTGACTGGTTTTATCATATATTCTCTTATGCATGTACGGCACTTTGCTTTATAAATAAACTTTGACTTGACTTGAAGTACATAATAGCACACTTCAATGTATTTTTTAGGGGGCATCATTGACATAAAAACAAATCCCATGATGTATTGTTCTCCGGATGCTTTCATTACTCACAAAATGACTTACTGGTTGTGTGTTTTATTTTTATTGAATTCAAATAAAATAATTTCGTTGTTTTATAGCAATGCAAATGGTAAAAAGCACTATAAAACTAAGCTTGTGTTGTCACTGTGTGCTTGTTTATGATGATTTGTGTTGAAGAGAGAGAGAGAGGGAAATAAAGAATTTGTGATGGTGTCTAAATTGGACAGGAAAGATATCGATCGGCCATATTGATTGATCTGTGTAATACACAGAATGTGATGTGTTCCTCAGATGCTTCAGACATCGTTTGCACAGTCAACACAACATCTTACAAATTACAATCCATCCATGAAATTCATTTACAGATTGAATTTGTTGCCAAAACTCACAGAATAATTCATGATAATCTGATCTGTGTATGATGATCTGTGCGTTTCATGCACGAACGAGTGGAGTAAGTGTTCATTTCTTAAATCAATAGTTTCGATCACTGCTGAATTATCCAGTTGAATTGTGTCTGTAGATTCAGCTCAGACTGTATTATCACCGTCAGCAACTCTCACACATTCTTCACATCTACAAAGAAACAAACATGAGAGTCTTTACAGGAACTAGTGCTTCTGTCACTAGACCACAGACATGACTTTCACTTTTAAAGCACAAGCACTTTAAAGCTATTATACCAGAAAAATCAATAGATAGTTTCGAATGAAATAAAGTTTTATGTTGTTGAACTTTATATTTTTAAATGTATAGTTTTTCTGTAGCTCACTGGTTAGAGCATTGTGTTAGCAACACCAAGGTCATGGGTTTAAGCCCAGGGATCGCACATACTTGTGAATAGTATAATGCTATACTATAGTCGCTTGGATAAATGCATCTGTCAATTCTATAAATGTATATTAATTGAACGATATAGTAAAGATCTCATGTTCATTTAACAAGAAATAATAAAATTTTTGTTTTGATCTTCATTAGGAACGACAGAGGAAATTCTCTTGGATCCGGTTGTTCTGATATCAACGCACGCACGCAGGCACGCACGTTAAATGAACAGTTTTACTGTGGTATTTGTAGTCAAGTGATTGTATCACAGCTCGTAGTTCATCCGCCAAATTACAACGTTACTGTAACAACACCACCGTCACGCACGCACGCACGCTCGCTCTCATACAGTGCGCGCACGCACGCACAGTCACACGCGCACGCACCGAACTCATCTCGAGTGTGTGATCATCAGTGTCGCGCTCGGCGCTCGTGGAGACGCAGCGGCTCCGTTTGTTTCCTCGCGCGACGCGACGCGCGTGAGTTCAGCGCTTCTGCGGGACGCGCCGGAGGTTCGAGAGGAGACGCGGCGCGATGGAGCGCTCGCGAGGAAACACAGGTGCGTCCATCACACGCTCACCTGCGCGCGCGGCGACACATTACTTTAAACATTCCTCGCTACTGATTCAAAACCTTCCGAAAGTCTCGAGCCGTGCGCAATAATCCAGAGCGAACATCTGACGCGTCGTTTAAACAGAGCGATGAGAAACACAGTAGAGAGAGAGAGAGAGAGATGCGCATCTACTGCTGTGTGCTTTGGACGATTGTTTTATGTTCGCGCGGTTGATGTTTAATATGTCGTATTTATGTACCGTGGTATTCTGTTGTGCCATAACTAAAGTATCGTGTTGTTGCTTGCGCTCAAGTCGCTAGATATGTGTCGATGTTCTGTTCTTTTAAACAATTGTTAGTTTTCGTGCGCGTGTGTGTTTTCAAAAGCCTACAGTATCATTGCATTCATGAGTCTTTTATCCTTTGGGTAATGCTGCTCGTGGTGTTTTACTTTAGAATGTGGTGATGTCCTGGTCAGATGCATTAGGGCACTGAGCAGTTTCCAGCATGCCGCTTCAGCAGATTGTACGGGAAGTGAAAACATCCACATTAAATGCTGGACACCGTCCCCAGAGTCAACGATCTGATACCACCAGTGTCTTAAACAGATGATGTACACGCTTGTGTTCTTTTCAGAAGGTTTTTTCTCGCTGGATTCGTATTATCGGTGTCTCAGGAACTCATCGGCGTGTCATTGAAACCTGGACTGTTGTGGCTGTGGTCTCACGGAGAAGCGGACGTTCCCTGCGTCATTCCCTCACCGGGCGTCGACGCTCCTGAGGCCGTCCGATAGTTGACTCAAAGTCGTCCGTCACACAGGTGGAGGCAATAGGCACTACATCAATTCTCATTTGCAGCCGCGTTGGCTTTAGAGGCCGTTCATTGTTCAAGTCCAAGCAGATTAGATCAGAGGAGATGTGAGGAAGTTAAAGCGTTAGTGGCGGGAGGTCTGGAGGAAACCTGTCGATAGCCATCAATAATGTTTTTCAGGGTCTGAGACCGGCCGTCCTCCGGCATTGAGCTGTTTGTTTAAGAACGGCTTGTTTGGAGCGTTTAGCCCCAGGCCGCCTGATTCACCTTTAGTTAAAAGCTGTTTATTTCTGGAATCCCTCCGGCTCGTGACGGAAAACAAGAGGCTTTCACCATTTTACTGAAGCAGCTTTTCAATTAAATGCAAATGACTGACTTGAGCTTCATATGAGCTCCGGAGAGGAACAGTGATGCTACTGTAAGCATATGTCTGCGTAGAAACGTCATAGGTAAAGTTGGATCTGTGTCTCATGGGTAGATGTTTGTCTCTGGCGTGAGCGCAGATATGTCTCACTAAATGCTTAATGTGCGCAGCGCTCGTGAATGCCGTGGAAATGCTGCAATACTTTGGCAAAAGCAAATGAAACGTGGCTGCGCGGTGCTGGCCGACACCTGCTCATTTGAACTAAACAACACCGTGGAGAAGATAAAGGCTGTTCTTTAGTTAAACATGTGATAAGCTGTTGGTGCCGGACGGGGTGATGCTTTGCCGCATCGGTTACATCCAACTATCAGTAAACATTTGGCAGCGTCGCTTGGGTTTCTGCACACGGAGCCAAGACTCCAGTCTGCGGGCCAAAGCCACAGAACATTCAAGCGCAGCCACAGAAGAGTGGAGGAGAAACATGGATGGAGTGAACTTCTCAATTATTTGTATACTTCACTGTTTACTTGTCAACCAAATGGCCTTTCTTCAGTTTGTTTACTCGCTGTAGAGGAAGAATTGACGAAAGAGGAAAAGGAATCGAGCAGCGTTGAAAAACAACTTCATGTGATTATAACTGATTATTGCAGAAAACAGAATTACATTTACAGCTTTTAAGAGAACACGTCAAAATATCCTGTTTGTGTTCGAAGTGTTTGTGAGATTGTGATCGGAGAATAATCCTTGTGAGTTTGTCATGTTTTTAAGTATTTGTTTTATTTCATCATTCGACTGTCTTTTCCTCTTCCATTCAGGAAAACACAACTTGAGAGATTATTCATGTTCGATGAGATTACTTTAGATGAATTAAAGGAAGAGGACCATGGATGTCCTAAAGTCATGGTGATAACATCACGGGCACGCTCGGATCTCGTGTGTGCCAGATTCAGTGTCGGCTGGTAATAAAAATGGTGATTTTGGACTCTACCGTGTTGCCAGAAATCTTGCCAAGCATTATTTTTTCCTGCTGTTTTTGCTGGCATCAGTCTAAAGACCTGTGTTTAATTTCACAACCCTACAAAAAATCTCATAAGGTCAAATTCGACCCCAAAATCAAAAGACAAAATAAGAAATAATATTTTTGAAAGGCCATTTACAGTTAGCTTCCACATTTCTCAATACTGTCATGTCTGCTAGAGAATGTTAGCCATCGTGTTTATCTGTCTTGTTTAGTTGTTGTGGATAGATTCTTATATTCCTCCCTTCAGTGCAAACTAACAGGTTTTTTTTATCTTTCTTAATACAATGAGTTCAAGTAAAAGACACACACAAATGAGACGGTCTGTCTGTGTGGCAGTGAATCTTTATCTCTCAGTTATTATCTGCTCCCTCCTCCTATCTTTATTTACCAAATGAATAATGTGAAAGCATTGTAGATGTGAAGGATTGTATGTATCATGATGACGCAGTTTAAGGATTGCATGAGTTCTTTATCACGGGCATGCGAGCTGTTTGCTGCAGGCGATGTGTAAGAGTCACGCGGCACCCGCAGGCCAGATGTGTCAGAGCTCTGAGCCGTCAGGGTTTTTTCTCTGTTTTGATGTACGGTTAAAGCTGAAGCAGTCTTGGAAGATTACTTCGTTTATAGGCATATTTGTGAATGTAAATGGGCAAGTTTGAAACAGACCGCATGAAGCCTTTCCCCTTTTTGGTTGTCGATGTGTATAATGTAGTGTTTTGACATTAACGTTGACTGTAATCCAGTGTTCATCTTGAGTAAAAGCCTCATTGCTCCGGACGCTACGTGTGCCGGATGTAACTCACCGGACTGAGACACACGGAAGCGATAATGCATGGAGTCTATTGTTTGAGTTCGACTATTCGACATCAGCAAAGTGTCAAATGTCCAAACGTTTCATTGTATTCAGATTTTCATAAATATCATAGACAAGCAAAAAGAAGAGAAATCCTGCACACTATCGGTGCTTGCAAAAAAGATCCATTTTATTGGCATCACAACGTTTTGGTCTGGGGACCTTCATCTGGCAAATGTGATGTTGAAACATGAGAATACAAGCTCCCATAAAAGTAGTAAAACCACCAATCAGTACAAGAGTTGGTCAATTACTAATCATGTTTCATAAGTACGTCATTAGAGATACTCGATCATGACATTTACAAATCACATTCTATTCTTCATAGAAAATCTAAATAAATAACATACAACGATTGACATCATACCATCCCCACATCACAAAAAAAACATAATATTTATAATAACATCACCTTTAATAATGCTTCATTGTTCATGGCCATACCTGATCAAGTTTGTAGGGTGAAAATTCAAAATAACTCTCATCTCTGTAAGAGCAGGTCATCTTTATCATGACTTCTAGGTGGCGTATTAACCCTTTCAATGCCAAAAAAATATTAAAGTTAAAACATCAGGATTAAAAAATGGGCCGCAAATTTAGATAATTGATCCTTTTCTTCTTATCGAGCTCGTATGTTCACTTATTCTTTCTTTTAGTTGACGTGACGTTTTGCCCACATATCCCAAACCATAAGGACATCTGATTATAATAAACATGCGTGAAAGCACAAGTGATAACAGATTTAATACTACTGTACTTCTTTCCATTTCTTGGATGACAAATAAGATTGTCACTCTGAAAACGAGCATGTACAGAGTAATCTTTTAAATTACGAGCCCTTATATACACAAGCAGAGGAGGATGTTGCACAATTCAGGATCAGACAACAACAAGTTCCAGTGTTTGTTTAAAAATCAATCTAATCACATAAGATTCGGACAAATGGGTTGAAATCAAAGTAAAATAATGTTTTTGTCTAAAACTAAAATGATTGTTTTTCATAACATATGAAGCCATCTCTAGCAAGAATTCTGAAGGTGGAGTATCGTCATCCTAAGATAGTGTTTGAGTGCACTGAGCCCATGCCAGATATTATATAAACGCATTACATCCTAAATTAATGAGAAACCATATCAGGTAAATCACTTATCTCAGATATCTTATTAATCAAATCAGCAGAATCCCTAACATAAGACGGTAATGAAAAAACAAATGGTTTTATAAAAATAATAGATAAATATCATAGATCAAATAGTTGGGTTCAGTTGGGTTGAATGGACAGCCATAGAAGTGATGTGGGAAACTTTTTTTTTTTTTTTTTTTTTTTTTTTTTTTTTGTTGGGTTTGACCCATTTTTTTTTGGGGGGGATTAAAGGGGGGGAGGGGGTTTTTTTCCTGTGTGGGGGGGGGTTGGTGGGATGGAAAGAGAATCTTGTTCGTTTGCGTGTGCTCGAGATCATTTCATGTTCCCTTTCTGTCGGTCTCTCGACGTTGTGTCGACAGAATGGGGTTTGACTTGAGAACCTACCTTCTCTGACTGACTTGAACAGGCCAATGAAAATTGGCGAATGAAATTTGCATGCCGGACTCCGCCCCCGGATATCCGGGTATAAAAGGGAGCCGGCGTGCCGCATTCATTCACCTTTTGTTCTTCGGAGCCTTCGCATCTCATGCTGACGACTTCGCAGAAGATATCTACGTGTTGCTGGTCTTACGACGTGGTGCAGCGGACTGTCCCTGTTCCTGTGACTTCCCCTGGGCGTCTCGGCAACTTCCAAGGCATCTCTCTAAAGAGCGAGCCCTTTTCAGGGCTTAGAGTTTTTCCAGCGCGGCATGTCCCGCTGTGCTCGTGGGTGCGGCGCACTCATCGAGGAAGGGGACGGACACGATGTCTGCCTCGTGTGTTTGGGACTCCAGCACGCTGAGGCGGCATTTGTGGATACATCTTGCCCGCACTGCGGGCGGATGGTAATCCAGACGTTGCGGTCACGGGTGGCTGCGTTCTCACGAGAATCAGCCACCACCTCGAGTGCTTCCCGTTCTGCGGCAGCAGTGGCATCAGCCCTGTCGTCCGCTTCGGCGAGCACCGGGGGTGATCGGGGAATTACCGTGAGCCTCAATCCGTCAGCCATCGGCTCGCGGACCGTTCACGCCCCGCCTCGCTCGTCTGACCGTCCCGGAAAAGGCGGTACGCCGCCTTGTTCCTCCGTCACGTACTCGGACACGGGGCGTGACGACGACGATGAGATGTCGATCGCAGCATCGGAGGGCGACCTCTTGGCATCCGACCCCGACGAGTCCTTAGAGCTTCCCCCTCCGGGGGGTCGAGCTCAGGACGAAGCGGACGTTGAGATGTCAACCATGCTTTCCCGGGCCGCCGCGAGTATTGGGCTGCAGTGCACCGCACCGCCTCTTCCCCAACGCTCGCGGTTGGACACGTGGTATCTGGGGACCGGCCGTGACTCTAAGCCACGGTCGGCGCCGGTACCATTCTTCCCGGAGGTGCATGAGGAGCTCAGTCGGACCTGGAACGCCCCCTTCTCGGCGCGTGCACGTCAGACTAGCTCGGTCGCCCTGACTTCCCTCGATGACGGGGCAGCTAAGGGCTATGTCGACATCCCTCAGGTGGAACGTGCAGTCGCGGTGCACCTGTGCCCGCAGACAGCTGCCACCTGGAGAGATCGACCAAGGCTCCCTTCCAAGGCGTGTAAGTTTTCGGCATCGCTGGTGTCGAAGGCTTACAACGCTGCGGGTCAAGCTGCCTCGGCTCTTCACGCTATGGCTATCCTGCAGGTCCATCAGGCCAAGGCGTTGAAGGAGTTACACGAGGGAAAGTCCGACCCGGGGATTATGCAGGAACTCCGCACTGCCACTGACCTCGCGCTTCGGGCGACGAAGGTGACGGCGCGAGCCCTGGGTCGTACGATGTCCACATTAGTGGTCCAGGAGAGACACCTATGGTTGAACCTTGCGCAGATGCGGGACGCTGAGAAGGTTCGCTTTCTCGACGCCCCCATCGCGCAGGGTGGGCTGTTTGGTGACACGGTCGAGGACTTCTCCCAGCAGTTCTCGACTGTGAAGAAGCAGACGGAGGCGATAAAACATATCCTGCCCCGCCGTGACCCGGCCGCCTATCGTCCGTCGAGGTCCCGCGCGGCGTCTGCTCCCCAGCAGCCCCGCCCCTCGCCGACTCAGACTCCGGCTCCAGCGCCCCCTGCACAGGCGGCCTCCCGGAGAAGGACGTCGTCGAGGAGAGCACCATCCCGTCACCAACCTCCGCGGAAGCAGAAGCGTTCCTGACGGGGTGAACCCAGGGAGATCGAGGTCACCGGGCCCGACCCTGGCAACTACACCGCTAGAGGGTCGGACTGGGACGGTGCCTGCCCCGTCCCAGCAACACCAGCCAGGCCCTTTTCAGGGCCTGGCGCCCACATTCTCACAGAAAGAGCTTTCTCTCTCCCTGGATCTTTCTCACAGCCGCTCTCACCCTCCGCAGGACGGTGCTCGGCAACCCCACGTTGTGTTTCGGCGAGACACACGCTTGGGTATAACTCTCAGTGGCCACCAGCACCCTCAGTCAGACGGTGCGGTATGCCGCGATGTCGCCCGACAGGCACCTCGGCAGAGCCGCTCTCCTCCCCGGGGTCCCCCCCACGGCGAGGGAGCCGTACTGCCAGCCATCGAACCACCCCCCACGGGGGCAATGAATCAGATTATACCTTTGGTCCCCCTGTCTCGGTCCCTGGGAGCCTGGTTGGCTCTTCCCAGACCAGCACGGTGGCTAGAGAGAACGATCCGTCTCGGCTATGCGATTCAGTTCGCCAGGCGCCCGCCCAAGTTTCGGGGCGTCCTCTTCACATCAGTGGGAGTAGATGCTCCCGTGCTTCGGGCCGAGGTCGCTACCCTTCTGGCGAAGGGGGCGATCGAGCCCGTCCCTCTGGCCGAGATGTACTCCGGGTTTTACAGCCCGTATTTCATTGTCCCCAAGAAAAGTGGCGGGTTGCGCCCCATTTTGGATCTGCGTACCCTGAACAAGCACCTACACAAGCTGCCGTTCAGGATGCTAACGCAGAAGCGCATTCTGACGTCCGTCAGGCGTCAGGATTGGTTCATGGCGATCGACCTGAAGGACGCGTACTTCCATGTGTCCATCCTCCCTCGTCACCGGCCGTTCCTACGGTTCGCTTTCGAGGGACAGGCATATCAGTACCGCGTCCTCCCATTTGGTCTGTCCCTGTCTCCTCGAGTCTTTACGAAGGTCGTGGAGGCCGCCCTCACTCCCCTCAGGGAGCAGGGGGTGCGCATACTCAACTATCTCGACGACTGGCTCATCTTGGCGCACTCGCGAGATCTGTTGTGTACACACAGGGACCTGGTGCTCCGGCACCTAGACCATTTGGGGTTACAGGTCAACCGAGAGAAGAGCAAGCTCTCCCCTGTGCAGAGCATCCTTTTCCTCGGTATGGAACTCGACTCTGTCTCCATGGTGGCACGTCTTTCTTCCGAGCGTGCCCAGTCGGTGCTGACCTGCCTGAGGAGCTTCAGGCAGCAGCCAGCGGTCCCCCTGAAACATTTTCAGAGGCTCCTGGGACACATGGCGTCCTCGGCGGGGGTGGTCCCCCTCGGGTTGATGCACATGAGACCGCTACAGCACTGGCTACAGAGCAGAGTTCCTTGGAGTGCGTGGCACACCGGCAGCAGGCGCGTCCCGATCACGCCCTTCTGCCGGCGCACCCTAACCCCTTGGTCTTCAATGACCTTTTTGCGGACAGGGGTCCCTCTTGGGCAGGTTTCGAGGCGCGTCGTGGTGACAACCGACGCCTCCCTGCAGGGTTGGGGTGCGGTGTGCAACGGGCACGCAGTGTCGGGTCTCTGGACGGGCCCCCGCCTGCGCTGGCATATCAATCGCCTGGAGTTGTTGGCGGTGCTGCTTGCACTGAGGAGGTTCCGTCCCCTCGTGCAGGACAAGCACGTGCTGGTCCGGTCGGACAGCACGACTGCTGTGGCGTATATCAACCGACAGGGTGGTATTCGGTCACGGCAGCTATCGCAACTCGCCCGACGCCTCCTCCTGTGGAGCCAGCAGGTGACGAAGTCCCTGTTAGCCACTCACATCCCGGGCGACCTGAACCAGACAGCCGATGCGCTCTCTCGTCAGTCGACGCCCCGTGGAGAGTGGCGGCTCCATCCCCGCGCAGTCCAGCTCATTTGGGTGCAGTTCGGGCAGGCACAGGTGGACCTGTTCGCCTCCCTGGACACCACCCATTGCCCGCTTTGGTACTCCCTGACCGAGGCCCCCCTCGGCACGGATGCTTTGGCGCACAGCTGGCCGCGGGACAAGTGGAAGTACGCCTTCCCCCCAGTGAGCCTCATTGCACACGTCCTGTGCAAGGTCAGGGAAGAGGAGCATCAAGTGCTACTAGTTGCGCCTTACTGGCCCAACCGGACTTGGTTCTCGGAGCTAATGCTCCTGACGACAACTCCCCCCTGGCCGATTCCCCTGACGAAGGACCTTCTTTCGCAGGGGAAGGGCACGTTGTGGCATCCGAGACCAGACCTCTGGAACCTCCATGTCTGGCCCCTGGACGGGACGAGGAGATCCTGAGTGGTCTACCCCCAGCGGTGGTAGAGACCATTGTTCAGGCTAGGGCCCCGGCCACGAGGCGGTTATACGCGTTTAAGTGGCGCCTCTTCTCGTCCTGGTGTTCTTCTCGTGGAGAAGACCCACGGATATGCTCGATCGGGAGCGTGCTGTCCTTCCTGCAGGCGAGACTCGAGAACAATCTCTCCCCTTCCACGCTGAAAGTGTATGTAGCCGCAATTGCCGCTCATCACGAACCAGTTAGTGGGAAGTCTCTGGGACAGCACGACCTGGTCATTAGGTTCCTGAGGGGCGCGAGAAGGCTGAATCCGGCCCGTCCGCGCTCCGTTCCCTCTTGGGACCTCAATGTGGTCCTGGCGGGCCTCCAGAGGCCCCCCTTCGAGCCCCTCGGAGATGCCGCTCTTTCTCATCTCTCGATGAAGACGGCTCTCCTAGTGGCGCTCGCTTCCATCAAGAGGGTAGGGGACCTACAAGCATTTTCCGTGGCCACGGATTGCCTAGAGTTCGGGCCCGGTCAATCTCACGTTATCCTGAGACCCCGGCCTGGCTACGTGCCCAAAGTTCCCACCACTCCCTTCCGGGACCAGGTGGTGAACCTGCAGGCGCTCCCTTCCGGGGAGGAAGACCCAACCCCTTCCGTGTTGTGTCCAGTACGCGCGCTGCGCCTCTACTTGGGCCGCACGCAGAGCTTCAGGAGCTCTGACCAGCTCTTTGTCTGTTTTGGAGGTCAGCACAAGGGGAGGGCTGTCTCCAAACAGAGGTTGGCGCACTGGATCGTGGACGCCATCACTATGGCCTACCGATCGCAGGATCTCCCGTGCCCGCTTGCAGTGAGGGCACACTCCACCAGGGGTGTGGCCTCCTCGTGGGCACTGGCGCAGGGCGCCCCTCTGGCAGACATATGTAGAGCTGCGGGTTGGGCTACGCCCAGCACCTTCGCGAGGTTCTACAGCCTCCGCGTGGAACCGGTATCTGCCAGAGTCTTACGAGACACCGCCAGGTAAGTCCGGCAGCCGGTGGGCGTACGCCTGCGATAGCACTCCTCCATAGGTGAGACGTGGTGCTATCCAGCCTCCCCTCTTCCCCCCACATGGGCGAAGAGTAGGCATTCCATCCATCACTAAGCACTCCTCGGCGGCGGGCTCGGCGGAGCAGCCCTGCCTCCCTTGGCCTGTTTCTGAGCTCTAGCAGTGACTCAAACAAGGCCTAGTGCTCCACACGTAGTAACCCCCCCACAGGGCGGTTCCGTCTGTTGTCTTCTCATGAATGGCTCTCAATCGATGGCCCATGACCTCTCCCAGGTGTACTTCACCTGCTCGCGACACCCTCTCGTGTCTGCATGTTCCCACGTGCTCTCCCCTATCTGGTGAGACCGTGTGTGGGTCTCCACTAAACTCCTCCCTGTGGTAGGAAGTGGTCTCCGTAGCGCGTTCCCTCAGGGGGGAATGACGCTTCCCAGTGGCCTTACGGTGCCGGGCGGCTTCTCGCTGTTAAGAGAACTAGGCCGCCGTCCGTGACGGCCGGTGGAAGGGGCTCCCATCTTTTTGAAAGCTCTGGACTCCTTCCCTTCCGCTGGAAGGTTGCAATTCATGCTAAGCGCTCACGTCTGACACGCCCAGGCCAGTCAGCGTCGCTTCGCGAGGAATTGTGACGCGGCACAGCGCTGTGGCGTTTTCCGAGGAACCCCATTCTGTCGACACAACGTCGAGAGACCGACAGAAAGGGAACGTCTCGGTTACGTATGTAACCTCCGTTCCCTGATGGAGGGAACGAGACGTTGTGTCCTTCATGCCACAACGCTGGCCGCCCGCTGCAGCAGTCGGGGCAAGATCCTCAGGCTCCTCAGCACAAAAGGTGAATGAATGCGGCACGCCGGCTCCCTTTTATACCCGGATATCCGGGGGCGGAGTCCGGCATGCAAATTTCATTCGCCAATTTTCATTGGCCTGTTCAAGTCAGTCAGAGAAGGTAGGTTCTCAAGTCAAACCCCATTCTGTCGACACAACGTCTCGTTCCCTCCATCAGGGAACGGAGGTTACATACGTAACCGAGACGTTTTTGCATCCTCAATCCTTCCCAGCAGCACACATATTACATGTCTTTAAAAGTTTGGCCTGGATTCGGCTCATTTGGGCTCTGTGGGGACCGCTGGTGTGGAATTGGTTCAGATGTAGATTGGTGGATCAGACGGAGCAGATTTCTGATGAGACCTTTAGGGGAAATGGAAGGATTACATATAAGAGCGCTTCGCTCCGTCTCACATCATTGTCTGTAATAGCTACAGGACATTTCTGAGCTCTCCTGACTGATTCTGTACATCTCCTGGGCTCTCATTTATTACTCAGGTAGACATGAACATGTTATCTGACCTGTTTAACACCGTCAGTGAGGTGAGGACAGCGTGATTTTATCCAGTCTCTCAGATATAATACATCACATTGGGTTACAGTACAGATCAAAACTGGACACCTGAAGCAGAAACAAGCAGAAAACATCATTAAACTTTAACAAAATGTCATTTTCTTAAGTGATTTTCTTCATTCTGCGTTTTTGTCAAGTATCTAGTCATTCTTGAGATATTCTTAAAGTCCTACTGAAATTAAAAATGTCATGAAATATTGCAGCGCTTATTGTAAATGGCTTACCAATATGGGCCATTCACTTTTTTTAATTCGTGTTGCCTCATAATCTTCAGTTAAAATCTGAAAATGTGCTTCTGTCCTGTAATGACCATCCACCTAAAAGGCAGACACCAATTTACTCAATGGGCAGAACTCATTTTTGTGTAAATGTCGTAAAGTCATTCTAAGGATTCATGAAAATGTTCTTATTTAAAAAAAAGTTACACCTGCTCCGTACCACGTATAAATAGTGCGTGAAACCGCACGTAACGTTCTGTATCCTTTTAGACAAACTGATGACAGGATATAACAAGTTCATTTTTTTTAACTTTCGATTTGAGGAAAATGTCACATTGCGATTATTGAGGTAAAGAATTGCGATGTGCGATTGCGATACGATAAACTGGGTATAATGAGTCAACTTGGTTGATATCAAGGAAAATGCACACACAGATAACTGAAAATGCAGAAATTTGTACTTCTCAACTGAGATATACAGTTCAAACTAGCAACAAGAACTAGAATCCCACAAAGTTTTCAAATTAAAATAAAATGTTAATTAAATAACAGTAACATCTTTGCATTACTGAATTAAATGAACTTAGAATATATATATTCTCAACAGTACAGGTAAATAAAACAAATAGAACATAAATACGGATGTACATATTTTTAGGAAAATAATCCCAACAAACAGACGTTTAAGCAGATTGTAACATATACATGAACTCTGGATATAAATGTTAAAACTTAAACCTCTATAATCTTTGTTGTTACTTTAAATGGTTGTTACTCAACCAACTGGTTGAATCCTCTTTGTAAAACATTATATTTAGGCAGTGGCTGCTAGGCCCTTTTTAGGGGAGCTAAAGCCCCCCTTAAGATCTAGCTTAGCCCCTCTAAAATATTGTAAGTACGAATTTGTACAAGTATTCAAGATCGCTTTATAGTCCTCTTTAAAACTCTTATTATGAAAACGGCGGCAGGCTACATTATTTAGCGCATTATTCAGTTCATAGCAGCATAGAGTGGATTGAACGTCATAAGCAGAGTACAAGGTGACATCTGCATCTTTGCCATTATTTGTTATAAATGCAGTTTACATAATATGATGCGGGAGCAATACAAGACCCTTTCTCATCCACTGTAAAACGTTTTGTCTGCGTTCACCCCTCATCACACTGTTAACTCGTTGTTTACGTCACCTCTAGCTAAATGAAATCATGTCACACCTATGACTGCATACTTTAGAAAACAAGCATGATGATGTTGTTGTGCACAGATATGTGTCATTCATGATGATGTGCTGTTTTATTTCAAGAGCCCCGAAAAGACGACGGGCAGATAGAGTAACTGTGGTTCAGCCTGGTGTGGCTGCTGTGTTATTTATTGTTCTGAGTTCTGAAGATGAATATTTGCATTATTAATTTAAAATATATTGTGGATGTAATACATGAACACGCAGTCATGCACAGGAGTAATCAGAATGAATGGCAGGGAAAACATATCAATATCATATCAAGTTATTTCTTTCAGCAGTTGATTTGTGGATTTGTGACAGTTGTTGTCACTTTAAATTATAAATGTTGCAGATAAATTGATTAATGTGATATTAATTTAAATAACTTGTCTTTAATCTGCATATTCTTTCTGAATTATGTGTTTTAGTAATGTAAACAGTATGTGGTGCCAGGAGAGTGGCTATGTACAGTATTATTTATTTATATATATCCTCATTGGAGACTGAGCCCCCCCTAACATTGAAGACCTAGAATCGCCACTGTATTTAGTTCTTTATTTAGATCTTTAGTTTTGCTAATTCTGCACAGAACCTCTCTCTGCTCAGTGTCTGAAATCCTGAAACAAAAATAACGCCAAATAACAGAAGTTGCATTTTTTTGTGCAGTACTAGGTGAAACGCAGAGCTGCTCGTCACTGTCCTTTTTGACACAGCCGTCCAATCAAACACTACATAACAATGGAGAAGTTAATATGAATGGTTACTGCATTTTCCTATTAAGTAATATTCTTGAAAATAAGATACTTGTAACAAGTAGACTAACTGGTGCGTATATTCTACATCAAAGCAACCAAAGCATCTCTGGAATACTGCGCAGTGCCTCCAAAGCATTTTCAGGTGCCACCAGATGGTCATTTTCAGAAGAGCACCAGGTTTTGGTTATTATTTTGTTATTATTATTTTAGTTGGCTAAAAACGCCTTTGTGGACACAGTTTAATTGGTTAATTTATTGGTCAGCATATAGCCTGTTAGTATCTTATGCATTTATACAATATAATGTAGTCAAACCAGAGAATGAAGTCCAGAAGATTCCAGAATTCCTAGATACGTCATTTGCGTAGCTGTGATTCATAAACGGGGATTATGCTAATGTTAATGAGCGTGAACGTACACCCTGTTTTCTAGTGAGTGGAATTCATTAACATGCACACACTTTAATATCAAATCTGACGTTTATTAAGTATTTGGGAATCTGGAGGAACGTTTTTCGGGAAGGTCCGTCAAATAACTCTGAATTTACTCATATATTTACGAATGTTTCATGAATGAGGTCCAATGTGTCTTTAGATATTTGTACTGGAAACATGACAAAAAGCTGCATGGGGAATAAAAATGAAGAAATGATCTTTCTGCTTACAGCGAATGGTGTTTCTATAAGACTACTAAAAGAATCATTAATGGAACCAGAAAATAGTTTTGTGTGTGTGTGATGGTGAATCTCACAGAGCATCAGCGGACGGGGTTTGATCTGTATATGTATTGTGATGAGATTCCCTCGGGTTCTTCTGCTCAAATCTCTGTCATTTGTGTGTAATTGGACGTTGGTGCGGTGCGTTTGGAGTGCTGGGTTGAACGGGACCGCTTCACTCAGAAGCTTTTGACACCTAATTTAAAACATTTTTTCATCATAAATTCTGAAGCAGATGCGTTATGGGCTGAATGTATCATTCCACTTGATGAGCGAGCGAACAGCGGTTACACACTGACTGAGGTGTTGTGTAGCAGGAGAAGCGATCCTGTTGTTGTGTTAAATAAAGTAAATTAAAATAAAGTTAACTCCAGTAAACAGTGCTCATGTGATTGTAATGTGTTAGGTGTTTTCTGTCCTGTATTGCTGCACTTCTTTCTTTTTATTTGCTTTCAAATTTTCATATAGATTCCCATGGAGCAGTCGAGGAAATAGAACAGAAAGACACAAACAGAAGTGGGTTTATTTTCTTCAGAGAATCTGCTGGAACAGCCGGCGTGCTTATGTGTGTGAAGGTGAAGATGTTTATTGTGAAGGCGGGCGGTTCATCGTATGGACAGACAAACAGGCAGACAGACAGAAAGGCAGACAGACAGAAATGCAGACAGACAGGCAGGCAGGCAGACAGACAGACAGGCAGACAGAAAGGCAGGCAGGCAGGTAGACAGACAGACAGGCAGCCAGAAAGGCAGGCAGGCAGACAGACAGACAGACAGACAGACAGACAGAAAGGCAGACAGACAGAAATGCAGACAGACAGACAGAAAGGCAGACAGACAGAAATGCAGACAGACAGGCAGACAGACAGGCAGACAGAAAGGCAGGCAGGCAGGTAGACAGACAGAAAGGCAGACAGAAAGGCAGGCAGACAGACAGACAGACAGACAGAAAGACAGACAGACAGACAGACAGACAGACAGACAGACAGACAGACAGAAAGGCAGACAGAAAGGCAGGCAGGCAGGTAGACAGACAGACAGGCAGCCAGAAAGGCAGACAGACAGACAGACAGACAGGCAGGCAGACAGACAGACAGACAGACAGACAGACAGACAGACAGACAGACAGACAGAAAGGCAGACAGACAGACAGACAGACAGACAGACAGACAGACAGAAAGGCAGACAGAAAGGAAGGCAGGCAGGTAGACAGACAGACAGACAGACAGAAAGGCAGACAGAAAGGCAGGCAGACAGACAGACAGACAGACAGACAGACAGAAAGGCAGACAGACAGACAGACAGACAGACAGACAGACAGACAGACAGAAAGGCAGACAGAAAGGAAGGCAGGCAGGTAGACAGACAGACAGGCAGCCAGAAAGGCAGACAGACAGACAGACAGGCAGGCAGACAGACAGGCATGCACGCAGGCAGGCAGATATTAAACTGAAATCTATAGACTTCAACTTTTGTTAAACGGAATTCAGATGTTTAGTTGTGTACCTCTAACCAAATAAAAGTTTCCAGATTAGTTGTCTTTGCCATTACCGCCGAGAGCTTGTGTTTGTGAAATGTTTGCCAAAATAAAGGTCTGTTAACTACAGTAGTTTCAAGTGGACATATATATTACTATTTAATAGACTAATTTAGGTCAACTAAATCCATCATGCATAAGCTGAAGTTAGTTGATGAGCTTTAAAGTCATTCTTTCTATTTTTATTTATGTCTCTTATTTATACATTTGTTCTATGTAGCATTTTGAATGTAATATGGCAATGGAATGTGCTAAAGGGGTTTAGTTTTCACAGACATTAATGCATTAATTTCAGCAATAAATAAGTACATTGTTTCTAAAAATGAAACAACTTAGTTTTTCGTCTTATTTTCTCTTGTATATTTAGTATTGCTCTTTAATAAAGAAAAGGTATTATGTGAATGCTCGATTAATCGACAGGGAATATGTTAGAACAGTCAATTACTAAAATAATCGTTAGCTACAGCCCTGCACGCACACACACGCACGCACACACGCATGCACACACACACACGCACACACACACACACACACACAGACACACACGCACGCACACACACAGGCGCACACGCACGCACACACACAGGCATGCACACACACAGGCGCACACGCACGCACACACACACACACACACACACACACACACACACACACACACACACACACACACACAGAAGTGTTTTAGGAGATAATGAGGGTAATGAAACGTTTCTTTGGTGTTTTCTCAGGGTGAGATGATAAGGACAAACAGCATGTGAACTGATTTTACACGCAAATAAAACAGACATGAAATCTTGTCACATGATGATGACTTGCTGTTCTTTATTTGTGAGACCTGCTGAAATCTGTAAATGTTTGATCTGATCTCATTTCTCTTTAACAGTTAAACTGATATTGTGGATGTTAGGAGCTACATATCGTGTTTTAGTTTTTATAAATAAGCAAATCAAACTCCTGTTAGTATTATGTGTGGGACGTTTAGTTCTGCAGTGGAAAGTGTTTTCAGTCGTGACTCCCGTTGATTCAGAATGTGAGTTAAATTTGAGTTTGATTAGACAGAAATGACTCATTTAATGTCTGATTGGCAAATAACAGTGTTATAAACAACAGAGTCTGATTTCACGTGATGTTTGTGAGAAAACAGCTTCTATCAGCAGCGATTAGATTCCGTCATCACAACATTTCGGCGGTTTTGTTTCGATCATAAAAGTCTTCCGGGCCAAAACCCGAACATTTTCGGCGGCCGAATATTCGGTGCATCCCTAGTTAGAAAGGTGTTTGATGGCATAAACACATCTCGATGGGATCACCACAGAGCAATCACTGGAGCGTATTGATCCGCTTTTACTCCTTCAGGTGAATTCTGACTGTGAGCGCTGCAGAGAATTTATATTCACTGAAGAGAGAAACATGAACTAATCATCCCGTTCAGCTTTAATGTGTTATATAAAACACATCAGGTTGTGTTTCATGAGCATCACCAACGAGAAATGCAAAGAGGATCGATTCATTATCACAGGTCTTCCCAGAGAAGAGCGTCATTGCTCACAGGTTTCTCTATTTGAGTTCTCACATGCATTTCATTTCAAGCTAAATTATGTTATGTAGGAGAGGGGAATTATGGGACATTTGGTTTTCACCATCCAGAGGCGTATGGAGATCACCCATCATGTTCACGGACGAGGTAATGAATGAATGAATTATATTTGATGTCATCGTAATGAATTTGCTCGCAAGAAACGTGGAATGTAATGTTACGTTAGCCCACCAATGATATTAGTAGCGTTATGCTACACAGTTTTACGTGTTTAAAACAGTCACACAATCGTCGTTTAAAAGTCGTTTTTTGTGTTTCCTTTACTCGCCAAAGAGTAATCGTGATCCATAATAACAGAACAACAGATGCTGTATAAGCTCTTCTGCATTCACATGTTGCTGTAGTTTCTACAAGAGGAAACTGAGGGTTGTGAAGAGCAGCGGATATTAAGTCACTGATATGAGACAAACACAAGGGACGGGACTTTAGTTTAAATGGGAATTACTCTGGATTTACACATTCTTGGGAACATTTGGGATCATATTAGTACACAACTGCATGAAATATATCACACTGTGAATGTGATTTTTGGATATTTCATAACAAAATTGTTCCATATTGATGAACTGAAAATAAAGCGAGAATAAAATGAGTGTAATGAGACACATGAAGAGTAAAATTAATGTGGATGGTGGAGGTGAAATCATCTGGATTTGAGTTGATATTGAGATCTTCACTAATATTGACTTTTGATCACAGACGAGACGAATCTGAGCTCAGTTTGACACATTGTTGACACGTCTCTTCTCAAACTCACATGACATGAGACATTTCTCACATTTATGACTCTTTGCTCAGGAGAAATATCTGAGACACACACGAGAATTAAGACAAACATTACATTTTCTCTGTTTAATCTCTGAATGTTATTTTTAAAGCATGCACACTTGTGATGTTTTTGTGAGAAGTATGGATACGGTCTGCAGGCGTGTGATAATAATTCCTCATCGTCTTCATCATGTGCTTGACTGTAAGTGCTCACTGATGGAAACGTGATGGTTTGATGTTGAAGTGAAGAGGTCTCAGCTGTGAGCAGACGGACACCTGCGTTCATTATATAAGAGTGCTGTCTGCTCGCATGAACTCTAACCGGCTCTCTCTGTCAGCTCTCAGTGAGCGCTTGAGAAGTGTTCGTCTCCGATTGAGTGTTGCTTTCCACTTCATTCTCATTCAGGTGAAGTAGCGTTTGGTTTTATGCCGTTTCTTACCCATCAGCTCTGCTTCACATGCTTTTCTTGCTGCTTAAGCTGCTTTGTTTACTCCAGATGTCTAAAGAGACAAAAGTTACTAAATATAAAAGGTTTATGAACAAAACTGTGAGAGATACAGCAGAGGTGTCGTGGTAAGGCTTGATTTAAAAAATTTAAGTGTTAAAATGATATCTGTAATAATACAAACTGATCTACTGGATCTGTCGTCATGAGATGGAACATTGAGTCTCATTCATTAAACGTGTGGACAAATGAATTTGTGCAGGAACATCTTTAATTTCTGATTCATCATTTATACTCAAATTAATTCTAATTGTAGAAGAATCTCTAACCACACATACACTGTATCACATTTAGTGGTTTTATAACATATTATCATGAAAAAAGAACAAATGTACACGAGTTGAATGAGACTGGATGTGTTACACTGGTGTTTTTATTTCAGATTGTTTGCATTAATCGACATTTATAAAAATACTTCTTCTGCATAAACTTTGGGTTTTTATTAAATTTTAAAATGAAAGACCTATTATAAAAGTTCTTTTTATTTCTTGCATTGTTTTACACAATAGTTAAGTTATTGTGTTTAATGATGTTTGCATGTGAAGTTTGCCATTAATAGCCTTAAGTGCTGATATGGTGTTAAAAACATTTACATTACATTTACATTTATGCATTTGGCAGATGCTTTTATCCAAAGCGACTTACATTGCATTATCCTATACATGTATACACGGGTATCTGCAATCCCCTGAGATCCAACACACAACCTTGAGCTGATAACACAATGCTCTTAACACTGAGATACAGGAAAGCTAAAAACAAAAAATAAATAAATGAATAGATTTTAGACTGAAATTGACCCAAAATCTCATGATACATGATATAATGTTTATTTTAGTTTTGATTAAATTATAGCTGGACTGAATTAAACATTTCGATATCAATCTGTATGGTCATTTACCCTGATTGACTTCTTTGCAAAACAATATGTATATTCATAAGCTCGGTTTTGTGTGTATTTATACATAGAAACAGTTTTTTCTGATTTATTACAATTTGTTTTATCATAGTTGAACTACATCAATAGTAAAACTGTAGTTACTATAATGAAACGATGGTTAATTTGTGTTTCTTGTGCTTTTTAATGCAAATACTATAGTAAAACTATGCTTACTATAGTAAACATTTGAGTCAAACTAAAATAAAAAGGGCTTTTATTGAGATTTCAGCAAATCACGCAACGCATGTACTTTTCAGAAAATATGCTCAGAAATTGATTAGAGGATTCACATTTTAATCTCAAGTGTCCGATTCCTTTGGATTGTGATCTAGCCTTTAGATTCAGATTCCAAATTGGAATTGATTTTCCATTCCCAACCCAAGATCACTGCAAGGGAGAAATAATTGAGATATGAAAGAGATGCCGTGTGTGATTTGATCACAGATGTTTTTTTGACAGATTGTCATGTCTTGAGTAGAAGTGATGTTGTGTAATGGTTTCTCTTCATGAGTCTATAGTGCAGCAGTCGTGTTTGGTTCAACGGCTCTGTGATACGTGTGAAATAGCTAAAGTATAAAGATATTTAAACTGAGACGTGTGCATTGGCCTGTTTATCCCCGTCACACACACACAGAGTTATGATGTCTTCAGGCAGAACTCCTAATAGTCCAGAATGTCAAGTGCCGTCACAAAGGTTGCAGGTTTAATTCCACGGACGGGTGAGTCGAGAGCCGGAGAGTCACTGAGATCGAAATCCACCTGATTCAGAGCTCTAGACCTCAACAACACATTTATAGGGTTTTAATAGATTCATATTCAGATTGTGTGACTTCCTCATGCAGGCTTAAGATGTTAACTCAGATTCTGTTTGTTTGTAGATGTTTATTGAGGAGTGTAACACGTCATGTAAGGGTTGAACTTAGATTTAGAGTCAATTCTGTACAGAAGTATTGCTCGTGATTACAGTGAATCTGTATTGATGTTTGATTCATCAGGACGTGTGAGAATAGAACAGATCTCTCTGTTTCAAACCTTTACGTTATTTGAATCAAATTCTACAGGAATCTATTGCAGACGCACTGCTGAAGTTCAGGCATTTCTTCACCTGTAAATATTGGTTCATTTAAAGTTCAGATTAAATGGGAACATGTTCTGCAGCAGGTGAACAATACAACACCCAACTTCAAGTGTTGAGTAAGAGCTTCATTGTGTTTTTAAAGGTCATAGAACAAACGAATAGCTGGATGAAGATGTGTTTGTGCTGTGAGTAAGTAAATGCCATGAGCTTTACGGGCACAATAAATGATGGATGTAGAGCTGTGTGTTATGTGTGTGTATAATCCATCACAATATGTTTTATTCTGCGTCATCTGACAGGATGTTTTTTGGATCAGTTATGTCATTGTAGTGAATGTCACGCATGTTATATGGTGCAGGTCAGACGGTGTGGGTTTAAGTCGTCGGTTCATGTCGCGTTTGTTTGAGGTGCAGCGGTCGAGAAGGAAACATCCCGAGATCATCTGGCCTATCGACCGTCTGAGTCTGACAGGAAAGGATCAATACGACCTGACGGATCAATGCTCGGTTTTGAGTTTCTCGAGCTCCGTGCCGCAGTCCTGACACAAACCTCGGCAGATAAGAGCAAACGAGGCCCGTGATAAAGCGCATTCATATTTCACCTTCAGCGGCAGGTATTCAGCGCTGATGTCTCCTGAAACGGCGAATACTGCGACCGTTCCGTCCCGAGCCGCTCTGACAGATGGCTTTGTTTTCACCTCCTCCATCACAAACTCTTCTCATTATCCGTTCTGCGGCTGTGGATGCTCGGGCGTGATAAAAAAAGTGCTAACTTCTCCAGCTCTTATCTCCCATAAACACTTCTGTGTGTTTACAGGACCGAAGGGGCTGTGGCCTTTATGACTTATTCATCAGATCCGTGAAACAAGCGAGGAGGATGAAAGTCACGGGAAGAGAAGTTTGTTGTCTGATAAGCTCTTGTTCTGGTGATAAGGACTCTGTTCTCTCTCTCGCCTTTTAAAGTTGAAGTGCCACGGGCAGTTTAAAACACTCGCTTTCATGCTGTTGAGATGTGCTTTTGAACATTTATTTGAAAGTTCAATTTGTTTTTAATGTTAGAGCTTAGATTTTACATTCTGATGAACTCGCAGACAAACTATTTTTGTTTGTATTCAAATAAAGAAATGGGGTCAGTTTTTTATTTATGAATCATGTTCTTGTTCTTTAAACACTTGAAGCTGCATGACAGTGTGTTTGATATGATTGTGTTACAGTAATGAGAATTTAATTATAATCATCATTGAGAATGACAAACAAACTCAATTGTGAAACATCTGGATGCATTACAGTAATGAGAGTAAATATCTTTAATTGTCATAAAAATAATGTTGCAGTGCAAATAATCTCATTCTCAATGGGCCCAATGGCTTTGTTGTCTTCACGCAAAATGTCATTTATATATTTTCCCTTTGGTTCTCTGCTGAAATATTGTGTGAACCACAGTCGTATGAACACAGATTTGATTCTTAATAGAAACTCTGGAACAGATTTGGATTCCAGATCGACATCAGCGGGCGTTCAGAGAGCGTGTGAGGCGTTAGATTTGTGTCTGAGAGTTTCATAGGTCTGATGCTCTAATCTGTTTCCACAGAGGGACGTCGCAACGCTTTCCAGGCAAATGTGCAACAGCAGTCTAACAGATTGTATTTGAGACACTCTCTCTCTCTCTCTCTCTCTCTCTCTCTCTCTCTCTCTCTCTCTCTCTCTCTCTCTCTCTCTCTCTCTCTCTCTCTCTCTCTCTCTCTCTCTCTCTCTCTCTCTCTCTCTCTCTCTCTCTCTCTCTCTCTCTCTCTCTCTCTCTCTCTCTCTCTCTCTCTCTCTCTCTCTCTCTCTCTCTCTCTCTCTCTCTCTCTCTCTCTCTCTCTCTCTCTCTCTCTCTCTCTCTCTCTCTCTCTCTCTCTCTCTCTCTCTCTCTCTCTCTCTCTCTCTCTCTCTCTCTCTCTCTCTCTCTCTCTCTCTCTCTCTCTCTCTCTCTCTCTCTCTCTCTCTCTCTCTCTCTCTCTCTCTCTCTCTCTCTCTCTCTCTCTCTCTCTCTCTCTCTCTCTCTCTCTCTCTCTCTCTCTCTCTCTCTCTCTCTCTCTCTCTCTCTCTCTCTCTCTCTCTCTCTCTCTCTCTCTCTCTCTCTCTCTCTCTCTCTCTCTCTCTCTCTCTCTCTCTCTCTCTCTCTCTCTCTCTCTCTCTCTCTCTCTCTCTCTCTCTCTCTCTCTCTCTCTCTCTCTCTCTCTCTCTCTCTCTCTCTCTCTCTCTCTCTCTCTCTCTCTCTCTCTCTCTCTCTCTCTCTCTCTCTCTCTCTCTCTCTCTCTCTCTCTCTCTCTCTCTCTCTCTCTCTCTCTCTCTCTCTCTCTCTCTCTCTCTCTCTCTCTCTCTCTCTCTCTCTCTCTCTCTCTCTCTCTCTCTCTCTCTCTCTCTCTCTCTCTCTCTCTCTCTCTCTCTCTCTCTCTCTCTCTCTCTCTCTCTCTCTCTCTCTCTCTCTCTCTCTCTCTCTCTCTCTCTCTCTCTCTCTCTCTCTCTCTCTCTCTCTCTCTCTCTCTCTCTCTCTCTCTCTCTCTCTCTCTCTCTCTCTCTCTCTCTCTCTCTCTCTCTCTCTCTCTCTCTCTCTCTCTCTCTCTCTCTCTCTCTCTCTCTCTCTCTCTCTCTCTCTCTCTCTCTCTCTCTCTCTCTCTCTCTCTCTCTCTCTCTCTCTCTCTCTCTCTCTCTCTCTCTCTCTCTCTCTCTCTCTCTCTCTCTCTCTCTCTCTCTCTCTCTCTCTCTCTCTCTCTCTCTCTCTCTCTCTCTCTCTCTCTCTCTCTCTCTCTCTCTCTCTCTCTCTCTCTCTCTCTCTCTCTCTCTCTCTCTCTCTCGGGGGTTTCTGATGCTTGTCCTTTTCTTTATAAGTGTTTCTATTTATAAGTCATTTGTGTATTTGAACTAATAATACATCTAAACATAAACAACTTAATAAACATAAATAATAAACCCACATCTATAGAAATACATTTGTTTTTAATTGTTTTCTAAATTGAATGCTAGGGTTCAATCTAGTGTGACAGAGTTGTGTGTCTGAGGTGTAAAGCTCTGTTCAGGGTGTCCGTGATGGATCCGTCTCATGATTTGGCATCAGCATCTCCTCACAGACGACTGAATCTCTGCCCAGTGTTATCTGTAGCCTTTACTAAGCACATATTTGAGAGAGAGAGAGAGAGAGAGAGAGAGAGAGAGGTTTGAGTACAGAACGGCTGAACAAACACACACAGACACTGAAAGTGTATTAATGTTGATATGTGTGTGTTCTCAGCTGTCTCACAGGATCTCTGTTTGTCTGACAGCAGAAAGGCACAGAAGCGGCTCTAATGCGGTGTGTGTTCTCTTCAGTCTAATTGTCCACACACTTCAACTGTTGCTCCTGTGATGTGACACAACAGCATCTTTATTATAACAGAACTGAGTTGAATGATATGAATGTGTGTGTGTATGTGGATCTTTACATGAAGAGCGTGAGAGTTATGATTTGTACGGTGTGCTGTTTGGTTGCCAGGGTGTTATGTGGTTGCTAAGTTATTTTCATAAATGCAATTTCCATCTAAAATGTCGGCAACAGTTTTCTTCTTCCTGTGTTTTTCTTAAAGCAAGTTTCGAGCCCGTCCGTGCACTGTGCTCCTTGTTGTAAATATTGATTAGTGTTTGTCACAGCAAGACTCTTTAAATGAATTATTCTTGGACAAAATAAGGAAGATGTGAACTAGGGGTGATTTAAAGACAGAAACAGAGATGTTTGTTGATCATGTGTTTGTGGGCGTTGATGTTTTCAAGGTGTGTGTTGAAGGATGTGTTTCTCTCTCTCTCTTTTGTCACAGATAGTTTAATTGATTTGTCTGGTTTCCGATGGGCGGCATGTAAACGTCGCTTCATTCGGCCGTATGCCGTGTGATTTGAAGAGTGTTTTGTTTGTGTCTTCACTTTACTTTCCTGTGGGAAGATGGGCCGTCACTCAACATTTCCATCACTTCCGATACTCTGCACATGAGGACAGATTTCTGCTCTCTAATCTAGTGACTTATCTCTCTGTCTGCTGCCTGTTAGACTGTGTGTTACTCACATGTGTGGAGATCTCAGATACGCCAAAGTTCAATTTTAGCTTGCGTGCATTAAACAGCAATTTTTGCTGTAACGCTATTATTTTATATTTTAAAATTATTGTTTCCTCTTCATTTTTGTTTCAAAATAGCTGCTCTCCACCGAGGTGCATGCAAACATTGGCGTATCATATGCACGCACAATTCAACGAAATGACAACAGCGTGTTATTTTTTATGCAGATCAACGGGTAGTGATGTCTGTCATAAAAATGTCTGTCACACGATCACATGATCTGCTCTCATCTGAATCTGAGACTATAGACCCTTCATCTCTAAACTGCACCTGTGATGTTTCAATCAGACATAGTTGAATAATGGACAAAACATTGATAAACAGAATAAAAGTAGTGCTTTCAGAGGACCTTGTCTCTCTCTCTCTCTATAATGAAGACCTTTACTTTGTTGGGTTTGGATTCTGGATCATTTTACTCACTCCGTCCTAAAATAGCGTAATATTCATGCGTCTTTTTCCCTTTTTCACACATTTTCTGTCTGCACACCTGCCAGAGTCTACATCACACGCTCAGAGGGAAACCATACACCGCTGAATTACTCACAAATTGTGTGTGTGTGTGTGTGTGTGTGTGTTACTGGTGAGGAATCGGTGTGTAACTGGCTTTGTGAGACGACATCTATTGTATCTCTATTGTATTGTTTCTCAGGATGCAAAAAATGTAATTGCTTCCTGGTAAACCTGTATGTGGGTTTCATATGTGGAGCGGTATACTGTAGGCACACAAGTCACTTAAAATGATTTATGAAGCCAAGACAATAGTCAAAAAATCAGGTGCAGTTTTAAAGCATAGACACCTCGGCCACCTGGGGGCACTACAGCTGTAAGATTTGTGAACGCTGACAAATGACCACTGCATTTAACCCATCCAGTGAGTCACGAACACACACACACACACACACACACACACACACTGCACGCCGTGAACACATCAGTCACTACCCACAGTCTCTCACCACTGACGTCAATGATCTGGACATTCTTATCAAACCTGTTAACAGGCCTGACGTTCTCCTTCACACACACACATCCTATTTTCATAGATTCCATCTCTCCCGAGCGTGTCAATGCAGAGAAGACGGTTTGCAATTCAAATGAAAAATGTTATTTTCAACACTGCGCTGTGTTTTCTATTCCCCCTCAAACCATTTCAGCGCAGGGAAAACCAATTACAGCTTCTGCGAGAGAATAATGCAGAGACTAATAAAATATGCAAATTCATTTGGCAGGTTTACCACCTAAGTGGAGCTTTTTCCTGTAAAAAGATTTCTGTTTTTTAGGTTTTACTTGAAAGCTCTCAGGAAACACTTCTGTGAGCTCTGAACACATCATCACATGTCCGCTTACTTTAAATCGACCTGCGTAACAGTGAATCCTCTCATATCATATAGAATTAAAAGATCTGATGAAGAAGCTGAACTTGTTGTGTTGGGATGATGCATGAATGAGTGAATGTGTAGTGAGGTGAGGGATGTGTAGAAATGTTCTGTTCCGCCAGGGCTTTATTTCACTTTAGATGAAAACAGAAGACATGTAGACACATCAGATCACTGGGCTTTAGAACAGAGCTGAAGCAGTTATTGACTCCAGATGTAGAAAGTCAAATCCAGAGGGATTGTTTGAAGGAATAAATCCCCAAAGCATTGTTTTCTACCTCAAACAAAGCAACGAAACACAGCAGCGACGCTCCAGCAGGGGATTGACGCTTGAATGTCAGTCTGGTGGGAGATGTTGTGTTATACGTTCATTGACTGCTCTTCTGTCCGTCTGCACATTATTGTGCGTTTGTGAGAAACCGTGAGAGAGCAAGAGAGAAACATGTTGTGTTATGAGGAACAGATGCATGATGGGAAGTGTTAGAGAGTTTAAAGGCTGTGCAGATGTCGACTGTGAGCGGTGTGAAACATTTCAACACATTTCATCCTAAAATCAAAGACATCAAGTTGATCTGTAGTCTGTTAGAAAACAATAATCAATAACAGTAAACATTCTAAGTGTATATAACAGAAGCATTTGTTATACAGTCTTATTTATAATACAATCTGTGTTACAGTAATTAAATGATGATAAAAGCAGATGATGTCAGTTATCATTGTGGTCCTAAAATGGATGTTTATTTAAGCAAATTATTTTATTTCATTTTATTATTATTTTGTTGTTGTTCTGGGCTAATAATTTAATTTGGACCTGGACATGTTTTCCTGAGACTCTTAAGAGAGAAACATGACAATTTTTTTTAAAGGTTTTAAGAGGATCTATGGACAGAAATAATAATAGATTATACGTCACCTCATGTAAACGCAATCATTCAATGTAAATAATGTGATTAAGCTCATAAAGGAAGGAACATTTGTGGCATACGCCGGTTTTAATCGCAATATGAAGGCATATAAACACCTTAATCGCATTTCTGCTGCTCTGATGAAGATGCGCATGTGCTTCTGTCACACACCAGGAGCACAAATTCATGATAAATACGACATTTTGACCGTCTTTGACCGTCTTACAGAAACAGCGCGAGCGCAATGACAGTGTGCACCACATTTGCAGAGATATTTTCCGTCGTATTTCTATATTCATCACGCTGCCGAATAACCATAAAATACGTCCACATAACCGTGTGTCGTGCATTTGAGGCAAATATATTATAATGACTAACACGCTGTATCTGAGATCATGGTTTGTATCATCGCAAATAATCAAACTAATAAAACTTCCATGTAAACGGGAGCAAAGAGGTGTTCTCATGTCCTGTAAACATGTCCTTAGTCTGATTATTAGAGATAATCGCATTATTAGTCTTTAATCGGTTACAACGAGAGTAACTAGAGCAAATATTCCACAAAGGAAACTTGTTTTGGTCGAGCTTGTCTTCTTTTAGATCATCACATTACTGGAATGTTATAGTTTATTTATACAGCGCATTTCATACACGATGATAATTCAAAGTGCTTTACATAAAAATAATTAAAATAATCACAACAACAAGACAAGAAATTGAAAAACCTTTCAAATCATTTTCTAAAAAATAAAGAAAATTGGTCACACTTTAGAATAGGGACCAATTCTCACTATTTACTAACTAAATGACTTTTGCCTCAATAAACTCTTATAAGTTACTGCTCATAAGGTCGTTTTTAGGTTTAGGCATTGGGAAGGATGAAGGGATCCAGAATAAGGTATTAATATGTGCTTTATGCATAATAATATACAACCAATATGCATGTTAATAAGCAGGTAGTTAATGGTGAATTTGTCTACCTTTATATAAAATGTAACCAAAAAAAATTATACCACAATCCAAGAAATGCCTTCAGTATCATCAAAAATTTGAACATTAAACTGGCTTCTTTTAATATTGTATATTTTTATATATACATTTCATTTGTTTTATTTATAGACGGTTGTGTTTATTAGTTATTGTTGTCTGACATCTGGCAAAGAGAGCTCAAATGAAAACTAGCCTCTGACTAATTTTGTGTCTATTTACATCCATGGATGTGTATTAATGTACATTGTCTCTTTTGAAAAAACAACAACATTGATGTGCATGTAAACTAAGTGAATGATGGAGGTTCATGACCTCATCTGCTCAAATCCTCGTTCAAATATATAGTGTGAGAAGAGTGTTGTTATGGATGAACTGATGAATGTATCTGTATGTTAATGACTCACTGACTGTTGCTTATCTCATGATACAGATTCAGAATCAGACAGAAACAGCAGCTTCGGCTCATTAATGGAGAGACCTGTAGCACCTCACACACACACATTAATCATAAGTGTGTGTGTCTGAGACAGTGGAATAAATCAAGACCAGCCTTCTGTTAACATATTGTTGCTGTAAATGGATTCATCTCACAGAAGAAACAGACGCATGTGGAATGTTCAGTCAAAAAAGAAACGATCATCTTTATATCATTTCAAACCTGTGGGATTTGCATTCCACTGTCAAATGAAAAATGTTTGTAGATGTGCTCTTTACCACACTTTCTTCAAATAAAACGAGACAAAGATTTAATGTGATGCTTAAATTCACCACATTGTGCCAATAAACAATGATTTTCTTTCAGTATAATAGTGATATTATTATGTACGCTGGCCTTGAAGTGCTGATGTTGTATTTGTGTTGTCCAGAAGATGTTTGTGTCCCCGAGCGAGTGAGATCAGACGGCCAACCAACACGTCACAGCCTCATTCATTCACCCGTCCACCTGCAGGCATCTCTCTCTCCATCACACACGTGTCACTCAAGGCCGTACGGCACGATGATGTGAATGAGAGAGAGGTTTTTAATGCAGATGAAGATGTGTTTGTGTGGTTCAGATGGGGTTGAGATGGTAGATGTCATGACTGTGACCTCTCACGGCTCTTTGACTGTCTGGTCAGCATCACAGGATTGTGTGTCTGTTTATTTGACAGGAGAATCTGATGAAGCGGAAAGGTCAGAAGATGTTTTTTGAGTTCTGAGCACATTAGCATGAGAGACTTTCACATGTTTAAGATTTTTTGACTTTGACTCGTCTTATGATGAAAGGTCTCTGCGTGACTCCTCGGGGCTTTCAGACGCTTTATTTAGTGCTTACTCTGCCTTGTTATCTAAGCAGAGTAGCAGAATAAGTGTTTAATGGGATCTAACCAAAGAAAACCTGATTCAATCTATTGAGGAATCTTACCATCGGCATTCATTTCAAAAGAGAAACACGTTATTTTGATCTGTGTGTGGTCACTTCTGCATCCAAACATCATGGGTTTTATGTGTAAACCTAGAAAATCGCTTTATGTGAATCAAATGAAATTTGTGTGGATGTTTTGGGCTTGTAAAGGAATTCTTCTTTGTCTCTTGTGTGTTTCAGATGTTCCGTGGACTGACGCTCACGCTCTGAGTGATCTCTGTCCCTGAGCGCTTCCCTTTGCCACATCACACGAGACGCCTCCACGCTAACACGCCGCCGGTCACCGTTCCGATTCGCTGGCTTCCCATCCGTCTCTTGTTGTCCGTCTCCATGGCCACCTTTCTGAGCTCCGTGCTCCTGCTGGTACTGCGGGCGTACGCCGCTCCTCCGGAATACATCCAGGTGTGGCCGGGCGGGCCAGGCTTGGGAGACGCTGGAAACCAAACGGTAGCTCCTTCTCTGGTGCCGCCGCTGGGAACCGCTAAACACACTCCTCACAGCATTATCATTGGCGTCCGGAAAGGAGGCACTCGAGCTCTGCTGGAGATGCTGGACATTCACCCTGAGGTGGCGGCGGCCGCCACTGAGGTTCACTTCTTCGACTGGGACGAGAACTACGTCAAAGGTTTGGAGTGGTACCGGGAGCAGATGCCCTACTCGTACCCTCATCAGATCACGGTGGAGAAGACACCGGGATACTTCACTTCTCTGGCGGCCCCCGCGCGCATTAGCTCCATGAACCCGTCCATCAAACTCCTGCTGATCCTGAGAGACCCCACCGAGAGGGTCGTCTCCGACTACACGCAGGTTTACTTCAACCGGCTGGAGAACCGCAAGCCTGTGCAGGCCATCGAGCGCATGCTGGTGAAGAACGGTGCGTTAAACACGCGCTACAAAGCCATCCAGCGCAGTCTGTATGACGTGCACATGAGAAACTGGCTTCAGTATTTTCCCCTCACGCAGATTCACATAGTGGATGGAGACACGCTGATCCGTGACCCGCTGCCAGAGCTTCAGAGGGTGGAACGCTTCCTGGATCTGCCGCCCCGGATTCAGGCCTCCAACTTCTACTTTAACCAGACCAAAGGCTTCTACTGCATCCGCAGCGACGGTCACGAGAGATGCCTGCACGAGTCCAAGGGACGTCCTCATCCTCCTGTCAATGGCACCGTGCTGCGACAGCTGCGCTCCTACCTGCGCCAACATAATCGAGACTTTTACAGACTTATAGGACGAACCTTTAACTGGCTCTAGCGGGACGGGCCAATCAGGGCTGATGGACCTGTGTTATCAATCACTACCCTGTGTTGTTGTAAAGACACCGTTGTGACACATTTGGTGATTTTTCTCTCGTTCTCTTTGTTTGTTTGATATTCTTGTACTTGATGATAAATCCTTCTGCTAACAAAACTCGGAATTTCTCTGGAGTTTGAACGATGAGTTTTTCACACTGGTGTTATTTTCAGAGAGTTTGCAGACGTGGTGACATGAGTACTAACACAAAATAAATCCAGAGCGAGTGATCAGATCTCACAATTCTGTGGATTATTTCACTATAATGACCAGCTGATTGTACAACACGCCAAATCAATTCAAGATTTAACATGAAAGGTTGGGTGGTTTGGTTGGTTAGTGTTGGGTTGGGTAGTGTTGGGTTGGTTGTGTTGGGTAGTGTTGGGTTGGGTAGTGTTGGGTTGGGTAGTGTTGGGTTGGTTGTGTTGGGTTGTGTTGGGTTGGGTTGGTTGATCGATTGATTTGATTTGATTGAATTGAAAGATTTTTTTGTGACACCAAAAAGAGTACAAAATGGGATATGAGACATTAGCCAGTTAAACAGGGTTTGAATGAAAGAGTGTTGTGTTGGTGTAAATGAATATGGGTAAATTAAAAAATCAAGAAAAACGTGTAAAAACAGTAAACGTCTACGGCAAATCCCCAGAAAGATATCAAAACAATAGAGGATGTTGAGTGAAGTGATGAAGACTTTAAACTGTGTGTGTGTAGTGTATATATGGTGTATATGAGGACACAAATGTGACATAACCCAAATTGCTTCAAAACATACTAAATAATAGTTTCAAAAGAAGAAATGTAGATCTCAGTTCACTGTGATGCTCAGGGCTGGGAATAGAATAAAATGAATCTGTCTATGGAGAGACATAAACCGTGCGTGTGTGAAAGAGAGAGAGAGTTGTGTGATGTATGAGAGAGGTTGTGTGTCTGGAGACACGGAGGACTTGTGAAAGCTGATGGTGAGATTCTGAGCACGTGTTCAATGTCCTCCTGCAACACTGAGGTAAGTGCAGCTTCATCACTACGGCACACGTTCAGCGTGAACAGAATGTCCCAATGCACTTAGAGAGAATAATATTCATATGTGAGGAAACATTAATGCTGTCTGAACTCTCAAACACCTTCAGTCGTGAACTTTCAGCTGTTCTCCAGAGCTCTCCAGCCATTGAAGCTTCATGTTTATAATGCTTGGTGAGTAGTGAAAGCTCTGCCTCCGCTGTCTGTAAACGTCTCTATTCATGAATGTCGTGTGCATGTGTTTGTTATAGCGTGCCATGCAGTCTGGGTAAAGTCTCTCTCTTTCTCTTGGACCTGCTGGCCACTGGCTCGACCTGTCGGCTGTGCTGTATGTTACACCAGCAGTCACCTGGAAGTGACCTCATCCGTCGGCACGCAGAGGGACGGCGCTAAGGTCAAACACTCCACACTCACAGCGTAACCGGAGAAAAACACTTAAACGCACACACACACATCTGGTTTATTATCTCTGTGGGGACCGTCCATAGTGTAGTGATTTGTATACTGTACAAACTGTATATTTTATCCCTTAAACCTAAAGATCCTAGAGAACCTTTTGCATTTTTAGATTTAGAAGAAGTATTGTTTTCTACGATTTATACGCTTTTTTGGTCCTCCACGGTTACATGGGTCCCCATGTGTTGGTGTGCATTCAGGTTTAAGTCCCCACTGAGATTTAAAGACAAGACACACACACTCAACCCATCAGAAAAGACAGTATTTCAATGGACAGCATGTTTCTTTTCGTATGTGGATGTGTTTTAGTGTTCTTTGTAATGTGTTTAATGAGCACCTCTGACTGACCCGATCACACTCTCTCTCTTCATTATCAGATTCAGAAGATCTCGTCCGCCTTCAGAGGATATCGTCCGCCTTCAGAAGATCTCGTCCGCCATCAGAAGATCTCGTCCGCCTTCAGAAGATCTCGTCCGCCTTCAGAAGATCTCGTCCGCCTTCAGAAGATCTCGTCCGCCTTCAGAAGATCTCGTCCGCCTTCCGCCTTCAGAAGATCTCGTCCGCCTTCAGAAGATCTCGTCCGCCTTCAGAAGATCTCGTCCGCCTTCAGAAGATCTCGTCCGCCTTCAGAAGATCTCGTCCCTTCAGAAGATCTCGTCCGCCATCAGAAGATCTCGTCCGCCTTCAGAAGATCTCGTCCGCCTTCAGAAGATCTCGTCCGCCTTCAGAGAAGATCTCGTCCGCCTTCAGAAGATCTCGTCCGCCTTCAGAAGATCTCGTCCGCCTTCAGAAGATCTCGTCCGCCTTCAGAAGATCTCGTCCGCCTTCAGAAGATCTCGTCCGCCTTCAGAAGATCTCGTCCCCTCAAGATCTGTCCCTTCAGAAGATCTCGTCCGCCTTCAGAAGATCTCGTCCGCCTTCAGAAGATCTCGTCCGCCTTCAGAAGATCTCGTCCGCCTTCAGAAGATCTCGTCCGCCTTCAGAAGATCTCGTCCGCCTTCAGAAGATCTCGTCCGCCTTCAGAAGATCTCGTCCGCCTTCAGAAGATCTCGTCCGCCATCAGAAGATCTCGTCCGCCATCAGAAGATCTCGTCCGCCTTCAGAAGATCTCGTCCGCCTTCAGAAGATCTCGTCCGCCTTCAGAAGATCTCATCCAATTTTACATAAATTATTAATATGTTTGGTGATTTATTTTTCATCTCAAGCGCTGAAATAAAGAATAAAACTGAAAAGTTTGAATGAAGTGATGTGATGCTCAAACTGCGGTGTGTAATCTTGAGTCACTAAACAGAAATTTGTTTGTGATGTTTGCAGAACTCACTGGGGTGTTGTGAGTTGTTGTCAGGGTGTTGCTAAGGTGTTGATGTTTGATAGATTCTTTAGTGGTCTGTATTTTCTGATGTGTTTATTGTTCAGGAGTGTTTATAGACACAACTAGTTATTGGATTGATGAAGTTCGCCTTCTATGTATACAAACAGAAGTTCCTGCTGGATAAACATAAACATCATGACTTTGGAAAACTTTGAAAGCAGATATTGAGATTTGATGTGTTATTAGTTTGGAGGTCATGAAACTGGAGTAAGAAAATAGGACAGAATTTCCCTTCTGGATCCGCTTATTATCTTTCTCATCAGTTTCCTCATATCTCTCCCTTCTCACGTTCTCTTTATCTCTCATCCTCATCTTCATCTCTCTCCGCTGTCTCACGTTCCCTCCATCTCTTTATCTCCATCTCTCTCTCTCTCTGTGTAACAGTATTCTCATCTGGAGCTCCTTCACGGCTCGTCTGTCAGCCGTCAGCAGTGTGGTGCAATACATCTCATTTTCTTCTTTATTTCTCCCTTCTTGACATTCTTTTCCGGTTGAAAATATTTGTTTAGTTGACATATGTATTTATAAATTAAACAGAAAAGAGCTAAATGTTACATATCGCTCAAATCTTTCCTTTTTTTAACCCCGTCACTTCTGGCATGACTTAACTATTTACAAATATGTTATTAGAGCTTCACTTGAAATTCTTTTCATAGAAATTCAAATTGCATATATTATTTAAAATATAAGATAAATTTATGACAAATGATGGCTCTTACATGCAGCAGGTTGTTATGGTGATGATATCTGATGCTGAATCTGTGGTTTCCTTCAGGATTGTGTGAGATGCTGTTGAGGAGAGAAGAGCCTGACCGCCGTTCACCTGCAGGTGTGTAATGTGTGACGCTTTAACTAAACATTTCTGCTTTAAATGCTGTTTAGATATTTTTACCAGATTAAGAAAATGATGTTGTAGTAAAATAGCAGCAGGTTTAAGGACATAAGTTAATTCAGTTTGAATGGTTTTTAGTATAAATCTAATCAGATTCAGTGACACATAACAAGACAAAACTGCCAAATCTAATCCTGTTTAATGAGATAGAATCTGACTTCATCTGATCTTTATTTCCAGCTTAATTGAAAAAACAAGTTACACGTTTCAAGAATAACTTTTTTAAACTACACAAAAGTAACTCTGTATTGTGTGATGTTCATGGTCCTCCTGGCAGGAACACAAAACTAAATGAATTTATGTCAGAGATGAATTCAGTTCAGTTTATTTCTGGATCACTCTTCACATTATAAAGCAGCTGTACAGAAAACACAACCGTGAAACAGATCCAAAGGAATGAATGTTTACTGGAGGAAGAGAACACTGGAAATAAAATGATGAAGAGATGTGTGAAGTGACAAACAAGTCTCTTCACGTGCAGAAGAATGAAGGATTCAAACATCTCTCTCTCTCTGTCTCTCTCTCTCTCTCTCTCTCTCTCTCTCTCTCTCTCTCTCTCTCTCTCTCTCTCTCTCTCTCTCTCTCTCTCTCTCTCTCTCTCTCTCTCTCTCTCTCTCTCTGTCTCTCTCTCGCTCTCTGTCTCTCTCTCTCGCTCTCTGTCTCTCTCTCTCTCTCTCTCTCTCTCTCTCTCTCTCTCTCTCTCTCTCTCTCTCTCTCTCTCGCTCTGATGTACAGAAACACAATAAGCGAGTAATGACTGTCTCTCTGCAGTCTGCTGAGCTCTCAGACGGTGTGATAAAGCTTTTATTCATTCACTATCTTCCTCAGCGCGTGGTTACCTTGTTAAAAAGTCAATTAAAAGGAAACAAAGACTGTGAATATTGTTCTTGTGCTGTTCGCTTGGACACATTGTGAGGTTGGTTTGTGTTTGGAGCGTTGTTAAGCAGTTGCTAGGGTGTTCTGGGTTCATGTTTATTTAATCTGAAAAACTGTGTGGTGTGCAATTGGTGTATGGTATAATCACGGTCTATAACTGCTGTACAGAGGTCAGCCAACAGGTGGCGCTGTGAAACAAGCAGCCTTAAAGCTGTCTCTTCATTCACTTACACTAACACAAAACAATAACACAACACTCACTGTCTATACTCATCTGTTTATTTGTCATCAGTAATTCAGCATATAATGGCAGGGAAACTTTTGAAACTCTGTCTGTGAGTCACGACTCAAGATGTCAGAACGGATCACAGAGAAGTTGAGAGTGTGTGTGTGTGTGTGTGTGTGTGTGTGTGTGTGTGTGTGTGTGTGTGTGTTCGTTCATGTCTCCTCAGCTGTCATCTTGACTCAGTGTTTTTAAATGGAGTCTGATGGACGACCCCCCCCATGACCGCCCCATGCTTTGATTGACAGCTCATTACTTTCAGCCAAACACAAACAATAACCTTGAATGAGAGTGACCTTCAAAAATGTGCTACAGCATATGAAACATTTGCGTGCGTGAGAGAGCCGGAATAATGGTGCATTATTTAGCAGGTTGGAGAACATTAAATTGAGTACAAGCGTGTCCTTTTCAAGCACATCACACAGGGAACATTTCTGCCGTGAGACCAAGAAATAATTGAATCATACTTCTGCTTTAAACAGCTGTGGAAACACAGCTATAATAATTATAATTTAATACATTTATAAATGTTTGACTGGTGTTGCATTTAAATGTTCATAAACACCATCCGTCCTCTGTATGTGGATACTTGACAAATCAATGTGTAAATGTTTCCTATGGTGTGGCAGCAAAATACTTTTATTAATAAAACTAACAATGAATATAAATCTGTTTTACATAGGAATACTTTTTCTGCTATGACACACCATAGGACACAATGATATATTTGTCAACTACCTGTTCACTCTGTCGAAATGATAACAGATCAATAAAGCGGCAACACAGGTTTTACATTAATCCATCAAAATAATAATGATATAATAATTACTGCAAGAAAAGTTTTAAACTTTTTTTTTCTTCGAAATAACTTTAAAATGAAAAACATTTCTTTAAACTAAATATCTTTATTGGTGTGGTAAGCATTAGCTTTATAAAATGCAACACGTTTGTCTGTGCTAAATGTCTTTTTAAGTGTTTGAATCTACATAAAAAAGCCTGTGGTGATTTAAAGGAGAGTCGTTTGCTGAGTTCAAGTCAAAGGCAATTTTCCATCTGAACTCTGAAGTGTTTTTTAAGTGTGTGTTATTGATCGATTCATTCATGTCCGTTCATATGATGTGTAGTGAAGAGCTGCAGGTGTACAGTTATAACATTATATTCTTTCTGCTGTCGGACGTGTGAGGTTTAGCAGACCATCCGCTGAACACACGTGACCTCTGTGACCCTCTCGTCTCTCCATGCATCCGCCCGCCCGTCCTCCTCCTCTGACCTTCATCTCTGCACTTCACTGCCTGCTCTCCCTTCACACAAACACACTGAATCTCTTTGTCTCCCACCGGATTTCCCAGCGAGACTTTGATTATTCTGCTATCAACGGATGTGTTGGGAGTTTCTGCCGTGACCCTGAAGCGAGCGGAGCGGCCCGTCCCGGGTTCACCTGCAGCACCCTTATCTCCCGCTTCACTCGCTCTGATAAACTTTAATTAAAATCTGTGTGCTGTCGTTTGATTCTTTCACTTAGAGGCCAAGAGTCTCCAGAAGAGTTTCATTTGGAAGACCAGACTCATTCGTTTCATTTGAAATGCTTGTGCCATCATTTATTTCTAAGTGTTTGTATAAAACATAAATGTTATAAAAGTTCAGGATTTACAGAAAACATAATTAACCAAACACTTAACATCACATTGTTTTGCCATCACTCACTTTTTATTTCTGGAGTGTTTAATTGACTCTTTCTGACCGGTGTCTGATGCTTAAACCTGCACACCATGTCTGTTGTGTAACACATTGAAAACACAATAGATGCCTGATTTCCTCCAAATCTACGGGCTTGAATCCTTTTCTGACTTAAGCTGTGATTTCAAAATCTGTTCAACACTTTTTTTTCTCATTTTTCAGCCGTGATTTGATTGTTGGGGTAAAAACATTTTGTACAAGCAGAGCCCAACTCGAAATGGTTTAGTGAATGATAACATCTACATTTTACGTATGTAGAGAGAGAGAGAGTGTGATCGGGTCAGTCAGAGGTGCTCATTAAACACATTACAAAGAACACTATAACATTTACATCTACGTAGATGTTTCTAAATTGTATTACTTATGGCAACATTTATTACATTTACAAAACTTAACAGAACAAATTGAAAAATTCTTGATGCAACCAGTCAATAGGAACTTCTAACTTTGGTGGAATGAAAAAAAATGCCTTATTTTATTTGACAGGCTTATGAATTTTTGGATTATTCTTGTGTTTTATCATCTTCAGCGTGTCAGACCGACATCCATCATTTCTGCATTTATTCATGCTGTTGCTAAATACAGCTTCTTCCAGTTCATGAATATATTCGCTAAAAGAAAAACCTGACGCTACAAAAATATGATGTTCACTGTCTGATGAGAACAGGCAAAAGTCCAGCGTTCAGAGAGGACGTTCTGAGGGCCGGCTCACGGGGACGCCTGGATCCACTCTAACTTTGAAGTGATAATTCAGTCCAGGACCTGAGGGAGAACTTCAAATTGAAATATCTTTGACAAGGCCTGACAGATTTAGAGGGTTGTGCTTTACCTGCACTACAATGAAAGAGACAGAGAGAGAGAGAGAGAATCTAGTGAAATAATCATCCTGTCCAGATACAATTATCTTGAAAACTAATGGTCATAAACACCTGGTTTCATTTTCTTCATGCAAATTACAGTTTATTTTCTACCTATTGTTTTGGGGTGAAATGTGACCTTGACATGTTTATGACAGTTCTGTGAGAACTTGAGTCACAGTGAGACAGTATTATGACTGACAAAGTGATATTAAAAAAGTGTCTTTGGTGTTGTGGTAAACTTTAGCAGTCTTAAACAGTGAACAGTAAAGATGACTTACTGCACCCGACTACACATTTACTCAGAATCGTGCACAGACATCTGGCGGCGCAGCGGACAAAACGAAAATAAGGGCACTAAGGGTTGGGTGGGAGAAGACTCTATGAAATGTCTTTCTACTTAACATAGTACAACATAAAATATAGATTAACATATTAACTGAGTGCTCCAGTGTGATAAAGCACGACTCTTTTAAAACATCTATAGGAGCCAATACAGCATGTTCACAATACATTTCAAATATTTTCAACATTATCTGCGGGTGCAAAAGGGATATTTATGTTAATGCATTTGGCAGATGCTTCTATCCAACGTAACTTACATGGCATTATACTACACATTTGTTTCTGAGCATGTGCAATCCCTGTGTGGAACCCATGACCTTGGCGATGCAAGTGCCACGCTCCGACCACTGAACCACAGGAAATGCTTTAACTTTGACAAATGACTGGATGGTTTTCATAAGCTATCCCGGCCCCTATTAATATGTCTAACGGCCCCTATCTTAATAAAATGTTATTGTGTGACAGTCTGTCAGCTTTGCGAAGCATTTTCTACAAAGTGTGCCAATAACTGCAAGTTTGGTGTTATTTATCATTCAAAACAACAATTTGGTTTGACAAGAATTCTCATTTTCTTATGAGAACATGGATATTTTGTACAAGTTGTAAGCAGTTAGCACCAATAATAGAAAACAAGGAGCAACATATTAAAAACAAAAACACAAATGATTAATTCTGCGTATGTAATGTGGCTAATGTCCTCACAGTGATGGGATGAACTTCTGAAATCTTGAAGGGATGCCTGCCCTGAGGTGGAGGTGAGAGGGGCATCTTAGAGCATGAGGGTCCCCTGTGCACGGCACTGCATTACTGTTAGATCATAAAATCACATTCAACAATGTTTCATCAGAATATCTTTAACACCTTTTTATCAGAATATTTGTGCTCTCAACATTTTTTCACACTAGCTAGTGATTGACACACACGCGCGAGCACACACACACTTGCAACCCTGCGTCCCAGATCTGTCAGCTCGCTCAATGGCTGATGCTGATTGGCTGTTAAAAGACGAGTCTTGGGACTCTCCGTCTCCAGCTGTTTGACCCCTGAAGCTGTGCACCTGTAATATTACACAGAACCTAAATTCTCATTTACTGCTAAAATGTATCACACAATGACTTTGACTTACACATTAATCATATGTTGCCAGAGGTGTTGTCACGATTAATTGTCCATTAAATAATTGCATTTATGGCGATTAATTGTCTGTTTAAAGGCTTTGACAATTATACAATTAATCACAATTAATGTATTCGATTATGTAAAGTATGTAAAAAACAAAATGTGAGCAGTTTATAATGATGCTACAAAGCACTGATGCAAATGGCTGTGAACTATAAAACATTCTTTTTAAGCTTCACAATCATATTTATCCATCACCAAACATTATAGTTATAACAACACAGAAAAACAAAGAAGTGTTTTTCAGTGAAGTGTCAGTGTACAGTTGTTTTTTTATACAGTTACCTTTTGGTTTATTATGAGCCCAACTGGCCGCTGGTGGTGCTAGAAAGTTTCAGGACCACTGCATCTGTAGAAGATCAGAGACACGTATTAGTATAGGGACTGTCTGCAAAGCAAAAAACACTTTGTTCCAATCAGCCCCAATAGTATTCAAAAGTAGAATTGGTACGTCCCAAATCGTAGTTTATTGAAAATAGAATTGCAAACATTTCTGGATGGTCTACTTCTGGTAGAAATTGGAAGTGCAGAATGATGCAGTCTTTAACGGCTGATATTACCCATAACTCACTGCGAGTAGGCGGAGCTTAGTGACGCTCCACTGCTTTAAATGATTTAACTGATGCATAAACAGAAAAGCTGTATTTTGGTGTGTCTTAAAAAAGAACATTTTAATGTTGGTTTCATAAACATAACTATAACACAAGGCATGGTATTTAAATGCCAACAAATATAATTTTTTACTTCCATTAAATAGGCTCTTCTAGCCCCGTTCCAAAGATTGTGTCTTGTTACCGATTCACTCAAAGCTTCCAAAGATCTTTCTCAGTTTCCAAAGATCTTTCTCACATTTCAATAGCTTGTGTTGTGTTACACTGTTGGGAATTAAACCAACATCTAAATGTTCATCTAGGACCCAGACACAAAAAGACATAACCCTTAGATGAGCTTATACTTATTAGAAATAAATCAATATATTTGTTCCCATTCAATATCATGCATTGTGTTACAGTTCGGTGCATAAAACCAGCATCTAAATGTTGTTCTGTGTAACAAGACACGCTCTTTGAAGTCAAACTGTGTGATTCTCAGAAAGAATTTATCCAAACATCTGAGTAGAAAACTCAAAACATCTACAACACGTTCCTCTAAGGAGCAATACACTACACACTGTTATGAGAGTTTTACATTGCAGTGGATTTAGTGTACACATGTCTTTCATCAGTAAGTGCATTCTCTGGGACCAAACCCATACTCTTCCAGTTGAGCTATAGGAACACACTTCTTTTCATTGTTGTTTCGATAGCTCAATAATGAAACCAGTTACAAGACACCAAATTTAACTGTGGATTACTAATAATATAGTAGACACGGTGCTAGGCAACATTTTTGCTTCACTGTCCATTTCTTAAATATTGCACTGTGTTTGCATATCTTTCATGTCAGAATAACAGGTTGAAACAGCAAGATACTGTCACTGTGCAGTCTACATGGTTCCTGACAATACCACACTGGATATTTTCATTATCTAAATATCTTGGAAAACAAAACCTTCTGGCATGGTGAAGGCCGACCTGAAACTGCACTGCTGTAATGTTGTTGCATGCATCCAAAATTAAGAATTTATGACGGTGGCATTCAGCTTCACCACCTTCTAAAAAGACAGTTAACTAGAAAACTATTGTGATGCCCACTAAAGTGCTAAAACATTTGTGGTTTGAATCAGTGTTTGAATGTTTAATCCAGGGCAACCAACCTGTTTCCACTATCCTTGCACTCTTTGTATAATTGTCAGGAGTAAATGTGGGGTCGCCAGCAGGGGGCAGGGTGGCGAGAATTGTGTTCCGTTAGGGCTTTACGTCAGTTTGGTCTGCTTTGCGGTTTCCCTCTTTCTGCTGAGCGAGATGAAAGAAACGGACGTATAGTTTGCGTTGTCTCACTTCTTGCTCTTGAAATTGTAAATGGAGCTAAGTACCTGAAGTGTAATATTATAAGTATAATTGACATGTCACTGAATGTTTTAATGTCTGTAAAAAAAATGCTGTTTGGTGAAGATGTGAACATGTGACCGTACGCGAAAATGCAGCTAATGCTATGTCACCTGTTGCTATTAAAGTCACGTCAGTCAGAGTTTTATTTTTAGCTCCTTGAACATTTCTAGTAAAGTTGTGATCGTTTTGAAATGTATGATATTGTGTAAAATGTGAAAAGCTATTGTTAAGAACAAATGTTGTATATTGTAAAAACAAGTTAAAAATCTGTCAGCTCATGCGTTTTGGGAAGAGTAAAAATGATTTCAGTTTGAAATGGAAAGTGAATTTGGGAACCATATATAAGTGGTAACATACGTTATGTTTTAGGTATCATTTGAAAAGACAACTCACAGGGTAACAGTGGTTACTGTCATTTTGATTTAATTAATCACACAAAACTTGTAATGCAGTATTTGCTGAAAGATTGTAAAAAGACCGGTTGTATTTTATTTTGAATGTGTGTTTTACATAGAGAACAGTGCATGTTTGTAAAAGAGGATTTCAATGGTGAATTTCTTAATAAATCCTCTTCTCTCTCCTCTTTCTGCTGAGTGAGATGAAAGAAACGGACGTATAGTCTCACTTCTTTCTCCTGTTTCCAGAGAGCATATAAGCTGTTTACGTGGTGCCAGCCGGTACCTGGAACACTATTGTTGATGATAATGACACAGAAATCCTGAAGAACCACCAGGAAGAAAAAAGCTCTCGCTCAGAACAATGGAATCAATATATTTGTTACTTTTCTGGTGTATTATTTTGAGACGTGTTGACGGCTCTCTTACAATATTGTGAGATCAATCGCTTTTGCCGCTCAGAAATTTTCATTCTTTGAAAATGATTTAAAAAAATATTTGTTTAAAGATCCATAGCACATCTTTTGCCATAATTTTACAACAAATGTACATTTATGCATTTGGCAGACACTATTATCCAAAGCAACTTACATTGCATTATCCTATACACGTCTTTCTAACTATGTGCTAAATAAGCAATTACCAAAAGGGAATTGGCCATTGGATATTCGCTGGATTTTTAATACAGTGCTATTTCTTTTTTATATTTAACTACACTAAATACAATATTATGCTATTACTTAGCTTAATACTCTCCCAGTGTGTTTGTACAAACTTGGACTGTGCTCCAGACATGTGGTGCATCGGTGCCCTGGGAGAGCCCAGTTTGAGTCCCGGCCTGGCGTCCTTTCCAGATCCTGCTGTAAAATTGAAAATAAATGTCGGCCTAGAGAATCTGAATGATATAAAGTAACGCAAATGTGAATGACAGCATCCTATTAGTATCTCACAATGTGCTGCTCAACATTTTTAAGAAACACATAAAGTTTTGGGTACAGTCACCTAAACATGATGTTAAAACATATTTAAAGCAAAACTCAACTTTGCCTTGAGATATTAAAGTTTGAAGTAAAGTTAAAATAAAAAAGTGAATGACTGTGATGGGACAAACATATGAGAAATATAATGGGATACAGTAGTGTGTGTAACAGAAGCAAAGTCCACCAAACAGCCCAGACAGCCTTTACATGAGTCTATAAAAACATCATTTAAACCTTAAACTACTTAGATGTGATTCCGCCATTCACTCGCTTATATAACCAAATGTTCCTCTCTGTCACGTGGCTTTATTAGAATTTAGGCGCAAACGCAAAGACCAGATTTCCACCGTAATATCCGCTCAATCGCGTTTTTTAACGATGATAATGTATGAAATGAAAACGTAAATGTGTCGAATAATATTTATTTGTCTTTTACAGTCAGTAACTTATTCAACCATTAGGCATATCTGAACATGTTAGTCTAGATGTTGGTCAAACTCATCTTTCTCCCAGAAAATTTAATTCAAATAATTAGCTAATAAAAAATTATTAAATCAAATATTATATATAAAATAGCTATAAAAATTACACCAAATTGTATTTTTAAGCAAATATCTATTTTATAAATAATGATATGGTCATATCCTAATACCATATAAAAAGGATGTTAATGTATGTGTTTTTATGCAAGTTTTGCTAGGTGTATGTCATAGATTTTTATCATATATTTATTCATCATCTGGATGAAGAGTTAAGTTTATAACATACATGTATACTGTATTTATAGGCCTTAGTCTATACTGTATGTATCATAGCCAATGGCAATATCACATAGGGACAATGGGATATATATGTCTGTACGGGATCATATCAACAGAATGAATGTATGAGACAGTGTGTTATTTTCAGTGCTGATGAATGTGTAGAGGTGAGTATTGGAGGTGTAATGAAGCGTGATCAATGTTTAATGCTCAGCTCAAGCAGAACGCTGATAAATCATCCAAACGTGTCTACATTAAAACACCGTCGCAAAGTTATACACTGACCGTGAAATGTCTCTCCACAGCCCACAGATAAAGCAGATTTACGGAACAAACATCTTGAATGAGTAACACATCCTTAAAAACAAAGAATCTAACATCAGAAAAATGTCAGACACACACACAACAACCTTGAGTTCATGAAGATAACACCGTCACAGACCAAACACGGTGTGTGTGTTTAATACACATAAAACAGATGACGTGATCACTACACGGCTGTTTACCAAAGAAATGATCATGTGAGAAGAAAGAGATGTGAGTTATATATGAAGGAATATATAACCGTCAAGATTTCATTATACAAGATGATTAATATTGATTGACACAAGGACACCATCCACAATCATTCAACAGCCCTAGTGCACTCAGTGTCTGGAATTGTGCTTTGCTTTTAGGACAAAGTTGATAAAAGAAAGATGAGAAGTTCATTCTCGAGGGCGGTGAAAGTGCTAAACAATATCAAGAGCTTCTCTTTGTGACTGCCTTAAAGAGATAAAGATAGGGAGGAAGGGAGAGAGAGAGACACATATGAAACTGATATTTTTAGACACAAAATTAAAGCAGTTTAATGATAGATGAGAACGCAGCGCTCTGCTGTTTGTGTCTGTTGACTTGAGACGGCAGTATTTATTGCAAAGCTACAAAAAGCCAGCAGGCCTGCTGCGCTCGGCACAATTCTTCATCTTATGTTGTGAAATCTGGCGACGCACAAGAAACAGAATGACACACACGCAACAACTGCCCCACATACAGTCAGAGAGAGACGCCTGCAGAGCAGAATTAGGACTATATCCTCTAATAATTAAAATACAAAAAAGAGCAATAAAATTCTATAAGCACCTTAAGAACAGCGATACAGAATCACTCCATCACAAAGCCTTACGTCATCAGGAGCTGAACCCAGAGAAAAGTTGTCTCATCCAACTGATCACAGAACTAACTCTAAAACCCCAAACGTGTCCAACTGAACCCCAAACTCCAGCCAGAATTAACCAAATGATAAAAACACAAAAAGAAAAATATCTCAAACACTGGACAGAAGCAACAGCTCAGCAAAGTAAACTTGAATGCTATCGGTCATTAAACAGAGAATATAACACCTCAAAAGCGTCTCAGACCCTAAACTAAGAAAAGTGTTGACCATGTACAGACTCAGTGAACACAAGCTCACTGTGGAGACGGGCCGACACAGACAGACATGGACTCCAAGAGAAGAGCGACTGTGTCCACACTGCACACAGAGACAAGTGGAAACAGAGCTGCACTTCTTAACCTCGTGTCCAAACTATACGGACATCAGAGAAACATTCTTCCCCCAGTTCACAAACTTCCACAAAGACTTCAAGCAGTTTCAACAACAGGACAAGATCTCATACATACTGGGAGAAAAGCCCATCAGCTCAAACCTGACGGCGAGATACGTCAAGTCCTGTCACGACAGAAGAGCAACAACCAGCACAACACTGACACAAACACACACAAACACACACACAACACTGACACAACACACACAAAACTGACACAACACACACAAACACAACACACACAACACTGACACAACACTGACACAACACACACAAAACTGACACAACACACACAACACTGACACAACACTGACACAACACACACAAAACTGACACAACACACACAAACTGACACAACACACACAACACTGACACAACACTGACACAACACACACAAAACTGACACAACACACACAACACTGACACAACACTGACACAACACACACAAACTGACACTTATGACAGGATCCTGTCACTTTCACTAAGAACTTTTGTCAATACTTTGCACTTTTATGTCTGTATTGATGTGTACATATTGTTTCTTATATAGGAGACTCTTGTTTTATTTTATACAGAATGTTTATATTTAATCTTCCTGCTTTGGCAATGTAAAACACTTTTTATCATGCCAATAAAGCTTTTTTTTTGAATCTTGAATCTTGAGAGAGAGAGAGAGAGAGAGAGAGAGAGAGAGAGAGAGAGAGAGAGAGAGAGAGAGACAGAGACAGAGAGACAGAGACAGAGACAGAGAGACAGAGACAGAGACAGAGACAGAGACAAAGAGAGAGAGACAGAGAGAGAGACAGAGAGAGAGACAGAGAGAGAGAGAGAGAGAGAGAGAGAGAGAGAGAGAGAGAGAGAGAGAGAGAGAGAGAGAGAGAGAGAGAGAGAGAGAGAGAGAGAGAGAGAGAGAGAGAGAGAGAGAGAGAGAGAGAGAGAGAGAGAGAGAGAGAGAGAGAGAGAGAGAGAGAGAGAGAGAGAGAGAGAGAGAGAGAGAGAGAGAGAGAGAGAGAGAGAGGGAGAGAGAGAGAGAGAGAGAGAGAGAGAGAGAGAGAGAGAGAGAGAGAGAGAGAGAGAGAGAGAGAGAGAGAGAGAGAGAGAGAGAGAGAGAGAGAGAGAGAGAGAGAGAGAGAGAGAGAGAGAGAGAGAGAGAGAGAGAGAGAGAGAGAGAGAGAGAGAGAGAGAGAGAGAGAGAGAGAGAGAGAGAGAGAGAGAGAGAGAGAGAGAGAGAGAGAGAGAGAGAGAGAGAGAGAGAGAGAGAGAGAGAGAGAGAGAGAGAGAGAGAGAGAGAGAGAGAGAGAGAGAGAGAGAGAGAGAGAGAGAGAGAGAGAGAGAGAGAGAGAGAGAGAGAGAGAGAGAGAGAGAGAGAGAGAGAGAATTTGTGAAAAACTCATTTTCTTCAACAACTGTACGCAAGGCTTCATTCACGCACCACTTCATCTCAACAGTTAAAAGATCGTTCATAGACTCATGCAGGACTCGTGCCTTTACCATATTTAAAAATAAAAGTACAGCATCTTCAGCTGAAGATCTTTCACTCTTGTACAGAACTTCCGGTACTCAGATTTTGACTGGAGAAATTTGTTTCTGTCCCCGACAGATATTGTCAATAAACAAAAGATTTCTTTCAGATTTCCATTATAATTGATATGAACCGTTTTAATCATGTTGGCATTTGTAATTCATTGTGTGTATATCAGCTTAACGTTGAAGACAAGTTAGATTTTAACCTTTGGAAATCTGACAGTACAACAGAGCAAAAGAAACCTTGATCTCAGCCTTGAAATCCCTCAGAAAAATGAGCTATCATGATTTATGAGATGAATGTGAGTAGCTCAGCTGTGAGAATTCTGATGAGGAAAGTTAATGTTTGTGATGCTGAGACATTAAAGTGGACTCTTGATTTTGCTTTCATTGAATCTTATTCTGAACTTTATAACTAAAACGAGTGTTTTAAAAGATGCATAGTGTCCCTGTCATTCAGTTGGTTGATCATTGTGCTAGAAGGTTAAGGGTTGAATCCCAAAGTACACTGACATGTGACTGAAAAAGCTTCTGGCAAATGCAACCATGTAAGATTCTTCCCACAGTCCCTCGTGTTCTCTTCTACCCCTAAGAACAGTGAAAACATCAATGAAGTGCGATAAAGAATATTTACAGCGATCTTAAATAAAAACTGTCTGACTGTAATGTATGAAAGTCAGAAAAGGGGTCACACAACACTCCAACATTCCCTCGTATTTCTCCCTGTTGAGCCGAGCGCTGCACTAACCTTGACATGCCTGAATGCTTTCTGTGTGTGTGTGTGTGTGTCCTGATTCCCTTCCAAGAGGCCTTGTCCGGGTCCTTGAGACTGTTGAATCATGGGAGACGGAGCCTTTCTGCTCTGGGAGAGTCAGAGACCCTGAAAGATAAGAAACATGGAGCCATCAGAGAACACACTGTCCCATCATCTCTGTAGATAGCCAACCATCTGCCCTGCTGGACAACAACACCATGAGCATGACGGGCAGCGGTGCCAACCAATGCCTGGGTCGTCACAGTCACGGGGTGCTTCACAACCCTGAGAAGTCAAGATTACAGGTGTCAGATGAGGAGGAGGGTCGAGCGCTGAGAAACACAGACTAATGAAAACAGTTACTGTGTCTTCTCTAAACATCTTCAAGGTCTCAGATCAGGAATAAATTCTCATGAGGAAGAGTTTTCGGAGAGGAGATGGTCCTGGTTCTCAGTGAGGTAAGCTTCTCTCTTGTATGTTCATTCATGGCTTTATTTTCATTACGGATAAGAGCTACGGGGAAGATTTATTTCATTTTCTTTCTCTATTTTAATGCACGTGAAAACAAAACTTGAACTGTTTTGGACAATCTTTACAGAATCTTAAAAACTCTTCAATGCTTAAAATGGTTTTGCAGACGAATAGAAATTGTTCCCACATATTAGTTTATTGAACATGACTATTACTTATTATATTTCTATTTACTCTTTAATATTTCTATTTACTCTTTGTGCTTTGTGTCATAACTTTGTTTATTGTAAGAATAGAAATGTGTTGAAACTCAATGTTTCTTTTTGAAATGTTTCTATGGTTTTCACTCTTTGTGTGTCTGGTTGTCTCATTTCTCTGAGGTCTCGGTGACGGAACATTCGGCCTCAACTCGCTGTTCCTTTTTCCTATGCATATACTTCTTTGAGATGAAGCTGTAAAGAGGCATACGGCATGGGAAAATGGGGCTGTCGAGGTGTTTCACGTGTGCAGAAGAAGCTCCACCGGCTGCATGAACTTCAACTCTCACAACATTTACAGCGGACACTTTTACCCAAAGCCACTTACAGAGAGTTCAATAATACAATAGGTGCTAATACCAAGTTTCAACAAAAGCCAGAACGATACCTGTTGAGACTTTTTTATATCTCTCATTTGTCTGTCAGAAGAGATGGTTTGAAGTAATTTTTCAATGTTGTGAGAGATTTGGTTGACCGGACCGAATTATGAAGAATGTTCCACCAGGAAGGAGTTGTGAAGGAGATGCTAAAATGTTTTTTAATCTTCACTTTCACATGCAGAATAAAAGTCCATATGTGTTTCACTGACTCATTTCATTTAATAAAAAGTAGCGTGAGAAATCCTCAAGTGTATTCTGATTTATTTTCTTTGCCTGCCTGCTTTGCTTTACAGACAATGACAGTTTTCCTTTGAACTCTAGAGAGCTCTGAGATTTTCAAAGTTTCAAGAATGTTTGGTTGGTAGTTATTCATGACTCAATGCAGTAAAACATTAAAACACATTTGAGATTTAATGTTATAAGTTTCTAATAGATTTCGACAAATGTATATATTTAGCTTTAAAGCACAAAAAGATTAAACAACATAATTGTCAAATATTGTGAATTTTCTGAAGCTGCCAAAATATTTATATATAAAAATATGTGTTAAAACAACATTTTTATACTTAATTAATGATTTACATTTGTAATTACATTTATAAAGTTATTGTTTTCTTTTTCATTTGTATGTGTGTATAAAGTTACTAATATTGGTAATATAAACCATTTATTTCAATAAATCTGATAAATAGACACTAACATAAAACTGAGCTTCTGTTGTTCAGATCATTCGCTCTTTCTTCCTCTCTCGCTGTAAATAAAAGACTCTGCAGTTTTCCATGCAGTCAAGTAGAAAATAAGTCTGTCTAACTGAGTAAGATGATAAATGAAGATCTCATTCAGGTATCACGAGAGGAGGCCTGAGGAGATCATTACATCAAATGAAAGACAGCAAGTGCCCACTCACTGCGTCTCAATCCCTCATGTCCTCATTACCGCATCTGCCAGAGACGAGAGGAACATTTACATCACTGTGGTCCTCATGACAGAAGATCTGATCATCAGCATCACATCAGACGGAGATAATATAACAACAAAAACTAGATTATTCTCTAGATAACATTTGAAAAATGTGTCCTGCAGCACACTTGACTTCTTTTTGAAGTTTTATTTTGTGATGTAACACATTTGTGAGATAATAAATTGTATTGCTTTCAAAGTCAGCTGAAAAGAACTAAAGCCCTGCTCTTGTGCACATACACTGATAAAATACATGAAGCATTTGATAACAACACGTGAAAAAACAAGTGCTGTGTTTTAAGAGAACACAAGCATAAGAGAAACATTTTGATGTAAAGTCTAAACCTGGTGAACCTTTGTTGGGAGGTGTTTCAACTATTCAGATTTCATGCACACTTTAGGTGTTGATTGTTGTTTTCCAGCTGTGGACTGATGATGTAAGTGTCCCGTGTGATAATAACGTCCATCATTCAGCTGTCAGATCAAATTTCATTTACACATTTATTGAACTATAACAGACTGCAGTACAGTATCATGAACAAACTGGTCTACAGGACAGAGAGATGGCCTGTCAATCTCTCTTCATTAGTCACATGATGGGACAGCACTGCCCCCCAGTGGATATGGACACACATTTTCTCACCTCATCAATTTAACTGAAGTTCAACTCCAAATCCAAACAGAACATCCACTCATCATTATTTAGAATGATCACTTTCGATAAATTACCATATGACAATAGTATGATATTATACAGTATAGTCCAGATTTAAAATGATTACTGACGAAGAATTTGATGAATAATCTCATTATTTACAATTACACAGAAGCTTGTGATGCGTGTGAAATGAATCAATTAAGTTGTGGCTTTGCTGAAGGTTTAATATCAACAAAAACTGGATTTTAAATCATTTCTCTTCATCACACAATGTGTGTGGATTTGGATTGCTTTATTGGAAATACAAAATGTTTGCGCAAATAGACTAAACAAAGAAATAAATACTGCCCCTAACTTTAGTAGCCTATATACACTGTAGGATATTATAGTACGCCTGCTTTTTATATTTCTTTAAAATCAGTAGCGACAGTACAGTACATTCAATTCCATTGACATCTTGTTTTGTCAATAGTTAATCGATAAACTGTAGTACATGTACTATGTTAATGTTAAAAAACACAAGTGATTGTAATCTCGTTTACTTTAGGAAATACAGTGAATCAGTGATATCAACAAATAATGTAAAATAATGAAATTCATTAAAACACACACTAAGCAACACGTCACTGTGATGTGTGTTGCTGACACTGGAGAGAGCACCACTGGACTCACACAGTGGATGTGAAGCTTCGGGTTCTGGTTCCTGCTCGGATCGAGTCGGACAGACTTCATGGCGCCAGTGTCGTGGGTGTGAACTTCTCCGTTCAGACTCAATTGGGCTCCGTGGATCTCAATCATGTGCTCGTTACAGATGCTTTGATGTTCTTTAGAAGGTGTTAATGGCTCGGGAGCCTTCTTTCTGCATGGGTCCACAGGAGCAAATAAACACACGAGACAACGCGGGATCTCACATCTAGATCCGACGCCGATGTAACGTCATGTTTTAAGAACTGTGATGAACATGTTTTAAGAAATGTCGACTTTGGACATTTCTTATTGTAAACTCCCCCTGGTGTTATGTCTCTGCTATAATATTAGTTAAATTAACTAAGATGATTTTGACTTTACCTTTGAAAGTGGGGACTAAAGATTGTTATTTGAAAACCATGATAATAATTCAGACCCCATATGGCAGGTTTGGCCTTGAAATCTTTTCGGTCTTAATAAAATGAGGAAATTATAACCCAGTGCTATAGTTGAGCGTTAAAAAACTAATCAAACAGAGCAAGTCAACATAGATAAAAGACTATATTTATTTATGTACATCCTTATACATTTTCTCTACAGATAACAGAACTAGAGACAGTGCTTCCTTCTATATTTTACATTGTCAAACCCCATTTTAGGAGCATTTTCATATTAAATCTAGATTCTAGATCACACGTGTCATTGATTGATTTTCAATAGAAGTCACACATAGATGAATCTTCAGAAGTAACAGGGAGAGAATATCATTGGATGAGCAGGCTGATGATATACCGGCTGCACGTGCGGATGGATGCACATGTGATGTGGGCGCTGTCCGCTCAGGGCGTGGTGCTGAAATGACGTCACCTGCGGCAGGAAACACTGAGCAGCGCGCATGTCCTGAACTTCCCGCTTCAGCTTCATTCTTCTGTTTTGAAACCAAGTTTTCACCTGAAACAGAATCAAATTAGATATGAATAAATATTCAATTCCAATGTGCTTTTGAAAACTGAATCAGAAGCTTCAGGAAAAGTTATTGGATAGATTTTAAATCTGTTGAGTGTTAAACGTGGTTTCTGATTTAATTGAATCATTAGTCATAGAGATGTCATGCAAAAGAATACAAGAATTGGGAACAAATCGTTGAAAATACCTTGAGGTTTAACACACATACCTGCGTTTCAGACAGATGAAGCTTTTCTGCAATTTTCCGTCTTTGAGATGCACCGAGATATTTGTGTTTGTTGAAGGTTCTCTCCAGTCTGGAGCTCTGCTCAGAAGTGAACTTGGTTCTGACACGACGGCGCGGTCCAGATTCTCCTTCGCTGTCTTCACCGAAATCACTCTCGGACGCAGATGTGTAGCCACAACTATCTAATGTGAAAAAGGGGAGGTTAGATACAAATCTACAAATGTCATTCTAGCGTTAGACACAACATCATACTCACTCGCAGGGGAAGATGGAATCTTCTCTACTTCTCCAACAAGGTGAAATATATTTGGAGATGAATTTGAAACGGAATCCGGAAGTCTAGGAATTCCACACGTTTTGTGTGAGTCTTCCTGGTCCATGTGTTGCGCGTGGTAGCTCTGAGACAGCCACTCCACAGAGAAGATCTTGGACATGATGTTTCCTCTCACGAGAGAATCTCCTAAAATCATTTGAGCAGATGTAGTCGCTTGACTTTATGTAGGAGATGTTTCGCTCATTTGCATGAGTAAAGGTCCAGGAGGAATTATCTGATGGGCGTTGTAATTGAAGTTAATAGATGTTGCAATGGGGTTGTTCACACGTTCAGTGTAGACTACTTGTGATATCCAGGCGCCAGTGTGTCTGAGCACCCTCATGGTCCCTCAAGTACCCGAGAAGAGATGAATAATCATCCACATCATTCATTCACGATGATACAATCATCCGACGGAGACTCGTATCGTTCACTCAAGACAAGACATAATCCATTGACCGATAATCTTAAAATGAAAGACTTGTTTATTTGGGAGGATCACTGTTTTACTTACAGTCACATTATGTCTTGATCCCTATTGTTCTTGTATCTTATGTCATTCCAAGACTATATGCAGCGTTCTTGTTTATTAAATGGGCCTGTTGTTTTCATCCTCACGTGGGTGTGAAATATTCTCCTATTGCTTACACACACGATACCCAAGTATGTGATCAATGTCATGGCAACATATACATGAACTCATTTAAAGTTTTAACTTTTGCATAACTTTAAAGCAGCTCAGCATTAGTCTATAATTTAATATTAGACCAATACTCTGATTCTAGACCGAATCTCGCGTCTCTTTCGAATTACGTCAAGAATAAAAAGTTCGAAAAAAACAGAAAAGGTTATAAAAGAATATCCAGCGAAAACGTTATGATGTCCGGATTTTTTAAATGATTAATTTTATATTAAACGTCTATCTCTATGCAAAGCTCAAGACTATAGTTTGTAGAATGTAGAACACATTATCCTGTGAGACTGGAAGCTTAAAATTGCTCGAACTAAAGCAGAATGTGTGTGTCTATCTGCTTTGAAACCAATCAATATTGTATAAAGCGCAAGTCTATATAACATGAGTTGAATTTCTATATCAATGCGAGACAGAATTGGACAATACTGAAACATTTTACTGAGGTTTATTTTATAGTTGCCGATGAGTGCGCGATAATAAAACTGGACATGAATATGAAGAGTTTGGTTCCAAAATGAGTTAACTCGTGTTTTTATTGTTCATTCCAATTAATATGAATTAAACTGAAGTTGGTTTGTTTTGATTTAAGCCACAATGAGTCAAAAAATGCAGCTAACTTAAACAATATAACATGATACAAACGGAGTATTTTGAGACCAAACTCAAAATAGTTTTGCAAATGACTGATCAGTCAGAATCAAACCTCTATGTGTTAACGGGTGATCAACACTGTATCCCCTTCCATTGTATGGATCAACGTGAACACACACACACCCACAGACACCGTGGAGCCCGTCTGTGGGGATTATGTAGAGAGTGTAAACTCATCAATGGGCGACTTAATTAGGACTAATTGTTGACCATGATCTGCTCGTTAAGTGTCGTTTGAAGTGTCGCAGTGGAGACAAACACAATGGTTTCACGCACATATGAAAGCGCAGTGTGACACTTCGTGAAGGATCAATGGCTTCAGCTGGTTTGTTTAGAGTTTCTCTGGCGCCTACATTTCATTTGAATAAGACTCAGTCTCAACACATCCAACAAATAAAAAAGTCCAACTTTTTAGCATAAAGAACTTAACGCTTTGAGGTTAGCAGAAAGCATTCTGTATTTCTGTGACCGAAGCACTTGTTGGACGCTATAATGCCTTTCTTATATCAAATGCTCTATTTTCCTTTTATATTTTCAATGGAAAGACTATTTGATTCATGATATTTATGGCTTGTAAGTTCTCTAGGGGAAACCTTTATGTTTTGTATCAGGCTTTTATTGGAACATACAGCGCTTCATTTCATGATTATAATATAAAACACAATAGTCGAAACTCCTTTTTAAATATAATTTAAGGATGTTCAACTATTTTGTTTCTTTTAATAAATCGTGCAAGCTAATAAAATATATTCGCAGTGTGTGTTTAGAAAACACCCAAACCCTCGCTCGAGTTTTGTGCATTATAACAGAGTATCTGTAAAAGTCAAAGGGAATTGATTGAGATAAAACCTCTTTTGAAGAAGTTGCGCAATGTGGAGACTTCAGATCTGATCCACTTCAAAACGCACTTTCAGACGGTCTGAACTTTAACCTCTCACAGTTCACCTTGAACACATGACCAGTAGACAAACTTTGCAATAAAACATTAGAACTTTATTTCTCACAATAAATAAACTCTTATTTATAATTAAACATTTTCACTTGACTGTATTCTATACAAAGCGTTGAACTGTACATATATTGCACACTGAATGTGATGTAAGTGTTTTAATGGAAAGATGTCAGTAATAATGTTGAGGCATCATCATGTGATGATGTGGAATCCTCTGTTGTGCAGGGATCTGATGATGCATCACATGTCCATTGAGCGCTTGTGCAGGAAACTGAAAGCGTTGTCTGTCGTAACAGTGATACTGGACCACCGGGTGCACGTGAGACAGAAGCATCTGCGGCAGAGCTGGGAGAAAATAATCCGCCTGCATCTCCTGCACTTCACGCTTTAACTTCATCCGACGGTTCTGGAACCAGGTTCTGACCTGAAACAGAAAACAACGCAATGTCAAAATATGTTTTAAACAAACGAAATTCACTGCCGTAAGGGAAGGAGTGTATCTCACCTGTGTTTCGGATAGATTCAGCTTAAGCGCTGTTTTTATTCTCTCTCCTGCGTCCAAGTATTTGTGCTTGTTGAAGATTTTCTCGAGCTTGTCGATCTGTTCTGGAGTGAATTTGGTTCGGATTCGGCGCTGTACGGCCTCGTTTCCCAGCTCGTGTCCATCTTCAACAGATGCGCATTCGGAGGCGGCCGCTTCGCTCTCGTATCCTGAAGAGTATCCGCTGTTCTCTGAAACTGAACACAATAAAGAGTTAAATCACTGCCCATCTTTGTTCATTTAAATGTACACGAGTAAGCAATGCGCATGAGGTTGATGGTGAAAATACTTACTGCTTGGAGACGAACAGTGTCTTGGCACAACGGGAACAAGCGCTTCTTTTGGCACGCTGGTGGCCTCTGGTTTCTGCTCAACTTTGGCGACCTTTGGTTTAGGCTGTAGGTAAACCTTGTCGTAGTATGTTGGAGGTCTAGGTTGAGCCAAACAGGGCACGTGAGGCCTTTGGAGCTTCTTCTCCGGCTCTGGAACGGCATCGTGAAAGCTTTGGGAGAGCCAGTCCACAGAAAAGTTCTTCACCATGATTGCTGTCTGTTTCACAGTCACGTCAACGCGAGTGTTTCTTATCCGAGTACAATCCAAGAGTGTCTACCAGGCCGCCTGAAGGGATCCCTAATATATAGGCCGTGTCAGGAGCGCATTAACATATGCATGGTGTGTTAACGCCTGATCGATTGTCAATCATTAGGCCTAATGGGTCGTTATTGAAGTCTCTACATATCCTGTGATTGTGTGAAAGCCTGGCGCCAGCTTGTCTGTGAGAACCTCTGTCGCATCCAGCTGTCTGCATCCTCTCCAAACAATGATGCAGCGTCCGAACAACTGGGTCCAGCATGGCGCATTCATGTTGAAAATGGCGTCGGGCTAACGAAAACTAAAATCTTTAATGGACAAACAAGTAAAAACTCAACTTGTATTGAACAGCGTCAATTTTAAGAACAGTAAAATGTGAAATATTCAGCAACAACAAACAAAATGGCAATTCGTAACAGGTTTTATACATTTTTATTTAGTCCAACAACAGACTTGGGAGCCACATAATTGACCGACGCAATGTGGTTTCTGTAATATATGTGGACGCATAAAGACAATAGAAAGTCAAATGGTGATGTATGAAGACATCCTGATGCCCGGGGAGTCTGTGGCGCCAGCGGCCCATCACACGAGCGTTTGGTGCGTTCTGCAAACATCGCGGATCAAAGGAGTTACAGTAGCAACACAATTAACTCTGATTGACCTGCAGTTAAAATGCTAATTCACACCCGGAGCAGCACAAACTCAAATCAACCCATGAAAACCACATCCAATTTCACACGATTATGTCCGAGTACATATATTAATAAGGTCATTTCTTTATTATAATCTAAATGTTTTACTTCAACACACATTCAGCTTTGACAATAAACTATTACAATCAAAATAGAGGCTGAAACCATGCAAGGGTTTTTAATGCAATGATGTAAATAAAATCAAAGTCCCTCTAGTGATTGGATAAATTCATTTAGATTTCACGTGTGAACCGAAGATAAAGTGATTGTTCGTGATAAATGTAAAGAATGTGTGTGTGTGATGAGAAGTGTTTCTCTGGTCTTTATCTGAATGTGAATCTCTTTGGAGAGACTCAAAGGATCGTTTAGCTGGACAATGAAGATCACTGCATGTTTATCACTGATCTATCGAGCAGCGGGACTTGAGCTCTTTCTCTCCCCATTAAAGTCTTTATCTCAGGCGCTTTGATCCCGACACAATACAATCCCGCGCGTCCACTGGAACATCACTGAACTGCATATCTCCATGAACATAGAATCTATCATAAGAAACACGTATATTTACGTGACATCACATGAAACCATTGCTCTGACAGAGTGAAAACATCTGGTTAAACCTCTTAAATCACAATCACGCTTAAAGTCATATTCTAATACCATCGCATTGTGCTATCGAGTAAAAGAACACATGCACAAGATCAGTCAAAAATCCACTGCTGAAATAATGGGATTATAACACATATAGTCCTATTAAGCGAAAATAACTACGGGTAGATGTTAACAAAAGCTTTACAATATGTATCTTGACAAAGTTGTTGAGATGTTTGAAAAGTTTTCAATTTATACTGTTTAATAGTTTGACTAAAGAGTTCACAAACGTTAGGATTTATAGTGTTTGCAGTAACATGTGACAACATGCCCTGTGGCAGTAAATGGGGTTTTTATCTAAGCAATAACAGGGGAATTATCTATAGCTGTTTAATAAAGAAGGTTTGTGCATCAACAGAAATCGATTAAGAAAACATTAACAGAGGTCTGTTTATTACAAAAAAACACTGAAGAAAGTCAAATCATAACAAATGTAGTAAACACAGACAATTTGTGTAACCAAACAAAAATGTCAATCATGTGCACACACTTTACACATGTATCATGCCCATCTATTTAATGGATGCAATTCATTCGTAATCCTGCAAACGTGTGAAATGTTTTAACAGCTGTCCTTATAAAGCTCTTCTGAAACCACAAATATTTATTATGACTGAATCAATGTAACTACACGAGCAACAGAAGACTTTAGAAAGAATCAAATCAAATATGAACCAAGTTCTCTGTCAAATGTTAATTGATCTTTTAAAGACAAAAAGTGTCCCATATTCTAGCCGTTTGTAAATGTCTGATGGATTCAACTTTATGCAAACGCTTGACAATTGTGTTTAAATCTACTGACAATTGATTTGTTTAAGCAGGACAGTTTGATCCTAACTCTGAAAAGCTTCCCTCATCACAGACTCATATAAACCTTAACATAATTCACTATCTCGAACTAATTTAAATGATCAATAAATATCACCTATATAACTAGACTGCTTTATTGTCTGTGTATCTGTGAGATACATCCCAACCCCTGAGACCGCTGGTGGTCATGTGTCCTCATGAGAGTTTAAAGAGAGAAAGGACTTCCTCTTCATCTGCCATCACATCAGAGTTCAGACGGACCCCTCCGGACGCTCACTGAAATGATGCTTTTACCCTGCGCAGCGTGTCCTGGACCCTGCGGCCATGCCGATCGCTGGCCATCTGGTTAAAGTTGACATCGTTGTCAGAGGCGAGGACGGAGACGTCACATTCACCGAGTCGGGCGAAGCGTCCACGCAGGTACGACTGCAGCTCCAGGTCCGGAGTGTAAGAATAAAGTTTCTCTTGGAACGCGTGAACTTGACTAACAACACGTGCGATGTTCCTGTGAGGACAGACGACAACATTAACTCAATGTCTTTAATAGGGTTTCTCCTCTTTAAATGTGTGTGTGTCATGAATCTTAATGTTGTGAGCTACAGATGTACAACAATCAGCTGTGTGTTCAGCTCCTGAGGGCATCAAGCCAAACCAGAAATCTGCCTTCTACACCAGCCCTACAGCCCCTGGCACAAACCCACCGCAGATTCTTCCAAATCATACACCATCTGCCACACGCACACACACACACACACACACACACACACACACACACACACACACACACACACACACACACACACACACACACACACACACACACACACACACACACACACACACACACACACACACACACACACACACACACACACACACACACACACACGGACACACACACACGCTTCAACATATCAGCATGTAGAGCCACCAGCTGCATCATTACCAACACACCTGATTCACCCTGACCTATGACCTTCACAGATGTCTCTACAGTGTGTGTGTGTGTTCATGGTGATTTTAACGTTTGCGTTTTCAGATTTATCCACTCTGGGACCCGGTTAAAAAAAGATCGGTTTCAGGCTCCCAAAACGCCAGATCTGAATACAGCTAAACGTGTCTCAGTGTGGATGGGCTCTTAAAGGTGTCATGATTTACTGTGAATGCCTGACCTCAGTTTGGTCCATTTGTGTGATCCGCTGGTGGTGGTGAACGAGCCGATCTCAAGCTGCTGCAGGTGCATGGCCAGGATATGAGGCGCAGGTAAAGTGGGTGGAGCTCTCGTCTGCCGTCCCTCCATCAGACACAGATTATCACTCTTCAGAAACACCTGCAGAGCGTATGACACATTCATCCAACCCATCTGAGATCAGCTTGAAACAGAATTGTTCCTCGAGTAATATGAATTAGGTACAGTTTATAGTTAAACTATCTGAGACGTTCATGTCTTTTTCAGATTTCCTACAGAAGTCACCTGCACGGCCCTGAGCTCCTCCAGAACCGGACACACTTTCAGCGGAAGAAACTTCCAGCCCTGAGCATTAAACACAAGAGATGAAATTCTGATGACAATTAACACGACTCCTTCCTCATGCAATTTCATTTCACGCTTACGATGAATGTTGTTTTGTTTCTGCACACAATGCAGAATGATAATGGAGTCTATATTTAATCTGCATTAAACTGATGTGTTATTAACAATTCAGCTGCTGGAGCTGACAGATAACGTACAACAAATATAGTTCATTATTCTTTTCTTACCGGTAATTGTCTCACAATCACATTCTCCAGACCTGACAAAATCTGCACGGCTGTGGCGAAGTTTCTCATCTCGTAGCAAAACTTTCCGATGGCAAGAAATCGAGCGAGCAAAGCAGTCTGAGCCTAAAACAATAAAACACAACTGTACACCTGCTACTGCCAAAACCATTTTCTGTCTTTTACCTTTGTTTTCAGTTTATAATAAAACGTGATTCTTCATGATTACAGACGATGTAGAGACAGTGTCACATCTCATTTCAAGTTGATATGATATGACTCAAATCATAAAGAACCACGATGCCTTTACAGTAAATAACCAGATTGAATTTATAAAGGTGTGAAAATATAAAGCGCAGAATCACCTTGACAGAGTCACAGATGACCAGTTCAGCAGAAACCCAGTTGGAGACGCAGTCAGTGTATCTGAGGAGAGTCTGAAGAGGATCTGCGTTCACGAACACACTGCTGCCCTCTACAGACACACACCTGACACACAACACAACACACAACGCTACAGTGGTTATATTACCATCTGGCAACTTAAACAGTCGTGCTTCAGAGGATTTGACAACAGACAAGCAGAAACTCACCTGGAAATGTTTCCAGATTTCTCCTTCACTCCGTGTGCTCTTGACTTCAGAAAATGAACCGGATGACAATCCTGAAATATTTCCTGCATAAATAACAGAACATGAGAGAAAAGTAGGGTTATGTGACACATGACATGTGAATCAATGTGTAAGAGAGAGAGAGAGAGATGCTGATATACTTTTATTTTGATCTTAATCTGTATTTAATGCTCTTATAAATGTTTGTCAAGAGTCACGCTGTCATGAATGGTTTACTTATGTTTGCAATGATACAGCGATGCATTATGGGATTGGAGGTGTTGACCTGCTCCAGTAAGGTGAGTTGTTGTGCGGTGTGTAGCGCTGCGTGTTCAGTCTGACTGAAGGTCAGCGTCTCGTCTGATCTCATGAATGACACATCACAGGGTCGAGGTAGAGCTGCGGCGATGGAGAACGTCTGATCTGTCTGAGGCTCCGGTACACGTGACAAACGGCGATGGAAGATCTGCAAACACCGCACATGTGAGACGCACCCAAAGAATTCTATGGATATGTTCACAGCGGATGTGCACACACCTGTCGAGCGGTGTCTTCCATGAGTGATTTCCTACACAGGGAGTTCACGTCCTCATATTCTGAAGTGCTGACGGAGGCGTCGCCCGCACAGACACGCCTCTTCCTGGGTGTGGCCTGGAGCATGGAGAGCAAACGTTCTCCTCGACTGTGGACAGGAGCTACCTGAGGACACAACACAGAGATTTATCTCACATGTACTGAGAGTCGGCACAGAATGATACTCTTCATATTCAATCACCTTAGAGGTCAGAAAACTCTCCAGAGTCTGAAGGAGACGAGACCTGGAGCAGAAGTCCAGTGACAGAGCGTCTTCCATCCACATGTGTAATAAATCCACAGTCCTCTGATGAACTTTCACACAGTCTGACGTCTGATCTTCTGTTACTCTGAATATAAATCAACAGAAGAATATCAGTACATGACACGACAGCGATGGACTAAAATGTTTCAATGAGGTGTTTCAAAACCACACTTCTATCTATTGCTGTGACCTCTGACAGTATTTTAATGTTGAATAAGTGTTTGTGTCAGTATTCAGACCCCAGCGAGCTGTTATATTTGTCCATGAGAAACTCCAGGAGCTCTTCAGGTGTGCAGAAGTAGCGGAACGTGTAGAAAAACTGTCGGATGTATCCCTCGATATGAGCTTTCCTGTGAACATCACAACAATGACGTTTATAAACATAACAGAAAATCGCAAATGTCCCGTGAGAGGTTCACACACCTGGCGTACAGGTAAGCCATCAGACCCGTGACTGAGGCCGTCACGAGCGGGCAGTATTCATCCCGCCGCTGCTCACATAGAAAACTCAAAACCGCCGGAGCATCAGAGGACTGAAGAACTGAAGATCGGCAAACAGCCAGAGACGGCAGGAGAGAGAGAGACAAACCCCACTGATCCACCCATAACACCTACAAACACACATCAGACATTACACTCATCAAATCACAGACCCCATCACCTTACCGCTTTACTTCAACGCCAGCGATGTGATTAATAAATAAATGCATTGATAATACAAATGTAGGGTGTTTAGGGATTCAACCAAGTGAAAATAAACATCTGAATGTAGAAAATTCATGCATAGATGTGTTTAGAGAGAAATGAAGCATTGACACACCTGAAGATATTTCTTCACAGAATATAGAAACTGAACTTTATCTCTCAGCTCATCGAACTGCAGCTTTACTTTAGACATCATCAACTTTGTGTCTGAACCTACAAAAACAGAAACACGGGCTAAAAACAAACATCACGTCACACGGCACATCATCGTATCAAACACACCTTTATTTCTTCTCTCCTGGAGTGTCAGTTTGTGATAGAAGTTTCTGGTCTTTTTCAGATGTCTACTTTCAATAAGCAACTGCTGCTGAAGCTCCTGAAAAAAACACAAAGATTAAAACTCTAGAAGCGCAAAACTGCTGCGTTCACAAGCTGAAACTAGGAATCACCATTATAAATGGTGCATGGCGTTTTCCAGAAGACTCAAGCTGCTCGTGAGCAGATCAATGACTGTCTGAGGTGATTCTCTGTGTGTTATGAATATTCTCTGTTAGTATTGACAAGTGGGTAAACTCTCTGCATCCGTCACTATGGTAACAGAGATTGATGTTTGATGCTTTGAAGTGGACAGCAGAGACCGGTGTGACACCTTAGGTCATAAAAACACCTTTACACCATCATCAAACAACCACGCACACACAGACACACGCACAGACATAACCCACACACACACACACACACACACACACACACACACACACACACACACACACACACACACACACACACACACACACACACACACACACACACACACACACACACACACACACACACACACACACACACACACACACACACACACACACACACACATGCACACAAACACACGCCCCCACACACACCATATGTAACACACTACTATGATAACATATAACAACACTCTCAGTATGTGATGATTCTACTCAAATGAAATGACACGTGTGTGTGTGTGTGTGTGTGTGTGTGTGTGTGTGTGTATGTATATGTGGGTCATTCATTGATGTGCGTGATTTATATGAACAGAAATGAAGGCTGTACCTGCTCAGACTCATGACATGTGGCTCCTTTCAGTACAGTTAGCATTAAATAAAACAGGACAAGTTACACACCACACACACTCACACACAAACACTCAAACTAGAATGTTATCTATAGTATACTGTAGCGTTTACCTAAAACATACTACAAGAGTAGTTCTTAATAAGTAAAACTTACTACAGTTTACTATAAATTGAGGGGAGAATGTTTGTATTGTACGTGTATGAAGCGTACCTGTGATTTATCCTCTAGAGAGGGAGATTCACAGTGACCGCAGAGTTTCTGAGCATAAATAAACACGTCCGGACTGAAGCTGTCCTCTCCGTACAGAGCCAGAGCCCAGCCGGGGTCGTGCGGGGGGATCCAGGGGTCCATGGAGACAGAGAGGGTCCGCTCACCTATTCTGTCATACCCAGGAGCCTGTGACATCACAGTTTCGTCTCGCTCACTTTCTTTGACTGTCCCTGTGGGTTTTGAGTTGATTTTGAGTTGTGTTTTGATCTCCAGCACGTTTTCTTCTGGTGCTGCTGGTGAATATGAAGGCAGAGGTGAGCGCTGGTCACGTCCCTCACTGGAATGACAGAGAGAGAGAGAGAGAGAGAGAGAGAGAGAGAGAGAGAGAGAGAGAGAGAGAGAGAGAGAGAGAGAGAGAGAGAGAGAGAGAGAGAGAGAGAGAGAGAGAGAGAGAGAGAGAGAGAGAGAGAGAGAGAGAGAGAGAGAGAGAGAGAGAGAGAGAGAGAGAGAGAGAGAGAGAGAGAGAGAGAGAGAGAGAGAGAGAGAGAGAGAGAGAGAGAGAGAGAGAGAGAGAGAGAGAGAGAGAGAGAGAGAGAGAGAGAGAGAGAGAGAGAGAGAGAGAGAGAGAGAGAGAGAGAGAGAGAGAGAGAGAGAGAGAGAGAGAGAGAGAGAGAGAGAGAGAGAGAGAGAGAGAGAGAGAGAGAGAGAGAGAGAGAGAGAGAGAGAGAGAGAGAGAGAGAGAGAGAGAGAGAGAGAGAGAGAGAGAGAGAGAGAGAGAGAGAGAGAGAGAGAGAGAGAGAGAGAGAGAGAGAGAGAGAGAGAGAGAGAGAGAGAGAGAGACAGAGAGAGACACAGAGAGAGAGAGAGAGAGAGAGAGAGAGAGAGAGAGAGAGAGAGAGAGAGAGAGAGAGAGAGAGAGAGAGAGAGAGAGAGAGAGAGAGAGAGAGAGAGAGAGAGAGAGAGAGAGAGAGAGAGAGAGAGAGAGAGAGAGAGAGAGAGAGAGAGAGAGAGAGAGAGAGAGAGAGAGAGAGAGAGAGAGAGAGAGAGAGAGAGAGAGAGAGAGAGAGAGAGAGAGAGAGAGAGAGAGAGAGAGAGAGAGAGAGAGAGAGAGAGAGAGAGAGAGAGAGAGAGAGAGAGAGAGAGAGAGAGAGAGAGAGAGAGAGAGAGAGAGAGAGAGAGAGAGAGAGAGAGAGAGAGAGAGAGAGAGAGAGAGAGAGAGAGAGAGAGAGAGAGAGAGAGAGAGAGAGAGAGAGAGAGATAGACAGAAAGAGAGACAGAGAGAGACATAGAGAGACACAGAGAGAGACAGAGAGACAGAGAGAGAAGAGAGAGAGAGAGAGAGAGAGAGAGAGAGAGAGAGAGAGAGAGAGAGAGAGAGAGAGAGAGAGAGAGAGAGAGAGAGAGAGAGAGAGAGAGAGAGAGAGAAGAAGAGAGAGACAGAGAGAGACAAGAGAGAGAGAGAGAGAGAGAGAGAGAGAGAGAGAGAGAGAGAGAGAGAGACAGAGAGAGAGAGAGAGAGAGACAGAGAGAGAGAGAGAGACAGACAGAGACAGACAGAGATACATGACTTATTTCCTTTATCCGTTCCTCTCTCTCTCATAAACATAAAAATAAAGTGACAAAGAAAAGAGTGAATATTTAACATCATGTCAATAAGCTGAAGTGTTCACGAGAAAGACAAGTGTTACAGGTGTCTTCTGTTAAATAAAAGCTGCTTGTATTCAAGTGAACATCCTGTAAGTGTCAGAACTGAAGTCGTCCTTGTTACTGAAATGAAGCTGTTATTGACACCAGGCTCAGCGGATCTGATAGGTTGAACATCGCCTCCACAGAAGAATATCAACGACTACTTCAAGCCCCGCCCACTGGTAAGCAAATGACATGAGCCATGTCCCACTCCCGCTTTTGTGATGATTGACAAACTGGTAACCATAGCAACACATTTTTCGGCTAAAGATGTTGTGTTTATGCTAAATGTTAAATTGATTTTTAATTTCCTTATCCCTTTGAGAATCAATAATTGACAAATAATTGATTAATCATTATTGCTTGAAACAAGAAAAAACTCATTTAACTAGATCAACATAAATCGTGTTGTATGAGAGTTTAGATTGTAAAACAAGATGAAAAGATGATTAAGTCAGTTATTATTATCATTTTCTAATGTTCTTTTTTTAACGTGTAGATAAAAAAGGACCAAACGGACTAACAGAAACTATATGATAATGTGATCTAGTAAATACAGTTTCTCAAAATCATGAGTTCAGATCTCCTTCTTCTTCTTTAGATTGGCAGTACCTGCACTGATCTGCCGCATCATCTCTCTCCACACAGACACGGCTCTGACAGCATGTGAGCCGTCAGGAGAAAGACCCTATTGTGTCTCACAACAACACACAACAACAACAACGCCGCCTGGCATCTTCATGTGACGCCCTACGGCCTGGAGACCCAGAGGAGAAACATTGAAACTCCTGATGATGAACTCGTGTTCTCTTCATCTGTTTGGACAGAGACCCGCGTGGAGGAGACAGAGAGCTGAAGCTTCCTTTAAAATGATTCTGCTCTGTGTGTTGAGACGATATCACGTGACTTAAATTATTTAAAGCTATATGTTGTCTTACAAACCGCATTCAAATGTGAATATTGTGTTTTCTACTGTATACTGATGGGTAGGTTTGGACTGAAATGTCGTCTGGTGTCTGATAAATCCAGCATCACACCTAAAGGAACAATTCGCCCAAAAATAAAGATCCTGACATTTGAGTTATTACAAATTTATATACATTTCTTTGTTTGGTTGAAGAGAAAGAAAGTTTAGATGAATGCTTGTAAGCAAACAGTTCTTGGACCCCATTGACTCCCATAGTAGGAAACATTACAATGGAAAACAAAAGTGCTTCAGAACTGTTTGCTGTCCGACATTCTTCAAAATCTGAACAAAGACAATTACAAAGAACATTTTCCTACTATGGTAGTCAATGGGGTCCAAGAACTTTTTGGTCACAAGCATTCTTCGAATTCTTCTGAATGTTCATCAGAACAAAGACATTTATAAAGATTTGGAACGACTCGAAGGATTCTTTTTAGGTGAATATTGATAACTTCTGCAGTTTAGGCAGAATAACTGAAAGTATGTTAAACTTCAGCATGGATGTAAAATGCACCTATTAAACTAGAAGAGAAAAAAGACTTGATGCTGGAAAAACACAACACCAACCGCACAGCACAAGAGATTCACTGTAGAAACGTCATAGCAGCATATCTCAGAACACCTTAGAAACACCCTAGCAACCGCACAGCACAAGAGAATCACCATTGAAACGTCATAGCAGCATAACTCAGAACACCTTAGCAACACCCTAGTAACCGCACATCACACAAGAATCACCGTAGAAACGTCATAGCAGCATCCCTCAGAACACCTTAGCAACACCCTAGCAACCGCACAGCACAAGAGAATCATCATAGAAACGTCACAGCAGCATCACTCAGAACACATTTTCAACCACCCGTAACAACTGAGCATCTGCACACACGATCACAACTGATATTCTTCAGAAAATAACAAAACCCAGTTTATATGTGGAGTTTTCCTCAAGTATATTTTAGATGAGACCAAGGTGAAATAATGAGATGTGCTGATGATACTCACAGATGATGAATGAGACGATATAACACACACAACAGCTCCGGATCCCAGAACACATCTCTGAACTTCTCATTTACTGCACCGCAAAACCTCTCAAACTGAAGGGTCTTCAAAGAACAGATGTACTCCGCTACAAAGACACAAGAAATCACACGACTGGTGTTCGAAAGTTTCCATTTATAAATCAGATTGAGATCAATAAACGGGAGTGTGACCTTCATAACATGATCTGAGTGTGTAAAGACAGTTTTAAGACGTGATGTTTGAATGGCCTACCCACGGCCAGATCTTCAGATCCATTCTCCACATCCCCATCACAGATAAACCGATGTCTGAGTAGATGTGTGATCTGTTGTATACACGAGGATCTCTGAGAGGTCACAGATTGAGTTTCAGGATGAACTTTAGCATTTCTTCTTTCAGGAGACACTGAAGATTCTCTGTTAATATCACAGTCACTTTTATTCTTCATACTGTCATCTGATTTCTTGTTTAATCGCCCTTCATTTAGTGATTCCTGGCCTGTGATTGGCTGAAGCACAGCGATGTGAACAGGAAGTAGTGTTAGATGTCCCATCAGAGGGTCCTGCTGTAACAGGAAATTGTTACCAATCCCACAAATACACGTCAGAGTGGATAAATCTGGCTGAACATCAGAAGTTTGAAGAGTCGCTGGAGAATTCTGAAGAGTTTTACTGCTGGATGAGGAGAAATCTTTATCACGTCCACCGTCCACAACATCTCTCTCCTCCCGTTGCTCTGTCAGAATATTCTCAAACCTTCAAAAAATGGAAAAATGAACACAGATGAACACAATGCTTTTAAAACAGGCCTCCCATCATCTCTAATACTGTTAGAGACCACACAATAACATCTCAGTCTTAAGGTGAGGTGCCACGGTGTTTCTTTACAATATTAAACGTGTGTTCCAGATGATACAAATCATTTTTGTATTTTTGATTTACTTGATTTAAAAACACTAGTAGAAACTATAAATACAGAAATGGGCAAATAAAAAGATGGTTTGATAGTAATAAATTATCATAAAACACAACTTAAAAGTAAATTTAAAAAGGTTATTTTTAAAAAGTACACAAGAGCAGATTCAGGTTGATGGCTTAGTCCTGGAATGAGTTACTGAAAATCAGTTTCTCTGTGTCAGGGTTCTGCCACTGGGTGTCAGGTTTTTCTAGTCTTAGGGCAGGATCTTGACAGTACCACGTCTTTTGTGTGGAGAGAAACACATTATTGTCGGTCGGTCTCGTCTTTGCCCCACCCCTCTCATTCTCTCATTAGCTTCCCTTTAGTGTTTCAGTCCCCACACCTGCCTTGAACATATTAACGTTGGCACTACTTTACAGAGTTTTTGTATTCTGTTTGTGGAGTGAAGTTGTGGAATAGATTAAGTCCGGCGATCAAGCAATGTCCAAGTATTATCCAGTTTAAAAAGAGGTACAAAGATATGATCTTTACGAGGTATAGGGAGGAAGAAGGGTTTTGATAATACCTAGAATATCTAAATCCACCAAAGGGGGTCGAGCTTTCTCATACGTAGCACCTAAACTCTGGAATAACCATCCTGATATTATTCCAGGATCAGACACACTCGCCCAATTTAAATCTAGATTAATCTTTTCAGGCAAGCATTCACTTAATGCAAATATGCTAAATAAACCACCAGGAGATGCTGACATCAGATATTATTTACCAGAATCATTTAATTTACTATATAAAACACCATGTAGCGTGTTTTACCCTTTTTTGGGGTTTTTATATTTCCCCTGTAAAGCTGCTTTGGAACAATGCAAATTGTGAAAAGCGCTAATATAAATGAAGTTGAATTTAATTTTGACAAGGTGTCTTCACCAATTCATTTGTATATTTATTTATTGATTGTTTATTTTATTTTTATTTCTTTATTTTTCGGTTTTGGCTGTTTGATTGATTGTTTTGTTTGGTTTAGTTTTTGACATTCTTCTGTAAATGGAGCGTGTTACATCCGCTTTAATGTTCTGTACGAGAGAAGTGATGTGAAGGATAACCAGAGAAGCAGCAGCTGATTTAAGGCAAGTCAAAAACTCGAGGTCTTTCTTTACATGGAGTATACTGCATTAGTTGTCTTTTGAGGCACACTGAGCGTTCTTCACACATGCCAACAGCAGTTATGAGGCAACATCAATGAAAAACATGCTCATGAAAGTTTAGTTTTTGGAGCAGACCTGACAGAGTCAGTCAGTTGTTCTGTAAAGACGGAGCGCTCAGATTGATGGTCAGTTTGGAGGGTGTTTGGGGTCAGAACTATGGGACTGAAGTGTGTAGCAGGAGATGTGAAGGCCTCTGGCAGTGTGATGTTATGACGAGGAACCGGACCAGTTACAGGAGCCATCCGGCCTTCACTGACCAATGAGACAAAACCTGCGAGAAACACAAACACCTCAATAACAAACAAAGACTTCACCTAAGGATGAGGAGACAAGACTCTCACCTGTCTGATCTTCTCCCAAGTGTGGATCAGATGTGTTTTCAGCACACTCAGGAGAAGATGTTTGATCTCTACACCCAACCAACGCCTTCAATGAAAACACAAACCAGCTGACAGCTCTTCATGCATTAACACAACAAGGATCAAATCAAACATTCCCCCTGATGATCTACACAGAGGAAAAGGTTCTTGCTCACGAGTTTCTCTTTTATAGCTCATGAGATTTGATGAGTTCTCAGTTGGGTTTCATTGAAGTATCAATATAAGTCTCAGATTGTTGCTCAGGAGAAATACATAGAAAAACAAACGAGACTGTAAGTGTTCCAAAAATGATGAAGAGTATGGAGGTGTAAAGAAAGAAATCATCTGGATTTGAGTAAATGTCATGAGAAATGTTTGAGTTGATATTGAGATCTTCACTAATAGTCACTTTTGATTGCAAACGAGACAAATTTGAGCTCAGATTGACACATTGTGTCTTTCAGGAGAAATATATGAGACACACATGAGACTGAAAACAAACGTTTCCATTTGATGGAATGATGTCTTCAGATCTGAATCTTCAGGGATGCTATGACATACCTGCTGTAATCTGCGGATGAGCTCCATCCAAACCATCTCTGCATCCGTTCCCTGACGGGCGAGGTAGTCACGGCAACACTGAAACATCAGTTAACAGAGCGGATGTGAAAACTATTCCTGCCTTAACACAAATGAAGGATGGTGTTTTAAAGACAAGCACCTTTTTCACGGTTTCAATGGACGGTCGTTCCACCGGAGCTTTTCTGGCCATCTCCAGCAGAAGTCTCTTGAGTTTTCTTGGCATGGCCAGCTTTTGATTCGGAGACAAATGAAACTTTGCTGTGGTCCAGAGGATGGCTGCCACCCCATACACGCACGCCTAAAGACAACTTACAGTAAAACACACATTTATACGAATCAATCCAGAGCGATTACCTTAAAGACAAACCTTTTCTGTCACAATTCCGTGTGCTTGAAATTCAGGAGCCATGAAAAACACGTCACAGGAGGCTGTGCAGAAGAAAATGAAATGAAAATTTGAATATACAATATAAAATTTACATCAAGTTATCCTTTATGAAGCATTTATAAACGTGTTCATTAATGACTAATAAGTCATTTACAAATGCATTATAAAGCAGTTATAACCGCATGAATAAAAAGGGGGATTCTAACGAAATACCTGTCAAATAGTGAACAGGTATAAAAAACAACACAACACTCTACAGTGTCCAGTATGACTGACTATATTAGAAACAACATCAAGATAATAATCAATATGCTTTCCAGTCAAATAAATACTGAATAAATAGATTTATTAAGCATTTATAACATGTGAGTTAAACATGGCTCACTATTTGGCAGGTATTTCGTAAGAATCCCTCTGCACTTATAACTGTTTCATATTGCATTTGTTAATGACTTAATGAACACATTCATAAGTGCTTCATAAAGGGTACCTTAATGTCAAGTGTTACCCAAAGCTCTAATTCAAATAAACACACACACATATTCCACAACAGCTACTGCTTCCCTAAAGATAGGATCTGTTGCTATGGTAACCAGCTGTACCTGTGTTTTTAGGTCTCATGAACAGCATCTCTCCTTCACAGGTCACAAACACAGAGTCCAGGCACAGGTCATCTGATCATACAAAGAAGAGGTATTACTTTCTCAAATACATAAACAAACAAACACAGCATCAATTCTGAATAAATCATTTTGATTTTGGTTCAAATTCATTTGAATGGATAAAGAAATATTTGAAGAGTTTATTTCCAAAAAGAGACTTCAAAATGTTCAAAAATCATGTTTGTTAATAATTAATATCAGTCAAACTGCAGTTGGTTTGTTTTGATTTAAGCCATAATAACTCAAAATAAATACAGCAAACTAACACAAAAAAACATGATTTTTTAATCTCTTCTTTGAAAGAAACTCTAAATTTCTACAGTAAATAGTCACTTTTTAAAGTTAAATGTCAACCTTATACTTATGTGACCAAACCACAAGCAGAGACAGGTGGTGAGGGTGTAGATGTGTCACCTGGCAGGTCGGTGTAGGTCTGAAGTGTTGTGAGACACATGTGGCATAAAGCCCAGAGCTCATTCACAGAGAACGGCTCAGAAGACTGTGAGAGAACATCTCGCAATGACATCCACTGAGAAACACACACAACCAAATAACACACAAGAGACACGGAGACTTCTGTTGGCATTGTCTTCTGATTGAATGTTTTCATTACAAATGTCATCCAAATCAGAATCGAATGTGAATGGATCAATGTGAGATGCGTTGTATGACATCTGATCATCGTTTTCAAGTGTTTTACCTCGTTCTGAAACTCTACATTGAAACACATCATACTTCTGCTCATGTGGTTTGAACCAGCGCAGCGATCTGCGTCCTCACGGGTTTCCTCGTCTACAGCGTGATGGGTCTGCAGTGTGTCGGGTGGTTCAGGCGTGAGGTCTGATTCCTCTCGTTCTGAATCTGAAGTCTTAACCTCTTTCTTCAGCGCGACCCGATGCGGTCGGCCGTTCCAGCCCGTCGCTGCGTTCTCCTCCTCTGTGATGTCCGAGAGATCCGCCATCATCATACTGATGGGTGTGTACGGAGGAGGAGAGAACGCCGGAGGGTTGTTGGAGTCGGGCACGGAGCAGGAGCGGTTGAGGGCTCTCTTCGCTCTCCCTGACCTCCTCCTGTGGACCGGTGAGCTGTTCTGAGACCTGCTGTCTTCAGTTGACCCTCCGGACCACGGAGAGCCTTTAGAGATCACAGCTCTGCGTCTCACCGGCAGCTCTTCCCCATCGCACGAATCAGACGAGAAGTTTCGGATCATCAAGGCGTCAGCACTCTGATTCTCTACAGAGTTTGATCTTGAGCTATGGTGTTCCACAAACGGCTCACTGGATTTCTCCCATCCGTCTGTCAACGGGCAGAGAAACAGCATTGTTTATTACACACGCAACAAATGCTGTGAAACGCAACATGACCCATGAACACAGAGACCTTGAAAGACTGACTCTATGGACAGAACCCTTCGGCCGATGGCAGAGAGACTCCGACAGACGGATGCGGGCGAGATGCTACCGAGCACAACCTCCGCCTGTGACATCACATCCTGTCCAAACAACACAATTACAAGATATGCAATTACTCCTGATTCAACTCTCTTGTTCATCATGTCATGCAAAGGAAGATGAATGAAGTATTAATGTGTTGTCTGTTCAGTCGTGGTCTGAATTCAACCCCTGTTAGTTCAACGTGAATTCCAGTTACAATTCTTTCTAGTGATTATTCACACGCATGTGAGACAGCAGTCGGGAAAATATCAAGAAATCTGTCTGTCACACTATCTGAAATACACGGGTGTTAGAAAAGCATTATTGTTTTTTCTGTACAGTGCACTAGCTATGAATAACCACAAGGGGGTGCTAAAGGGCCCTCATTATTTTAAGAGACAATGTTTTGTCTCATAAAAGTGATCTTTTTTTGTAAGGCGTGTTTGTAAAATCTACTTAAATGTCTTCATTTGACTAAAGCCTAGACCGGACCTAATCCCTGTCTGGGAAACCGCCCTTGGAATATTAAAGTACAGAACTGGACTGAAAGATCAATCCACCCGTTTCTGTGTAGCCTACATAAAAGTTACATTTTCACTTTCAACTGTTGACATTTCTACAGAGAAATTAATATTTCTCAGTTTATTTTCTTTTTATTGAATTATAATAAATCCCGACTGACAAACAGAGACCTGCAGACGTGGTCTGTCCTCGGGTTTCTCCATCTGCATCTGTGTCAGTAAACGTGTGCTCTCTGGACTCAACTCAAGCTCAACATCAGTGATGTAATTCAAGGCTGAAGAAAGGGAGGAGCCTAATGAGAACACGTGACCCTACAGAGAGAGAGAGAGACTTTAATTGGTCACTGAACATGAATACACTGTGTCATTAATAACTTACCCTTATGTCTTTTAAATTGATAGTGGTCTCTACAATAAATCAACACTTGTCCTTTGCATTCATATTCAAATATAATATATATATATATATACACAGCGGCTCACCTCGAATGTGTTTCCAGTCTTATCAAACTCTGGAGGAATAAAACAGCCATCGGGATCATCTGAAGATAAACAACAGAGAAATGAAAGTTGAGTAAGGGGATCAATGATATGTTTCTGTAAAGAAGAATAAGAGAGTTTTGCCGCAGTCTGGCTGTTTATCTAGGGCACAGAAGAGGATTCTCCTCTGACACTTCTGCAAAGTTTGACTCTGTTAAATGGGTCAGATATTGTTCTTCTGACTCTGAGAGGATCCTCAGGGTGACACCAGCGGCAGAAGTCGCCCCTCACACATGTACTGACCCTTCAGAAGAGAATCCCATCACATCAACTCAACGGTTTGAGAATTACACCAGTCCTTTGTGCAGGATGCCCCCCCAATAAAGACTTAAATTTATGAAAATTTACTTCAACTTATGATTTCAATTAAACCAGAAACACATTCAGTTATACAAAGCTTGAACATCAATTAATTTTGTCCTTGCATGAAATGAATATTAACATTTATATATTTTATAAAATGCCACAAAATCGGTGGTCCTCCTGGATCCATCTTTGGGAGCCACCAGACGTTGATTTAGACAGAAGCATGTGTGTCTAAACCTCAAGATATTCTAAACATAACACATCAGACACTCTCTGAAATCTCAATCTTGGCCTATTGTATTAGTCTCAGATGTTTCTCTTGAGACTGTAGTGAGACTAAACGGATTATTAATGATAATATTAAACCTATTATCTTATTTTTTCTATGTTTATTTTATTTTAATTTAAGCTAGTTGTGCAGGCACCGTTGAGCTTGTAGAGACGCAGCAGTAGTGTCAGAGGAGGACTGGTTCTCCTGGTTGGGTCTGGGTTCTCCCGAGGGTTTTTTCCCCATTGGAGTTTTGTGTTCCTCGCCACCGTTTGCCTGACCTGCTGACATGAGCTTTAGAATTTAAACTTGGTTTATTTATTATTATCAGTTTAAAATGTTACGTACTAATTTATTAATTTATTATTACATATAGGAACTCATAGTACGTTTAATATTTGACCTGCGTTTATCTCTATTTTCTTAGATGTCTGCTTCTCTGTGATGTGATCCAGAAGTCTCCATTTGCTCTCCATTTAATCTCACTGATGTCTGGGAGAATGAACTAAGTTATTAAAGAGATCTCCGTGATATCTCTTTCTTACGAGATGGTTATGTGTGAAAAGACAGGAACCGACATTTAAGCGTTCTTATGTAAAACGTTTCATGGATTCATGAAGACACGAAGCTGTTTTTTAACAGATTCGTGGTGAGTGAAGGTGATCATTGAAGAGCTGAAGGCCAACAGTGACTCACCGTTCATCTGTTCCATGAAACACACGTTGCCGTGAGCGTTGAAGGCCAGCGTGTCGGGCGTTATACAGAGAGTGTGATAGAGCGGAGAGAGAGAGATGCTCTGTAGAGAACACACACACTCCACACACACCGCCCACAACTCCTGTTCCGTCAGACCATCATCTCTCAAACACAGAATATCTGCCAGAGAAACGTTCTCCTGAGAGCAAACACACCAGGATTAAACTCATTCACATGTTACAGCCTGTGAAACATCTCTTACTTGACAAACTCCTTCACATCTCATTTGTAAGTCGCTTCAGATAAAACTGTATGCCAAATGAATGAATAGAAACGTAATGTAAGTAACCGTGTCTTCTTTGTCTTTACTGACATCACGACTGCTAAGCACCAAACCTGATGTTTTTCCCTGTTTTATGACATCTATAAGGTTATACAACAGACACATGGCAGTGTCATGAATGTGCTTACTGACCTAAAATAATACTGCAGAATCTAAAAGAACATTTTATCTTTAATGTTAAAACTCGTCATTCATGTTCATGTTTAGCATATTTACATTGTCTATTTGTGTGACGCTGCTAGACAGTGACAATGACAAATATATTTTGCAACTTGTTAAATGGATATAGAGTCATTTCAGACATTTGTACTTCATACAAAAACACAATGTGCACGTGGTCTATACAGTATGTGTTATTTCTATGTATAAAAAATAGATGATGTGTGTATTTGACATGTGTGTTACTGGATAACCTTTACCAATAAAACACTTCAAGAGTCAATGAGGAAACTGTTCCCTGATCAGATCAGAAAAGTCCATTCCGTCCATCAAACATCCAACTATTCTGATGTCAAATGACTTGATTGATGAAGGTCATGTGCGCTGAGAACAACCCACAGCTTGAGCTGATAAAGAAACGTGTAACCAGACAACTTCTGTCAACACAAGAGACTAACAATGACACAACACGACACGACACATCGAACACACACATTTATTCACAGAGCGACATTTCCATTCATTTCTGGTGTAAAACAAGAGTGTGATCTCATGCAGCTGTGGAGGAGGAGGAGACGCAAATAGACAAACTCCCCGGAGAAACACGCGCGCATGCGCACACACGCACTGCCCTAGATAAGCTCGTGCCTGAACCTCTGCTTGTCTGTACTTATTCAATCAACACCTTGTGTTCAAAACTCGATGAAACCGCACAGGTCTCAGATCAGTGACACGGGTCAGATAACAATTTACAAAAGAAAAAGAAATCAAATGTGTTTCTTATGTTATGTCCTCTCTTACAGTAGCTAATATCAGGAACTTCTAGTATTTCCACTCCACGCGTTTAAACACGTACAGGTGACAGAAACTTGCAGTACTTTCAGTTACTTTTTACTATTATATAATTCACTATCATTTCTTTGATATAACCACGAATAACACAATGTGTGAACTTGTCATTTCTACCGGAGCCGCCCTATCGATCAGCTGTCAATCAATCAATCAATCATGAACGTCACCTCGTCCTCGAGAAGTGGAGGAAGACGCTTTTTCTTGTTCTCCTCCACAGAATCATCATCATCATCATCATCATCCTCCTCCTGCAGGTGAAGCGTTGCGCTCCCGAACGTTCCCATGATGCTTCGGGATCAAATTCCAGAACAGACGAAGCGTCCGATTCTCTCGCGGTCTCCCGGTAACGCCGCGCGTCGTGACGTCAGATGTGAGATCGGTCTCCGTCTGATCCGCACTGCGGAGAACGCTCGCGCTCCGGTCCGATTCGCTCGATGGCAACGGGGCAGTTTGCAAACTCTGCTGTCATAGCAACGGGCCTCTCCAGCACGCCTCCACGCGGCAGTGGTCATGTGATGGTCTTGTGGCGACTCGCTTTAACAGGAGGACGGGTGTGTCAGTCTGTTGAAATTGACATTTGGGATGAATCGGCATCAAACAGAGCTTGTCACCCATAACACATCCAGGTTCATCCTCCTCCTCGACTGCCCTTCACCGCATAACAAGAGCACATGAATAATCCGTCATTAACTGCTGCGTGGACGCGATGACGGGATCTGCTCGTCTGTGGTCACGGTTCAATGATTCAGATTCAGTTAAGAAATGCTGCTCAGGTTAGAAAGTCAAATGTAAAGCATTGTTTGACATCTACTGTAAATAATGTGTTGTAACAAATGAATCCACAAGATGGCGATATATACCTGATCGGAATCCAGCAACATCTTATATATGGAGAGTTTGTTTCCAAAAAGAGATTTATCCCGTTTTCATTTGTTTTTATAAAATAAAGTTTTTTATTAGGTTATGTTTTATGGTGTCAGTAAGCTGTTTTAGTTATGATGGCTTCATCAAAACAAACCAACTGCAGTGTAATGTATATTAATACATAAAAACACGAGTTATCTCATTTTGGTTTCAGATATTCGTGAATGAATTCGGCGAAACATGTTTTTTTGCTACGAGTACCACAATATACCCTTATATCCACAGAAACATTGCTCTCCATCATCTCGTCGTATTGTCTATATCCCTTTTTCCACCGGATCCCAAACCAGGGAATCAATAATCTCATTTTTGTCAGGTCTAGATGTGGCGTGCTTTATTAACATTGAAGATCTTCATCACAACAAAACTGTGAAACGAGATTAAACCAAATAAAAAAATATTAAACATAATTATATGAGTTGCTGACAAACTCAAACACAACAAGCAATGTGGTGAGTAAATGTGATCTGTTTGCAATAACCATCAGACAGTGACCGGCTACACATGGGCAGGGGTTCAACTGGGATGTGACGGGGCTCTGTGGGACATTTATAATCTTATTCGTTCACAAACTGTAAATTATAAATTGAGATTGCTATGAACAATGAAATCCGGACCAGATTCATTTAAAATACCAATAATAAGAATCTTTCGGTATACTGTGCCTTATTTAACATTTTATTATGATTTAATAACGTCCACGAAATTCCAGTAGTTTTCTGTCAAGACTTCATACAGCATTCACAATGATCGAGTCATCCATTCACTTGTAACTATAGAGACTTTCTTCAACAACAGCTCATCGCTAACACACGCAGTTCATGCACGACTGCAAGTTGCACATAGATGCGTTTCTCTGCGATTATCAGTGATAGTGTCTGGACTGACGAAAAAGGCAAATTGGTTCTTAAATTGAGATTTCACCTGGAGCATGATGACTGATGCCAGAAGAGCTGCGCGCATCAGCCCATGCGCCGAACGGGGATCAAAACTACATTTACAATAGAAACCATAATGATATTTATAATTCTTCTCTTTCATTGCCAAATGTAATTGATCGTCTTTGTTGTTTATCCTGAATGTTATTCTGCATGACTTCTGCTAACCGTGTCAAATCTTTGGCTGAATGAACGCACTGAATATTTGTTGTGGTCATAGAATACAAACACGTCCAGTGAAATGAGCTTCTCTTCACCCGGACAGTGACACTTAGCTTTATGGCAGTCCATATATGTTCATTATCTCAGGTGGATAATTCATATGTTCACATTACATATGTGTTAAAAGCTCAAAAGACCTGCAAGACCCCCGTTGTGTCTCTTTACTGTATAAAGGAAATTGAGCAGATATACGAGCACCTTCGGTGAACTGACCTGTGCTCCAAACCAGAGAAATCCAACCACCTGAAAAACACAGATGAATGAATTAACAACACCTGAGAATAAATGTACTAGTACAAGATCAGGCTCAAAAATAATTTACATTTACTTAAATAAGGGTTTGTAATTCTTGCTACTCTGTTACCATCATTTTATGTGGAAGCATCTGTAAAAATGTTTAATGTCAGGATTAAGAATGTGTATTTTAATGACTTTTCTAGGCCTGTAAATCAGTATATAATAGCCTACATTTTACATACAATATCATGTGTGATAAATGAACAATGTGTCTATCTATCCGCCTGAAGGTTTTTATTTTGCATGAATCATTCCTTTTGGATGTTCAACGCTCTGATGAATATTGAATATCTTTATGGATTTGATCAAACTGTCAAACACAGCGAGATTTGAGTCTGACGCAAAAGATACAAACATATAACCAACAAAAATCACACTGTGAGCTGATATCAACATTATCATGATCTCCCGCAGACACAACACACACACACACAAATGGCTGCAGAACACTCTTCTGGAAAAATACATTTATTTATGGTGATGTAGAGAAAGGTGCACGTTGTCATCACCCACAGACTGTGTACAGTGCACTGAATAAACACCCACCCACTCAAGATCACTGATGTGTATTATAGTGTCTTAAAGGGAACGTCACGCATTGAAAAAATAACAATTCATCATTAACACTTAGACACCTGCATGGAATTCTGATTTATAAGATATATATATATATATATATATACATTACAGAATCTTACCATTAAAAATAAAAACCAAACTCTGTCTCTGTCTCACAGGTGAATCATAACAGACTTTAGAATGGAACTGGATGGAGATATAAACTCTATACTCACCCACATCACAGTTAGAACGAGTCTTCTCTGTCATTAAGATTGAATCGGCGTGATGATTTTTGTAAAAGTGTTTCATGAAGACAAAATAAAGAACTGAGATATAGAGGATATAGAGTTATACAGAAGTGAGTTATAATCGTTTCATCCTCCAGCAATGATAACAAACCTCACAGTGTAAATCCAGAGATACGGACAAATGCATTAAAACAAACATCAAACACTTTAACTCAGATACTGAGCATTAAACTGACTTCATAAAAACCTCTCATCTTCAACATCTCTTCATTCAAATATCATCACACAGTATTATTCATCTTCATTTGTGGCGCATGAGAACACATCCGTGAAGAAACAGCTGATGTCCGTCGCCATTAACACGATCCAAAAACACAACATCTCATCGGAACCAGACATTCAAGAGAAATGATGAGAATCAAGTCTTATTTCTGTCCAACTGTGCAAAAACCTCCGCTTTGACTTTCTGCTTTTCACCGGAGGAAACGAGTTGACTGATAATGTAAAGATGAGAAACACTCTTAAAAATAAAGATGCTGAAACACTTTCTTCCCAGCGATGCCATAGAAGAACAAGGAACCATTTCTCTTCCATTTTAAGGTCTGTAAAACCTTTTGTTCACTACAAGAAACCTGATGTGCGACAAAAAAGTCACACAACCATACAGTCTGACAAATAACCACCTTTCAGGATCCTTTATTTTTAAGAATGAAAGCAACAGATGAATCTCACAAAAGCATGTACAGGTCACATTTACCCCGAAATCAAAGAAATAGTTTTATTATAGTCTGTTGTCTAAGGACCATAAAGAGTCTTTGCATTGTGACATTTTAATGATCAGTATTTAATAAATACTCAAATGTAACGCGATACAATTTTATACTTTTTAATGACCTCAAAGTAAAACAAATAGGCCTATTACACTGTATATCATTCCTTCACATTGTGAGTGTTTAAACTTTCATATTCTCTTTCATTGTGGGGTGAAAAGTGAGACGGACATTTTGTGAAATTCATTACTGCGATGTTATTTTGGATGGATGAAGTGTTAAGTCTTGTGGTCACAGTCCGTTGTTTTATTGAGCGAGGACGCGTTGTTCTTCATCAGTATGTGATGTTAAACAGATCTGTCTCTCTACAACAGTGAATCTCAATCACATTATTCTGGTTTTGTCCTGCTAGTATCAGTGAACACAATGATGAGGATGATTCTGTGAGCTGTCTACCGGCTCAACAAACAAAACATCACTCAAGAAACAGACCAAAGAAAATGTAAACATTTTAAATCACACACTGCAGTGGTAGAAGTGAAAGTGCACTTTTATTACAATGATAATAATAACTTTAGGGAGACGGTGCTTCCTCCATTTCTGCACAGAAGTTCTGGAACGCTCCACCAGTTCACAGAAGATCTGCTCAGACCATTTCAAATGTTTAAATCTATGCTGAAAGCTCATTTATTATCTGTTGCAAATGATCCTCTCTTTATTGTTTGTGTCCTTTGGTCTGATTCTATTCCTGTTAACATTTTATGTCATTTGCTTGTACAGCACTTTGGGCAACTCTGGTTGTATAAGATGTGTTTTAAAAACAAACAAACAAATAATGTGCAATATTGAATATAAATAAATATTTCAATAATATGGATTTTAATGTTTTAAAATAAAAATGGAGGAAAGTAAAATGGGGTCATAAAGAGTTACTCCATACGTCATTTTCCTCTTATTTTGGAATCAATGAAGAAATGTTGGCAGCTTGCTAGATTTCAGAGCGTTTCATCACACGCAGGTCAGACAGAAGCAGGACTTTTTTGTGTGTTTTACTAAGTTTTGGCTAGTTGGTTTCACAGTATATATGAAGTTCATGTGCAGCCATGGATATTTAAGATTGCTGGTGAATTGTCTGAATGTTTCCTTTCACTATGTAAAAATGATTTTGAGATTCGTGGGACCGTAAAGTACGCCTATAAAAATAAATATATGGCACATCAACCTTCACAAACACACACCCTGTGACAATGTTTTTTAACTGCAATGATACTTGTACAAACACACCAGCCATGTGCACATTGAGTTTCAACACTGAAGTCAATCTCCAGAATTATGATTCTGATCTCATGACAGCTGACACATCCCCATAGCAACCATAGTGTCGTCTGTAACCAAGAGACACCACTGCTTCAGTGCATCTGTAACCCAGTACACACGTGGTGCGCTCAAACTGTCACGAAATGTTGTGAGGTGCTAAAAATCGCTTGAAAAGTTCCATTTTGAATTCCTAGAGTCATTGCAGTAAACTACACGGTAGTTTCATTTCTCCAGGGTCCGGTGCGTATATTCCGGGTGGTGTCAGCGGGGTAGAGAAGTCCGTCGTGCGCTCCTCCCTTCAGAATGCCGTTCTGGTTGGGCAGATTCTGAGGGAAGGATTGTCTGTGAGGATGCAGTTCTATGCGGGCCGTCGCTGCATCATCCTCCACCATCTTCCCGCAGCGGCAGAGGAAGGTGCCGGTCTCTGCCGTCTCAGCCTGGCAAAGGGCCGGAACCAGAAGCTCGTCCTTTGCGCAGCAGATGTGGTGATGGCACAGCGCCGCGTGGCAAACGGAAGCTTCGTGGCGGCAAATGCGGTGCCCTTCGTGCACCAGATGGCAGGGCTCGTGCGGGCTGTTGGTGCGGGAGCTGCGAACGCTGCCACCGTCCGTGCCGGCGGGGATACGGAATGACAACTCCCTGCCCTGGTGTCTGGCTTTAGTCCTGGGCGGCTTCAAACAGCGATGGAGGTGCACGGCAGGCCGGTATCCCTCCGGGTCGGCGTGAAGCAGCACGTGTGCCGTGGCCTCGTCCTCCAGCAGCTGTTGTGTGTGCATGGTGGCACAGCACGGAGGAACCGGCGTCAGGCAGGTGACGTGATTCTGTCCGCTTTGTTTACAGAGTCCAGCGGCGCCGCGGCACCGCGAGCGGCTCAGAATGGATTTCCCCGCACACACTGAATCTGGACAGCAGTGACTGTGGGCGTCACCGTTAACGTTGACTTTGGGTCGTCCGTGGGCATGTCCGTGACCCTGGCAAGCCTTAGGTCGTCTCCCGGGGCAACAGGCGCACCAGCAGTGCCACACGTCGTCGCGTTTGGCGCAGTGGTGGATGAGAACGAATAAACCGAGCGTGACTGAAAACGCCCCGTACAGACAGCTGAAGATCATATCCAGAAAGTGACCCTGCGAAACGGCCAGAGCACCAAACGTCCATGTGGCCGTAAACAGAAAGAGCATGAAGGCGGCGCTCCGCAGCTGAGCTTTGAACGAGTGCTCATTGGCTAACAGCGAGGGGTTAATGAGTCCGGGACAGCCTCCGTGACAGTGCCTGCCATCATCTCCCGGGGTGTCCGGCTCCCCCTGGTGATGACAGTGTGGAACGTCGGCCAATCTCTGCTGTTCTTCGGTGACGGCCTTCAGCTCGTACTTTCTCTCGGGGTGTTTCCGTAGCTGGATGAAGGTGCAGAGGAAATAAACACAGATCACCAGGACGATGAAGGCGACGGGGCCATAGAATGCACCCAGACTGGGCTCCCACGCCATCCAACAACTGCAACAACAAAATCAAAAATACAACTTTTTCAATAAAGAAAAAAACATTTAAAAACAAAAATCACTTTAGAATGTAGGGATATTTTTAATTTCTTTTGATGCTTTGATAACACCTAAAAAACTGTATTTTGTTGACACCCGAAGATTACTTGCAATAAAAGAATAAATGTCCTGTTAAAGTGTAACATCTCTCATCATGTGGTGGATGTGGTGATATTCAGTATGTGAAGTGTGTGTAAAGAGATGATGATGTTTCTTACAATGGTGTCTGCTCTCCGCTGCCGTAGTTCTCAATGTTGACGGCCGCTGTGATTCCACAGATAATGACGGGAACCCCTCCACTCACGAAATACAACCTGTCCACATATAGAACCTTATACATCCAGTGTGACACATGATATAGTAAACTGTTAGAAATAACATGAAGCGGAAAATAAAAGTGGAGTCTGCAGTGTTCTAGAGCAGAAGATTTTCAGCCCGCGACCCCCAAAATAACAGTGCCAGAGTACTAAACTCTACAACTATCTACCAATATGTCCTGAAGAGAGAGACACGTGACATGTTTTTCTTCTTTCCAGTAAATCCATTACTTGTTATAGTTATTTCCTTTTCTTTTGACTTGTTTTACGCGTCACACAAAGGGCTGTCACGATTATGAACTTTGGCTGACGATTCATTGTCTATTAAATAACTGCGATCATGTCGGTTGACTGTCTGTTTTAAGGCTTTGACAATTAAATGATTTACCTAAGGAAATATATAACCACGCACGCACGCAACAGACAGACAGACAGACAGACAGACAGACAGACGCAGACGACACCACACGCCACACACACACACACAGACAGGCACGCACGCACGCACGCACGCACCCCCCACCACGCACAGCACAGACACAGACACAGACACAGACCAACACACACACACACACACACACACACACACAGACAGGCACGCACGCACGCACCACACACACACACACACACACACACACACACACACACACACACACACACATGTTCTCCACAGAGTAACACATAAGCGTTTGTCAGGGTGTTTAAACAGCGTCCCAGCGCGCGTCTCTGCAGGTTTGAGGAGGATTACAGCGACCACCCTCTGCTCACAGTCTAAACGCACTATATTATTCATGAAATTATCACAACATCTTCAGAAATCTGCTGTCATTCAGTTTTACATAAAGATTAACATTCTGTTAAAATGAACATTATTCATCGCACGCTGACTGGCATTATTACATCAAACACAAGTCATGTATGTGTCAAGTGTGAAACAGCATCACATCCGACATCTACTGATCACATTCACAACATTACACACAAAGTGTGTCCATTCTCTATAATGGAATACAACGATGATGCTACAAAACACAATATCAACAATAACTGAATATCTATTCAAACACGGCTTGACTAACATCCTCTCTGAGTGTGCTTTCTGTTTCCAGCATTGTGTATTTGAGAATTTGTCTTTTATGTGTAGTTTTATTTACTTTCTGCATTCATTCAATCCGGGTATTGCTAAGGAGAAAGATGTGTTTCTTTCTGAAATATGCCCGTTCTCCACACAGAATCATTTGAATGACAGTTATGTGTTCATTTAAAATGAAAAGAATCAGGTAAGACTGAGAAGTGTGTTGTTTGAAGATGGACTGTCCAATCAGATTCATATCTGTTGTGTTTCTGAGCGCTTGATACTGCTGAGAGATATACAGCGTTCATCTGACCTATTTTCAGCACAATAAACCCAAACATTTCACTCAGAAGTATTAAAAATCATGAAGATGCCGCAGTCATCAGAGAATATAGCTGATCTCACTTTGGAAGAAATATTTCACCCAAAAATAATCTATTTGTCATGAGTTCCTCACGCTGAAGTTGACTTTCATTGACAGGATAAACCGTTGTTCCACAGAAGAAAGAAGGTTTTAAATGTGAATATGATGACAGAAATTTCAGCTTACAAGGTTACTTTACTCACAAAGCCTTCACGTGTATAATATAAATAAGGGTGAAATTGATCCTGTGCTCGTTCAGACTCTGTCTGATATACACCGAACAAAATGATAAACGCAACACTTTTGTTTTGGCCACCACTTTACAGGAGCTGACTTTTGCTATCTACACAAAATGCCTATTTCTCTCAAATATTGTTCACAAATGTGTCTAAATCTGTGTTAGTGAGCACTTCTCCTTTGCCGAGACAATCCATCCACCTCACAGGTGTGGCATATCAAGATGCTCCTTAGACGGCATGATAATTGCACAGGTGTGCCTTAGGCTGGCCACAATAAAAGACCACTCTCAAATGTGCAGATTTACTGTATTGGGGGTCCGGGGAGTCAGAAAATCTTCGCAGTCATTAGTTTGACATCGGTTATATCTGCAGACCTATGAATCTTCACTCATATTAACAAACCACTACTGTTTGAATTAAATGCGAAGTGTCAGCCGGTTAATTCATCCATCAGTCTAACATGCTGCCTGGATGAGACGTTGTGTGTGTATGTGTGTCTGTACCTCAGCATGGGTGACCTGGCCGGCAGAGAGGGAGGAACGTCTCTGTCCTGAGGCTGCGGCACTTTTTTTGTCACCTGCTGGTAAATGTTGCATGCCGTCGCACCCAACCAGAGCATACTGGACAGAGAAGAGTAATGCAGCACCACACCGACCTGAAACACACACACAACCAGCTAATAATGTACCAGACACCAGCTAACACACACACTCTGAACACAGGGACGGATTATGACATTAAAGGCCCCGGGGCCAGTTACCTGCAAGGGCCCCCTCACACAACGTTTCTGTTCTTTACCTTAGCTGCGCATTCACAGTTATAGAAAGTGAAAGTTAAGATGATAACGAATATTAAAACCGTTCTCGTTCTGCCTCAAATCCCTGCGCTGCACTAAAGATAATCTGTACAGGGTTTATAGAAGGTCAATGTTAGCTACACAGCGAAAAATCAACAATGGACCAAATGAAGGCGTATGAAACACACATCTTTAATTAAATCAATCAAATATACACATTTTTAATGCATCACATAAATGAAAGAGGATTTCTCACCATAAAATGCCCCTGTGACACATCATCAAGCAAAAGATTCAGAAAGTACAATTTGAATGTGCTGTAATTTAATTAAGTAAGTTAAATTGAATAAGTTAAAGTAACATAAAACATATGTTGTCATGATTTGTTGATCATTTCTTTTTAAAGGGTATTTTCTATAGCATATGGGATCCATAATTATATTGTTGGGCTCTCTGTACCAAACTGGATGGCACAACCTTGAAGCCCAGGGCCCCTTCAGGATAATGGTAGTCAAGGGCACCTGGGACGTAATCCATCCGTCTGAACATGAGAACATGGAATCATGATATTACAAATTATGATATTTCATCACCTTGGAATTATAAGGTTCTATCTGACAAATATCTCTATTAGACACTTTTTCCAAAAATGTCACCAAAATATCTGAAGACATAAACACATATCCATTATTCACTGAGAGATTTTAAAACAAGAGGAAGTAAAATACTTATTTTTATCATCCAGACGGGCACCGTTCATGATAAATCCACACACACGCACACACATGACACACACACACGCACACACATGACACACACACACGCACATACATGACACCGCAACAGTACTGCGCCTCTACGTGTGTTTCTGTGTCTGTGTTGCTTGGCAACCGCTCGGCTTCTGAAGCACTACATTGCTTAGCGGAAGAATGATTTTTTTATGAAAAAGATTTTTTGTTCCTGCGATATATGGAATAACAGCTTTACAAAAGCAATAATAGTAGTTCACAGTGACTTTACTAACACCACACACCTCAGTTGATCTAAATTCACTGTAAAACACAGATCAGATGCTTACACAACATTCCTGTGTTAAAACATCACTTTCTTCATTCACTTATGCATCGGTCTGTTTGTGGTGAATAATTGTATTTTCACTCTATTCTAATTCAATCACACTGAGACAATGTTTGAGAGAGAGAGAGAGAGAGAGAGAGAGATCCATATCATCAGGATTCAGTGAATGAGAACAGATTCCATTACACAGATTATACTGGTTCCTGTCATCCATCACTTGAGCTAGACCAATCAAATCCAGCGGTTCTACAGAAACCCTTTCAGATGAACAGAGAGATGCAGAGACAGAGAGAGAACGTCAAACAGGTTGAGAACCCCTGGTTGTTGGATGTCATAATCATAAACAAAAGCACGCACGCACGCACGACACACACACACACACACACACACACACACACACACACACACAAAGAATTGATTTGAGGGGCTTTGTGTTGAAAGACAGAATGTGAGTGGGTGAGAGAACTCACGGCCTGGCAGATGATGGGATACTTGATTCTGTTGATGCCTCCAGCAAACACAGCGAATGTCAGAGCAGCGTGGAAGCAGAAATTCAGGAGTATGTGCCATCCTTTCTGACCGATCCGGATTGTGCTGGAAAACACACACATGACATATGGTCAACACGTGTAAATCTCTAAATGTGCCGCTGAGTGCATTAAAAAGATGAATAACATTGTCACGTGACAGACAGAACGACTGGATCATTTTACAGTTTTTCTCCATTGGTTTGGCTCATTTCTTGAAACAGAAATTACATTCTCAATATTCTAAGATCATTTGGCAAAACAGTCTTACAGTTCAGCACAACACCATGGTTTACCTGCAAAAGCTCATATCTCTCTCAAACCTGTTCACTCATATGTCAAAAATAAATTTCTTTCTCATTTAAACAGTCAGTGCCCCCAAAATGCTTCGTCCCTTTGGCATTGTGTAAGCACTGCAAGTCAGAATGTTTAGATGTTTTGTCACTATGGCAGAGGACCATTGAAACATCCCTCATGTCCACCTTTCAGTCTTAGCCCCGTCCTTCATTGACAATGGTTACTGTACTGTCATATTGTAGGTGAGGCCCTACTCTCTCATTTTCAGGGATCAAATCAGAATGAAGGCGGTCAAAGAAAAGACGGAGCTTCTGTGTATTGTATGGACCAGGACTGGGGATGTGAGTGGCCACACCATTCTCAGATATGCCAGCACGCATAGTTATATTGCCCCACTCGCTGGCCTGGGACATCCACCGTGGCCCGGTGGCCAATAATATTACGGCCACGTCTTCGGCCCTTGGCCAGGTTTAAGCCAGATTCATCCACAAACACGAGGATGTGAGGGGTCTCGTTTCCTTCCAATGCCATTATTCTCTACAATAGCGGAAAAAAAGAAAACATCAAATCAGTCATACACTACAGTTACAGACAATTACATAGGAATGTTCTATGTTCTCCACTAGATCAATTTACTACTGGCCACTACTCCTGTGGTTCCAAACCTGGGGTACATGTACCCCTATGCAGAGGTACTACAGGGGGTATTTGACAGAAAGGGGAGGGGGGAAATCATCAATGACTAGGCTTACTGAAATGTAAATAAAATATTTTCATACCTGGATACACAAATCACGTAAAGTGGATACTGAAAAAAGTTTGGGTACCACTGCTTTGGATCACCAGTAACTGACTAACATGTACATACTGGTACAGCAGCTCTTTCACTCTATCAGAGTTCCTCTCAAATGGTATCCTGTATATTTGCTTCATTGTCATCTGATGCTTCTTCAATATACGGTCTATTGTGGAGATGCTTATATAGTTGATATTTTGGAATATGGCATTGTCTTGTAGGATTGCAGTGCCGATCTGTCTCATTGTGATGGCATTATTTGCCATCACCATGTTACAGATCTCTTGTTCATTGAGAAGTTTTTCTCTGCCACCCGTGCAAGGTTGTCGTGGAAAACTGTATTTTTCCAATGTTTTTCTTGTCATTTTTAGTATCATAACATACCATTGAGGTAAGATATTACTGTAGGCCTATCACACACACACACACTAAATGAGTAGGTAAATGTGTAAATATATATATTTCATGCTCTATACACAGTGTCCTACTACATACCTGTTTTCCCTACGAAAGGTTTGGATGATGGAGGAGACTGTAGAGCGAGGCACATTAGGCTGAACTCGGCGACCTGCCTCCGCCATTGTGAGGCCATGGTTGATGACATGGTCTTTAATTGTGGTCTTTAATTCATCCGGGACAGCATGGTTTCTTCGTGCTCCTCTGCCTCTTCCCCCTATTCCACCACCACGCACCCTTACTACTCCTCTTCCTCTTCTTCTTCTTCTTCTTCCTCCTCTTCCTCGAGCAGGCAGTTGCCCTTGTTCATTTACTTGGACAGGTGCCTCCATGTTCAGAAATTGTACTGGTCCTGCATGGTCAAGCTCTTTACATACATGTTTGACAGCATTTACAGTCATGGACATCACCTGTCAGGTAACTAAACATACTGTTTAATTGGTCATCTGAGATGTGTGAAACTCCTCCTTCGTTAGTCAAGTTCTAGTTTCACCTGACTGTCAATTGCTGTAATAAATTTATAAAATGTTCCAAGGGATTCATATATGGTATTCATGGTATTATGTTCTTGACTAATTTTGACAATTGAACAGACTATTGTGCATGTGATGACTTATACAATGAAATGATGCTGAAACGTTTTGGAGCGAACAACCATTAGACTGAGAAGCAACAATCAGTTTAGATCAACAAGATCAATTCACTTGGAAATTGTGCTAAATGTAGGCTACCTGTACTTAATCATTTGCAAAGATGCAGTGAGACATTGAGACATGTACTTAGACATTTGCAATTTGATCAAATGAATAAGAAATTCAATTCTGTTGTAAACAATTGCCAAGTTGTTTGGAGGTTTGTCCATGTTGTTTTGAGAATGTAATTTCTGTTTCAAGAAATGAGCCAAACCAATGGAGAAAAACTGTAATAAAGTGATGAAAGTACCGCTATCACATCACGAGACCGTTAGAGGCGTTCACATGAGCTAACCCGTGACCTGAGAGAACACACTACCAACAGAACATGACATCAACACACAATCCTGTCTCAATCTCTAAAGTGGAGACACAAGCACACACACACACACACACAACACAGATAGATAGACACACTCACTGGGTCAACAGCTTTAACCTGCCATCCCTTCACACAGTGTGTGTGTGTGTGTGTGTGTGTGTGTGTGTGTGTGTGTGTGTGTCACAGGCTGCAGGACTTCAGATGTGAATTATTTTCTGACAGACTTTCAACAGAAACCTTTACATTTACATTGACTCTCTTGACAATTGTTGGCAAGATCAGAAATTGAACGGGTTTTGATGGAACACTGTTAGACTCTTTTAGATTCCACAGCTGCTTGACTCAGACGTCTGTAGAATATAACTGCCTTCATTAACATATGACTTCATGTTCACATTTCTACAACACTCCCCTCATCATTGCTTACAGTTATACATGTGACTTTCATATCAAGTCTAGCTGCACACACTCTACATGTCTACCTATACAAGACATGATCTTCATATACATTACCACAACACAATCTTAAATCCTGGGGTATATCATAATAAACGTATGATCATCTCCTAGTGCTTTGACCAGTAGTGTCTGTGACATCATCAGAATAATTATTTGCATCGTAAAACAGAAACAGCATGTGTGTCTCATAACTGACAGCAAAACACTGAACACTCTACAGACACCACGACAATGTGAGAGTAAAACTGACAGAGAGAAGTGTGACAGACTGTTACAGGATTAACTTCACTTCTCTGCGTTTGTGTGCATGTGTGTGTGTGTGCGTGTGTGTGCATGTGCTTTTGTGTGTGTGTGTGTGTGTGTGTGTGTGTGTGTGTGTGCATGCTTCCGTGTGGTACCTGTGGTGCACTATGTAGGTGATGATTGAAGCGAACAGACAGAGGAGCATGACGGCCGTGCAGGCGTACACCACCGGGTGCAGGTAATCTCCAGGGTACGGAGGGAAGGACAGGACCTTCTTCAGATCCTAAAGAAGACACACACAGATGATGCTGAGTAACCATGACAACACTCTGACTCAGGACCCGTTTATATTGAGTGGGCATTTTTCACAAATCAGTGTGCCATGTCTTGTGAAAAGACCTCGTCTCATGTTCTCTGGAGCGACTGTTAGCAGAATGAACATAGCAAGAATACTACAGTATATGGTTTTAAACACATCATTCTGAGCTCAACCCACCACTCACTACACAGTTTAAACACATCCTCTTTCACTTTAAAATAGGTTTCTTTCAAAAAAATGTCACATTGCAAAAACACAAATAAAGTGAATCTGAAAAAGAGAAGATCATAACAATCGATCAGCGCGAGACACGAGATGATTCATAATTATCATTTAAATCTTTGGACATCATTGATCAAACAGCAAATGAGATTTCCTGTGACAGAAGCTCACGATCATGTTAAAACAGGACTGAACTACACGCACACGCGCACACATGCACACGCACACATGCACACACACACACAGACACACACAGACCTGCACACACACACACACACACAGACACACACACACACACACACACACACACACACACACACACACACACACTCACACGCACTCACATGCACACAAACACACGCAAACACACCCACACAAACACACATGTCTGGTTTATTATCTCTGTGGGGACCGTTCATAGGCGTAAGGATTTTTATACTGTACAAACTGTACATTTAACCCCTAAACTTAAAGATCAGAGCATTTTTACTTTAAAACTGTTTGCATTTTTGCATTTTATTTTGTATATATTGTTCTGTACATTTTATACGCTTTTTTTGCCCATGGGGACCTCAATTTTGGTCACCACGGTGACACGGATCCCCATGTGTTGGTGTGCATTCAGGTTTAGGTCCCCACTTGGATATAAAAATAAGGCCTTACATCTTTTCATCATGCAAAGTAAACATCTTTCTTTGATCTCACATCTTACTGTACAAAGAACAAACACAATCCTCTCATACAATTGTACTGTCACAGTCTGACTGTAACCTTTATAAAAGACTGAACACTAATCTATGGACTGAACTCAATACAAACCTTTCTCTCTGTCTTTCGTATATCTCTGCTTTTGTGTTTCAGTGAAAGATGGGTTTGGAATGACAGGAGCATTTCAACATTTCAAGCATATAGAAGTTTATAACAGTTCAAATCTAGTCTATTACTTCAGACACGCTTTACCTGATTCTGATGATGTACTATTCTCTCTCTCTCTCTCTCTCTCTCTCTCTCTCTGTGCGTGTGTGTGAGAGAGAGATGCAGTGTTTCAATTGGTTATCAGAACTCAGTAGCAGAAAAGTTGAAGTATTAAGACTTGTTAATATTCAACTTTGTAAACAAGGCGAGGGATTACGTCTCTCTCTCTCTCACACACAAATCCTCTGGTGTGCTGTATGAACATTGGCTGCTTGATCCTCTTATGAAACTGATGAAAAACTGAAAAATGCATTTGAGACGAAGTCAACCCAACCACACAACTACACTAGACATCACACAACACAACAGCACTTGCTCCACACACACACAAGCCTAACCTAACAGAAGGAGAGGTGAGAGGAAGTGTGAGGAAACACACACATGCACTTTAACAACACACGTGAGCTTCAAACGCTGTGAACCACTTACATTTACATTTATGCATTTGGCAAACGCTTTTATCCAAAGCGACTTAAATTGCATTGCATTATCCTATACATTAATACACAGGTATCTGCAAATTTCCTGAGATCCAACACACAACCTTGTGTTGTTAACACGATGCTCTTAACACTGAGATACAGGAAAGCTTGTCATGAACCAAATGATGTCATGCAGATGAACTGAGCTGTGAGCTGATCTTCAACTTCTGCTGTGTTTAACACCACAGGCATTTCCTTCCGCGTATATTTAAAAAAACAATCAAACAATAAGAAAGAGAAATCACAGACGGGATCTCTTTAATATCTCAGTTCAGTCAGAGCAAGTGGAGAGCAAATGGAAACTTCTGCTTATAGTCTCATGTTTGTCTCAGAAATGAGAGGATTGACTCTTCTGTTTCAGAAGAGCTCAGAGATCTGCATCTACAAACTGCTTTCATGTGTTCACCAAGATGAATTGTGTGTAACAAACACTGTGCTCAGAAAAGATTGGATATAAACTGATGGAATCACATTGATCTGGATGTAGACCACACAGCACTACACAGATGTGTGAAGATTACGATGAACATCTGTCAGAGCGAGAGCGATGTCCCAGCTGACACATCAAGTGTGTATTTCATCATGAGTCATTATTATCAGTCATAAAGCAGCAGCAGCAGCACCGAGACTTCATCACATCAGATGTAGTGTCTCTCTAACACATCAACACCGACGACACTGTCCTCAACACTTCACAACAAATAGACACGACATTTCAGAAACACATTATTTATCAAGGTAATATGTGCTTGACTGACAGAATATTGTTGTGCACTTCATTTATTGTTATGCGGCTTTACTGTATTGAGAACATAACGAGAACTGCAATTGAAAGATAGTTATTTATGATAAAAGTATTTCAATTAAATTAATTTTCAAAACGTCAAAAATCTTCAAGAAATTCTAACAGCAGGATTCATAATTCTTGCTCTTCAGATTTTGCTGTGAACTGTGACTCGCACGTCTCTTTTGAAGAGGAACATCATCATACATGTAGATTTCTGAGGCGTGTGTAAAAACACATGCAAACAGGGCTGTACGCATCAGTTGATCGTCTTTTGATGTCATGATCTGAGATGATGTCATACACGAGCGTGTAATCTCACACACATTAACAGATCTCTTCCCGTCCAACACACATTTAAATACTTGACGCTCGCTGGATTTCACCTTTAACAATCCTGCACATCTCTCATCTGACCTTCAGCGATTCCCATCACAAACACACAACAACATCAGAGAACAACTTTAATCAGACAGTTCCTTTCTCAAAAATCACGAGGAACGGTAAAGTATGTTTATTTGTCACAATGTATAAAACATCTTGTGAAAAACTGATTATTCCAGCAGTAATGTTGTAAGAGGTAAATGTGACCTGGACATGTTTTGTGAGATTCAGCCTCTACTGTCAAATAAACACTTAACATTTCATCTCAGGACCAGATCTCAGATCTCAGATCTCAGTCCTCTTTCCTCTTCCTCTCAGATATCAATAAAACTGATTTATTATAATAAACAGTGATGAAAGAATCTCCCTCTGATTCACAGTTGAACTAACAGACAGAGAAGAGAGAAGCAGAAATAGCTGAGATAAACCCTTCATAGCTGCTGCTGATGTCTCTGCTTATCTCTTCCAAAACAAAATTACACAGAAGCCATTTTCCCTCCGTCTTTATCTTCCACAGGACAACACGCACACAGTATTACTCCAGAAACAGAAACTGTACATCATTAAATCAAAGACATCATCTTTCTTATCATTTATATGTTTATTTCATGTGATGGTTTGAGTAGATGCTGCACAGGTTTGATTGTGGTTTCACTCCTGCATTATTATATTGATGCAGTGAGTAATGTTCATCATCATGAGACGCATTTACTGCGCGTGTAAACTGATGTGTGTCACCTGACCTCCTGTGGTCCAATCCAGCTGAAGACAGCAGGGTCAAAGGTCAAATGTACTATTGACTTGCACACAGTTTATTTGCACACACACACATACATACATACATACATACATGCAAGCACACACACACACACACACACACACACACCCCCCCACACACACACACACACACACACACACACACACACACACACACACACACACATACATACATACAGGCAAGCACACACACACACACAAACATACATGACAACACCTACATGACATCTTTCACTGAAACACAAAAGCAGATATGCGGATGACAGAGAGAAAGGTTTGTGTTCATGAGCACATCATCTCTCATTCTGAATGACAACAGAAACACAACAGACGTTACTCACTTCCAGAATGTCGTGTCAGGAGAAAGATGCACTAATGCAGTCTGTGTGCGACTGCAGCCATGACCGCCAGAGAACACATGAAGATTCACATCAATGAGTCACAATCTACATTTAACCGGACATTAAACATCAGCGATGAAACATGAGGAATATCTAGAGATCCTTCATCAACAAACCCCAACACAACAATAAAACTGAAATATCACTTATTGCTCCCTGAACTCTTTCTAAGTCACTTTGGATAAAAAGCGTCTGCTAAATAACTAAATGTGAATGTAATAAAGATGATTTGATTACTAACAAATCTACTATCAGGGAGAAGTGCTCTTGGACCACCGAGCGAACACATAGGAACACTGAGTGAGCAAATTCTTTTCCTTCATCTTCTCAACACAACCTTTTAAAATGAGAATAAAGAGATAAATATGCATGTTACAGCTGATCTGTTGAGTTTATCTGAACAAGTATTTCTTGTGTTTTGACTCTAAAGTCAATCTGTGAACACAAACATGTGTTGATCATCAGGTCAAAGGAGTGAGGTTGAGAACATTGATCTCTCATTTGTTTTTAAAGTCCATCTCTCATCACTTCATCTCTTTCTAAAGTCTCTATGAAGACACAAAACATTCACACCAACAACAAATCACATCGTTTGATGCATAAGAGTGACAGTTTACCCAAAGATGAGAATTCTGTCATCATTAAATCCCCCTCACCACATGTCAAAGCTTTTTTCTGGAGAACACAAAAGAAGATATTTTGATGAATGTCGATAATCAAACAACACATCGACTTCCAAAACCACAGAGACATTTCTCAAAATATCTGCTGTTGTGTTTCAATGAAGAAAGATGTTTTTCGATGTTTTTATTTGGTGGTCTGTAGCTTTAAGGTTGAAAAAAGATCTGGCAGCCCACACAGAATCTGTGCCCACAGTTCACTGCAGAATAAAACCTTTCCTTCACACTCCTACTTGTGTTTGATACACATGTTGTGGTGTTGTTTCGGCTGTATGTAACACATTTTACCGCGTTTACATCAGCTCCAAAAACCTTCACATAACAACAACAACAACAACAGACTGAATGTAAAACCAAAAAAGCATTTCCAGACATGTATGTTCTTATACACACGTCATACACCAGCTGCTCGTACATTCACAAACGCGTTCTTCACCTGACCCGTCGGCGGCCGTCATTGTTATGTAGTGGACACAAAGCTTTAGATTATAGATAAATGACGCTGGATTTACATTCAGACTGAGTCAAGGGATTTCCACTGAACCAAATGCTTCTCTGTTCAGGTGTGTGGATGGCTCTATGCTTCCACCTCATGCATGTGACTTATTGATTTACTAGGAATTTGAAATCAATATCTATTTTCTATCAGCCTGCAGCAGGTGTCTGAGCGACTGACCGCTGGGGGGTCGTGAAGGTGAAAGACACAGCTGAATGTGCATGAAACAAACCTCCCATCAGCAGATTTCACACAAACCTTCACATCCGCTCGTCTCAGACGAAACGGCTTCATGTGAAGAGCTGGTCAAAGGTCAATGCAGGAACATTGACACAGTTTATTTACTAGATCTATGTAAATGCTGAATTATTCATCATTAATTGGCTGTGTGTTTTAAAGCGAACATGATAACAAATGATCCCCAATAAAGATCAACAGACCAACAGATTAACATTGTGCTGTTTATCCAAGACACAATCAGATTAGTCAACAACGAATGCAATGGGACAGGAGCTGTCTATGAATAATCTACAGTTCTCATAAATCCAATTCATTTAGAAAAGAAAGATATGATAGTCTATATGATTTAAGAGTACATGATAAGGAATGGATTATTCACCAACAATGACTACAGCAGCTTCGGTACGATATAAATGAAACAAGATGAGAAGAGAACCGAACCAAATAAAACACCACGACAGCGTGTGTTCTGTGATCTAAAGCAGACCTTGTGTCAATGATCTCCACTAAACATCTCCAGCTCAAGAGCTGCTGGCATGAGATGGAGCAACAGGTCCAGAAACAAGCAGATTCCAGGCGGCAGACAGACATCATTCTCTCTCGTTTCAAACGAGGTTTCGATAGATTGAATGATTTTTAAGGCTCTTTTAGCTCTCACTGCGGACTGCGGGTGTGGTGACTGCATCAGCTCTCTTCTCTCTCTCTCTCTCTCTCTCTCTCTCTCTCTCTCTCTCTCTCTCTCTCACACACACACACACACACACACACACACACACACACACACACAGTATCTATCCACAGTCAAACCATAAATATATCGCGTTATTCAACATCGCCCTTCTTCAACGCGCATTACAGTGAATCTGTCAAATCACTTCGGTCTCACGAGCACATACTGTACCGTAATACACCCAAATCACACCCGATCTTCCTACTGGAGTGAATCCAGTTCACATTTAATGCGCATTCAAATCGTTTTGTTATGAAGTCTTGCGCAATTGTCTGAGAACCCTTTGATCCCTAAACATGTAGCGCCTTAACACCGGCGTAACTATAACAGAAAATGATTTGACAACCTGTCTCAAATGTAAGTATTTCCAACACGTTTTAACACTAAAGTGCTTTCGTGTCCGGACTGACCTCCCAGTCGATTGAATCCCAGTCGTCGGTGAACATTCGGCGTCTGTGAGCTCGTCCGCTCGGCGGCACTACGGATGATCAGATGCCATTGCGCTCCCGGTAAAACCGCATCAAATCACTGCCGTACTCGCCGAAAATCGACATATTCCGAGCAAGAGAGTGACTGGAGACTGATACACTCATGCAGGGGTTTGGGGTTGCGCTTTCCTTTACATCGGAGCTGCGCGTAAAAGCGCTGCGCATCTGAAAGCCGTTGTGCCATGAGGAATTAAAGGGGCGCAGGCAGACACGCAGACACACACACAGTCGCATAATTACTCATCTACCCGTGAATACAATCTAAGGTAACATGCACAGCGCTTGTTCAGGCTCAGGGTTCTTTTATGAACCTTAAAGTGAAGAGAGGTTTCAAATCTAATGGGGCTCGAACCGCCAGCAGCATCTTTACAAAGGCTGGTGGTGCAACGTGTTCGTCAGGAACAGTAACATGGAAAAGTTGTCTCCAACCTTTTTGTGCAATGATTAGTATATATATATATATATATATAACCACCGTTATACGAAAAAATACCGTGTATAAACTATAGCTACTGTTGAAAAATGATGGTGAATCTGTGGTTAACCTGGTTTAACTAGTAACTACGTTTTGTTTGTAGTAGCCTATTTGTAGTGGTTAATTTTCTTGAAATTTGCCTAGTTATTTGTTATTCTTATGTTAAACATGCTGCCGTGTATATATAAGGAATGTCATTTAAACATGTATTTAACCTTATCACCAGCACACCGGACTTGCCTTTTGTTATGTGCACAAGACGCAATTTGTACCACAATAACAATATTTAAGATACTATGTTCTCATCGTGTTTCATTGACTACTTCGCAACCTGCTCAACAACAACAAAGTTGAACGCATTCTGATTAGACTAAATGAACTGGGACTCATAGAGTGACAATTAATGACCTTCAGAGAATTCAAAAGAGAGAGAGAGAATGATTACCATGAGCACGGCGATGTTGCTGTGCTGCTGTGCGCAGCGGACGCTGGTCGTGTTGTGTCCGGAGCCCGTTATGTGGCACCCGTCCGCCCTCCAGCCGCCGTGTCCATCCAGCAGGTCAAAATCCCAGTGTGCTGCGATGGGGTCTACACCCACCGAGAAGTGTCGGAGAGCGACGGTAACGGGCTGCACGGGGCTACACCCATCTGCACATGAGAGCAACACATTGCGTCAAACAAAGTCCTCAAGTCTCACAGCGCAACTATATGAAATACTCGTGCGATGACACGGACAGACCGAAGAGCGCTTGTGTGACAGCTGACGGCAGGTGTCAATGTCGTCCTGGTGCTCTCTTCATGAAGCATCTCGTTGTTTTTTGTGAACGGTAAATACGCGCACGTGTGAAAACACAACGCAACTGTTGCAGCAGCTGCATTACGCACGCAACGCGACGCGACTCTGTCTGACGCCGCTACAATATCCCATCTAAACGCGTGTATTCCTCTCAAACACTCCATACGTGCTTACGCATATCTATAGCGTGTACTGGAAAAAAAATCGCAGCCAGTCTTACCTAATTTGGTGAACGCAACTGGTGTGGAAACGCTTCTGCGCTTGCCATCATCCGCAAGATTTGAAGAATTGCCCGTGCACGGAAAGAGTTTCCCATTGCGAAAGACAACGAGCTGCAGTTTACAGGTGCAGTTATCCACAGGCAGCGGGAAATGAATGGAGGCGATGGCCAGTGTGTTCTGCAAACGGGAGAATGGATGTTAAGCGCAGTGGCATGTGATGCGCAGATGCGCGTCTGACAGCTCTTCTCGTTGACTAGAGGAAACTGCTGGGGGAAACAGTGGCTTTATCGCCGCAGAGATGAGGATGATGTTGCCCACCTCTCATCACCTCACCTCCCCAGCAGCCCCTGATACCCCACTGATGAAAGAAATACATCTCCATCAATCTGCCTGTGGAGGAACATCACCGCATCTGTTAGCGGCGAACGAGTCAATGTCAACAGCAAACACCTGAGGGAGAAACAGCATGTTATTCTGGCCTTTCAGAATTCAATTTTCTAGTTTAAAGCAAGCCAATAAGCAGATGTTCAGACAGACATAGAGCACACATCTCGGAAACGGTAAATGTGGTTAAACTGCAACGCTGTGTGACGCATTTATGTTGGATTAAATTTAGTCATTTAACGTCTGAAAGGTCTCCTAAAGAACCTCTCCAAAGGTTTATTATTCATTACTTTAACAGTTCAGGTGCAATACATCTATTAAAACCATCTTGGCAGAAATTGTAAAATTGATCAAGTTTATTTCTTTATCACTTCTTAAAATTTGCATCGTTGCAAAGCAGCTTTACAGAAAACACATTGTAGAATAAACAGGAGACAAGTTCAAATAAAAGTCTTTGGGGTATACGTTGGAATTTTCCTGTAGAGCGCATGCACTTGAGAAGGTTGCAGTCAGCATCAGCAGAGCTCCAGCAATGAGAGTGAAAGAGAAGAATCAGCAGACAGGAATTTCATTCACAAAAGTGGGAAGCACTTTATTCATCATCATCATTTTTTAATTTCCATATGTGAGTCACGGCTCCAGAAGAGAGCCAGCATCCTTTACCCAGAGTGCACTGCCACATTCCAGAAGCACCGTTTGGACAATTCTGTGAAAATGTCACCTTACCGTGAAAAAATAAGGGTTTTTACTATGGTAACAGCACAGATATTAACATTTGTCTCTCTTTGATCTCTCTGAAAATCATGCACTAAATATAAAACAAATTTGAATAGTTAGGTAAGTGACATTTTCAGGATTGTCACATCCATAACGCTACACATTCCTCATAAATGGACACATGAAAATATCTATTTAATGTTCTATAAAGAGGCATCCCTGCTCATTGGGTATTATTGTGCATTTTATTTCACAGAAACCCTACAATACCGCGTCCTTTTATTCACATCCAGAACACATGTTTATTTCCTTTCTTACAATAGAAAATGTGTTCAGAGACTGATATTTTTTATGTTAAGACTCTATCAGCAAGGGTTTAGTCATATATAAACATGGTTCAATATATTCGTAACAAATTCTGTATTTTTATGTCACGTCCATAATGTTGGAATTGCCTGTTTGCTTTCATATGTAAAACACGTGAACTCTATTTTAGCTTTCTATGACGATGGTAAATCTAGCATTTTTATAGATTTACTTGTATTAATATTGAATAGTGCTCCTCACAATACATATACATGTTCAAAACAATGCATGCATGTACCAACCTTACGTTGAACAATGCAAACATACAATTATTATAACGTCACGAAAGATGCAGGAATAAAATATTTTACATGAAAACGGACAGCTATTTTTTTCTACTGAAAAACAAATATTAACAAATGCAATGATTGTTTTATTGTAAAGGTTCATACTGAACATGATATAGACAGTGATGTGAGCAAGTCTAGTATTCTGTTCGTTTCATCCGTTTTAAGTCACACGAATGTTCTAAAAATAAAACACTTTACCGGCTTTGTCTTTATTTCCTTGCTACACATCTCTCCATGAGTGTTAAGAATATTAACAACATAAGATGAGATAAAACACAATGAATCTACAGTCACCTGGTTATCTAATCCACACACATCTCTTCTGCGTCGACTCTTTTCTATTGGTGAGTTTGAGAGCTGATGATGAATGATGCTTGACTGTTGCTATGACAGCCCTTCCTCACAGGTGACACCTCTCCAGAGGACAACCGCCTATTGGATTCTATCTTAAACCGCTGGCGAGTAAACAGAGACCGTGCTGTGATATTGTGAGGAGGACATTGATTTTCATTTACTCTTGTGAGAGAAAAGAAATCTCACAGAAACTGAAGAAAAATACTCAGGCTGTCACCTCCACCTCTCTCTGTCTCTCTCTCTCTCTCTCTCTCTCTCTCTCTCTCTCTCTCTCTCTCTCTCTCTCTCTCTGTCTCTCTCTCTCTCTCTCTCTCTCTCTGTGTGTCTCTCTCTCTCTCTCTCTCTCTCTCTCTCTCTCTCTCTCTCTCTCTCTCTCTCTCTCTCTCTCTCTCTCTCTCTCTCTCTCTCTCTCTCTCTCTCTCTCTCTCTCTCTCTCTCTCTCTCTCTCTCTCTCTCTCTCTCTCTCTCTCTCTCTCTCTCTCTCTCTCTCTCTCTCTCTCTCTCTCTCTCTCTCTCTCTCTCTCTCTCTCTCTGTCTCTCTCTCTCTCTCTCTGTCTCTCTCTCTCTCTCTCTCTCTTCTCTCTCTCTCTCTCTGTCTCTCTCTCTCTCTCTCTCTCTCTCTCTCTCTCTCTCTCTCTCTCTCTCTCTCTCTCTCTCTCTCTCTCTCTCTCTCTCTCTCTCTCTCTCTCTCTCTCTCTCTCTCTCTCTCTCTCTCTCTCTCTCTCTCTCTCTCTCTCTCTCTCTCTCTCTCTCTCTCTCTCTCTCTCTCTCTCTCTCTCTCTCTCTCTCTCTCTCTCTCTCTCTCTCTCTCTCTCTCTCTCTCTCTCTCTCTCTCTCTCTCTCTCTCTCTCTCTCTCTCTCTCTCTCTCTCTCTCTCTCTCTCTCTCTCTCTCTCTCTCTCTCTCTCTCTCTCTCTCTCTCTCTCTCTCTCTCTCTCTCTCTCTCTCTCTCTCTCTCTCTCTCTCTCTCTCTCTCTCTCTCTCTCTCTCTCTCTCTCTCTCTCTCTCTCTCTCTCTCTCTCTCTCTCTCTCTCTCTCTCTCTCTCTCTCTCTCTCTCTCTCTCTCTCTCTCTCTCTCTCTCTCTCTCTCTCTCTCTCTCTCTCTCTCTCTCTCTCTCTCTCTCTCTCTCTCTCTCTCTCTCTCTCTCTCTCTCTCTCTCTCTCTCTCTCTCTCTCTCTCTCTCTCTCTCTCTCTCTCTCTCTCTCTCTCTCTCTCTCTCTCTCTGTCTCTCTCTTTCTCTCTCTCTCTCTGTCTATTTTTATTTGGTTATCAGAATAAAGTTTTGTCTAAAGATACTATAAAGTATAGTCTTGATGTATCTTAGTGTTAGTGTGCTGATATCAGTACTGTTCAATGGAAATGCCAACATAGAACTAGATTATTACCTTCGCTAAAGAGACAAGCTCTGAATTGTAAACCGTTCATTTGTGCCTTTCTTCCACTAAAATATCACCAGAAGTGAAAGAGAGATGCTTGGCATCGACACAAAAACAGTCAAATAGCTTTTTGACAGAGGAATTGCTGTCTGAGGTTGTGTGTGGCATTACTCAGAGAAAGAGATAAAGCTACACAAACAACATTCACACTCAACAACATATACAGTACAACAATCTATACACAAATCATCAGTTAATGGTTGTTATAGATCCTTTTTTCCACCACAAATCACCTTTTTGTGAAACAGACAAGATTGAGGTTCTTTCTGAAACCATAAACAATTAATGTATGTGTGATACTAAAATGTACTAGAAATAACACCAGGATGAATACACCAAAAAACATGGTAACACTACGGTGATTTTCAGAAGCTTTACACTACACAGAAATCTACAGGACTCGGGTTTGACTTCAGATTGTGTGCCGTTCCTCTGGACTCTTTATCGTCAGAGGACTAAAACAGAACACCAGACATGAAGCCTATAAAAATCTAGCGACTGAAGAGGATGGATGAAGATCTCAGTTTATTTAAAGAAGCCTTTACTATCATTACTTACCCACAGATAGCAGTTCTTTCATTCCCTTTATGAATCATGTTCTCCGGTCGACTCCCACAGCACAGACGTCACGTCACATGATAGAAGAACACGACTTTAACTCTGAAAACATTCACATGATCCCGGTCTTATCGAGAACAGTTCAACCTCTTCACACAGTTTCTGAAGTCTCAGAAAGACTGTGAACCTATGGGACATAACACACCTTCACAAGAAACCCCACTGACATTGAGTAATTCATTCTCGAGTCTGTCCAGTGAATTCTTCAAAACTAAACTTGAATGGACAGTTCACCCAAAACTTTTAATTCTATCATCATTTATTCACCACTTGTGAGTCTATCTTCAGTGGAACACAACAGAAGATATGTTGAGAAATGTTTTGTCTCCTTCCAATGGAAGTCAATAGAGTTCAGTCTTCAGTGTTTGATGATCAACATTCTTCAAAATATCTTCTGTTGTGTTCTGAAGAAGAAAGAGACTCAAACAGGTCTGACATGACAAGAGGACTAATGTATGAATGTATCAATAACCTTCTTCTGGGATTCTAGAAAATCTCTGTGAGTATAATGTCAAACAACATTAATACAGTGACAGGAGCGAGGTTTTGACACAATCTCACAACAAAAACCCAACTTTTTACCATGTGGCTAATTCGACCAATCTCATTCATACATTCTAGAAGGATTTGCTTTCGTGCCGGTGACATTAGGGTTTCAGAATTGCTTTTTTCTAAATCACACAATTTTTGTACGATTCGCAAGTTACGAATTCATACAAATAAACCCCCTCATCAAATTCCTTCATCAGATCAGGTCGACTCATCCAGACACAATTAAACACTTAAACATCCCGTCCATTAACTAGTACGCTTGAATAGTGAGAGTAGTAGTATGCAAGTGATGTATGCTATTCTAAAGAAAGCCAAACTCTCAGCATGATGATAAGTGTCTGATGAATTGTGAGTCCATACACCTCAGATATACTGACATTACAGCGCTCGGCTTTGAACTCGATGGCAGTCAATTATTTATTGTGTTTTTCACACACTCTTTCAACTCAAGACTGGAAGCCTTCTCAACATCTCCAGCTGTTATTGCACGTGAAATTTGTCTCTTCTGAGAAGTTCCTTCAGTTGGCATGCTAAGAAACCCCAAGGTTCATCCGTGCTGCACAATAATACAGCCTTCAAGACAACGTGACATCAAAATCCTTACATGAACATCATGTCAAAAAGTCACCACATGTCTGTCTGATCTTTTAATCAAATGTAATCGTTCGCTCCACCTCTGACATGTCTTTTCATCTGAAAAAATCACCAGAAGCAAGCAACGTTTCATCCACTGCGAATCCCATTCTGCTCCAGATTCACACAGCTAAACCATCCAATCCCGTCCTCCTGAAGAAAACCAGGCCGCGTCCTACATTTATTCTCACAAGTGAAATGGAAAGTGATTTCACAGTGACTGCATGAGATGATATTCTGTGAACATCACAAAAGAGAAAGTAAAGCAAGTTTAAAGCAAGTGATCTGATCTACCATCACATCCAGAAGCTGAAAGAACCGAGAGTCTGTTTCCGAGTGAAGTGTTTCGTCACGAAAACAAATGCAATAAAATTACCTTTTCTAAGCAGGTTTCATCAAAACTTTTCAAAAAACAATCTTCAGCTTTTGACACATTCTCTGAGAGATAAAGCAGATTGTGTTTCATGATAAGTGTCTCTCTCAGCATCTCCATCACTGCTCACATGTTTCTGGTTAATGACAGAAAATGGTTTCAGTATCAGACTGACAGTCCACACTGTGAGTCTGGGGATAGATCTACAGTAACACCATATCAAGACATTCATCATAAAATATGAAACAGAGTTTTAATCCTCTGCTTTTCTGCTTTCACATTGACATCAAACATCACTTGTGTCATCAGAGAACTTACATGAGTTGTGTGAATCACTGTCACAACAACACAACACAAATCTACTGAGAACAGAAGTTCTGTACAGTGTAATACATCGACAGACATTCAGTGCTTTTGTTTTTTAAAGGAGCAAAAGTTAGACCAAGAGATTTGAAACAGGAGACTCAAAGGAGATTGTTGGGTGATGCTTGCGAAACCATTAAAACATCATGACAGTAAAGATTTGAATTATACTTTTATAAACATTATAAACATACTTTTGATATAGGAAATAATTATTGATGTATTTAATGTGGCATAGCTTGTTCTGAAAAGTGGTGTTCATTTAATAAATCGTGTCTGCAATAACTCGTTGGGAATATTTATCATATATCTCACAGTTCCCAAACTGTCATTTGGTGAAGGTCACTCGGCTGTTGCAGTGCGTTACACTTTAATACAGTTTATTCCCATGACTTCAAATGTCACTTGTTCGTTGGTTTACATGTGTTTGTGCCTGGACACTGGATGCACAAGCAAGCTCCCTGTCTTTCACAAAAATAACTTATGAGTGTGAGCAATGGGAGGTCACGTTCCACGACTTTTAGATGTTAATGGCCCCTAAACAATACACACCTTCCACAAACATTTCTTAATTTCTTCCAAAAACAAGTGGGGACATGTCCCATCCGCAAATACGCCTATGATTTTATTTATTTTTCTACTGACATTCTCATAACCGCGTCCAGATTTGTCTGAGAGCATTGTGTGTTGTAATTTAAACGGAGTAAAATGAAAATATTGAAAAAAAACATTTGGATGTTCAAAAAATGTGTCCAGGACTGACATTCTCATTCTCGGTAACGTTTTAAAAGTTTTGTTCAAACATTAAATTAGATTTTATGTGGAGAAACACATCTAGTATTTTTCAAATGGCTAACAATTTAAAATCTTAATATTCATGTCACGCTGTGTCCACGACCTTTTCCCTTCTCATGACCGATACATATAGTTTTCCACATTTAAAGAAATTGTATGTTCAAAATATAAAATATAATTCATTAATGTCTTATTATGTATACTATGATGCTTTTGCATCACAGCTTGACTTGTTTTCAGAAAAACATGCTATTACACTTACAGTTTTACATGGTTACGGTACTGAGAATTTTTACGGCCGTTTTTTGTAAGACCATTTTTTATCGTTTTAAACTGTCAATAAAAGTTTTGAAATGAATATCTTTAAATATGTCATCTTGTTTTAAATTAATATAAAGGGAATTTTTTTTAAGAAAAATCATGTTTGACATCTTAAAACCAAGATTCCGTGAGAATCACCCACCGACACTAAAACCAAAACCCTCGTCCAAAACGTTCACTTTTAAGAAAAGAAATAGTAGTAAAATGAGTAAACTGAGAAACGGTGTTTGATCTCCATCATCATTCGAAGCATCACCTCCAGCCGTGTCTCTCTCGATAAACAGTCTCACAATCTCTCTTCACTTATCAGTCATTGGCTGGTTTCACTGCACATCACGTGCAATCCCACAATCCTCGTTTCTATTTCTCCATCACTTATGTGACATAAACAGTGCCAGATAAGTGTTACTGAAGCGAAGGCTTGTAAAGCAAGCTTTCCTCATCGATTCCTCATCGATTCATTACCGTACACTGACAGATTCATTAGAGTACACTGACAGATTCATCATCTCTGAGTCTCCCGTGTCCGAAAACATGACCAAACACACAAACTGCACAGGCGCTCTCCAAAATGACCATCACAAACAAGAGACAGACAGACAGAGAAAGAGAGAGAGAGAGAGAGAGAGAGAGAGAGAGAGAGAGAGAGAGAGAGAGAGAGAGAGAGAGAGAGAGAGAGAGAGAGAGAGAGAGAGAGAGAGAGAGAGAGAGAGAGAGAGAGAGAGAGAGAGAGAGAGAGAGAGAGAGAGAGAGAGAGAGAGAGAGAGAGAGAGAGAGAGAGAGAGAGAGAGAGAGAGAGAGAGAGAGAGAGAGAGAGAGAGAGAGAGAGAGAGAGAGAGAGAGAGAGAGAGAGAGAGAGAGAGAGAGAGAGAGAGAGAGAGAGAGAGAGAGAGAGAGAGAGAGAGAGAGAGAGAGAGAGAGAGAGAGAGAGAGAGAGAGAGAGAGACAGAGAGAGAGAGAGAGAGAGAGAGAGAGAGAGAGAGAGAGAGAGAGAGAGAGAGAGAGAGAGAGAGAGAGAGAGAGAGAGAGAGAGAGAGAGAGAGAGAGAGAGAGAGAGAGAGAGAGAGAGAGAGAGAGAGAGAGAGAGAGAGAGAGAGAGAGAGAGAGAGAGAGAGAGAGAGAGAGAGAGAGAGAGAGAGAGAGAGAGAGAGAGAGAGAGAGAGAGAGAGAGAGAGAGAGAGAGAGAGAGAGAGAGAGAGAGAGAGAGAGAGAGAGAGAGAGAGAGAGAGAGAGACAGAGAGAGAGAGAGAGAGAGAGAGAGAGAGAGAGAGAGAGAGAGAGAGAGAGAGAGAGAGAGAGAGAGAGAGAGAGAGAGAGAGAGAGAGAGAGAGAGAGAGAGAGAGAGAGACAGAGAGACAGAGAGACAGAGAGAGAGAGAGAGAGAGAGAGAGAGAGAGAGAGAGACAGAGAGAGAGAGAGAGAGAGAGAGACAGAGAGAGAGAGAGAGAGAGAGAGAGAGAGAGAGACAGAGACAGAGACAGAGACAGAGAGACAAAGAGACAGAGAGACAGAGAGACAGAGACAGAGACAGAGAGACAGAGAGAGAGAGAGAGAGAGAGAGAGAGAGAGAGAGAAAGAGAGAGAGTCATGAAGTGTCTCTTTGAGCAGAAGGCATCAGTCATGCACTGCTTAAAAATGTTCACCAGATGCTCAGAGTTAATAAATAACATCAGTTCAACATCCTTACTTAATACATAAAGTGTGTGTGCAAAATACATACACCTCTCTCTCTCTCTCTCTCTCTCTCTCTCTCTCACACACACAATTCAATTACAATAACTACAATATGTTTTATCATGGAATCAATATATTTTTTCATGTGTATTAGCTTTATTTAAATAAATATTAGTGTGTTGTCATCTATTTTTTTTTCTAAATGAAACTGGCCAGCAGGGCAGAGCTGTAAATACTATGGATATGAATGGTAGCTCATGTTGCAGTGCATTTTGGGTATTTCTTACAATCTGGCATGAGTGAATTAACATCAGTTAGCAGCTTTTTCTCTTGTTGCCGGCACTGATGTAAAGGTCTGGTGTTTGAACCAAAATAAAGGTTTTGACTGAGCGTTGAACATTGACTAAAGACTCAAAGCCTTGAACTTTTTTTAATCAAGATGATTTGTAAAGTTCAGGATCTCAATCCTCACAGCACATCCAGATTCATTTAGATCATTAAATTAAAAAGCTAATGAATAAATTATCTTCTGCTGGTTTCAGAAAAGGCCAACATCGCCCGGGGGTGTGAAAGAACATCCAGGAGCCTGTAAACATCTTATTTATCAATTATAACAGAGGCGTCTTCTCTGAAGTGTAGTTCATCACAAACACTTAACCTTTACCATACTCCTCTTAGAACACGAGATAATCCACCATGACCAGCACGTGACAGGCCTCGCCAACATACAGTGATGTGCTGCTGATGGACACTGTGTTTGCACTGTGATTGTTCACGGGTCAAACTCAGATTACTAGGATCAGATATGAAGGGCTTTGAAGTGTTTGCTGACTCTTACCTGACTGAGCTGAGTCATGGGTGATCCTGAGACGTTGACAGTGTGACACCTGAAGTCTACCAGAATGTTCTGTTCTGACCCGATCCCACCTGCACCCTCGCTGTCAGACACAGGGGGCGATAGAGGCGAGTGCTGAACCACAGTGCACAGTAAACCCATGACACCAGCCGGTCGGATCACAAAGGCCTCTAGAGCAATGTTAGGAGAGACCTTCGGTGACACACACACAGAGAGAGAGAGAGAGAGTTTGACCTACTTTTCTCACACTAATTGCTTGTTGGAAATAAACATCAGTCATTGTATGAGGAGTTCCAGTCAAGAACTGATTATGAAAATATGAAAAGACTAAACAAAGAGTCCATTAAGCATCATAGTGTGTAACCTACATTATCAGAGCAGCTGAGAGACTGAATGTTTCTATAGTTTTATCAATATTTACACAGACATGAGATTCCACTAGTGATATAACTGTATGAGAGGATCACCTTTGACATGAGCGATGTGTTTGTGTTGAGCGTGACATCAGCGATCCGTTCCACACATTGAACCATTCGTGTGCAGGCGCGAGCTTTATTCTGAGCCATCCACAGGACGTGTTCATCCGCCCGCATCATGTTACTGGCAATGTCCAACACGTGATCGCTCAACTACACACAAACATACAAACCAACAGAGATCATACAAAATCAAACAATCAACATCCAACACGTGAGACGCTTAAAGGGGTCATATGACACGGCTAAAACTAATATTATGGTTTGTTTTAGATGTAATTCAGTGTGTTTACACGATTTAAGGTTCACAAACACTGTATGTTTCACACACTACATGTCTGTATCTCCTCTCTGAAACACGCTGATTTATTACAAAGCTCATTGCTCTGAACAGCGAGGTGCGCTGTGATTGGCCAGTTCACCAGTGTGTAGTGATTGGTGGAATACTGCAAGCGTGTGAGGGAAATGTAACGCCTCTGACCATATTTGGAACATCAGGTTCCTCTTCAATTGTCTAGAAAGGTACGCCCACCTTACTTGTGTTTACATGTGGGCGGTCTTAGTCAAATCATTCCACGAGCTGATGTAGATTTGTGTGGGTGTGGCTACACGAGGTGTTTCAGGCAGGTCTGGGTGAGCATTCGCTTTTAGAAAGAAAGCATCTTTTGATCTGACACTTTCATTTGTGCGTGTCTAATACATACATGTGCAACTTATAACACACCAAAGACACAAAAAAAACACATATTCACACCTTATGACCACTTTAGCAAATTAAAATATTAAAAACAAAAACATTTTCTATATTTTCATAATACTCTATTCATGCTTTTATAGTTAAATTTGAGTCGGCACATTTGAGTTTGGTCGCATATATTTTATAGAAATATAACATTCCAACCCTTTTCGTGATTATACTTGATATAATCTTTTCTCAAAGGACAGAAACAAATAAAGCGTAACATTCTACCAATTTTCTATTAAGGACTGCAAGAAAATAACTGTAATTGTGCACCTGAATGAAAGAAAAGTGCTTTCCTCTTCTCTTTCTTGTAAAACAGCAAATTGGAAATTTCATGGACAGCAATAATAATTATATTTTAGCATTAAAATAATTGAATTGTATTTATATAGCGCTGTTTTACATTTACATTTACATTTAGTCATTTAGCAGACGCTTTTATCCAAAGCGACTTACAGATGAGGAAACATTGGAAGCAATTATAACAACATAGGCAACAAAATACATAAGTGCATCAAACTAGTCCATTAAAGCCTGGCACAGGATACAAAGCTAAGAATAGTGAGGTTAGTAATTTTTTTTTATTTTTTTATTTTTATTTTTTTTTATAGAAGGAAAGGGAAGAGAATTAGGAAAAATCAATCAGCAACGTGTTGACGGAAGAGATGCGTTTTTAGGCGTTTTTTAAAGATGGCAACCGAGTCTGCTGATCTTGTAGCAGCTGGTAGATCGTTCCACCAATGTGGAACAGATCCGGAGAAGGTACGGGAGAGTGACTTTTTTCCTTTTTGGGATGGTACCACTAGTCGTTGTTCCTTTGCAGACCGCAGTGATCTGGCAGGAACATAGATCTGCATTAGCGAGTGGAGATACGATGGTTCAGACCCGGTGTTGGTCTTGTAGGCCAGGAGCAAAGCTTTGAACTCTATGCGGGCGGCAACAGGGAGCCAGTGTAACCTGATGAAGAGCGGAGTTACATGCGCTCTCTTCGGTTCATTGAAGACCACTCTTGCCGCCGCATTCTGGATCATCTGGAGAGGTTTGATTGTGCAAGCAGGAAGTCCAGCCAGAAGCGCATTGCAATAATCCAGTTTGGACAGGACAAGAGCCTGGACTAGGACTTGCGTAGAGTGCTCCGATAGGAAAGGTCTAATTTTCCTAATGTTGTAGAGGATGAATCTACAGGACCGGGTGGTGCTGGCAACATGACTTGTGAGGTTAAGCCGATCATCGATTACCACTCCCAGGTTTCTGGCTGTGCTGGACGGTGTAATCGTTGATGAGCCTAGTTGAATGGCAAGGTTGTGGTGAATCTTTGGGTTGGCTGGGATCACAAGCAGTTCCGTTTTTGCAAGGTTTAGCTGCAGGTGATGATCCTTCATCCAAAGCGAGATGTCACTCAGGCATGCCGCAATGCGAGCAGCGACCGTCGGATCGTCCGGTTGAAATGACAAGTAGAGTTGTGTGTCGTCGGCATAGCAGTGATAGGAGAAGCCATGCTTCTGAATGACCGAGCCGAGGGATGTCATGTAAATGGAGAAGAGTAGCGGTCCAAGCACTGAGCCCTGTGGCACCCCCGTGTTGAGCTGTTGGGACGCGGAGACCTCATCTCTCCAGGATACTCTGAATGACCTACCCGAGAGGTAGGACTCAAACCATTGCAACGCCATTCCAGAGACACCCATAGCACTGAGGGAAGCCAGGAGGATGTGATGATTGACAGTGTCAAAGGCAGCAGACAGATCCAGTAGGATGAGCACAGATGACATGGATGCTGCTTTTGCCAGTCTCAGGGCTTCGATGACTGAGAGCAGTGCAGTCTCTGTGGAATGCTTTTAAGTGCATTTAGAAATAAAGTAAATAAATTTAAAACAGTATATGGTATTGTAAGACACGTTTTTCTCGATGTAGTGTACGTAAAAATTTGCTGGGTTTTAATGCAAGCCAATCAGAATCGAGTATTCAGACAGACCATACAGGACACAATGAGACCAGACAAACAAGACAAGACAGAAAACACTGATACATCACATTCAACAGACGGATTATTAAAACAAAGAGTCTGTGGTACTGTAAGATGTGTCCTTCATCAGGTCTGAGATCAGTGGTGTTCAGTACAAAGGTTTATGTTTTAAAGCCTCTATTGTGACTGAAAGATGAATATTGACTGCATGAGCCGAGAAGTCAATCTCCATAAATGGAATAACCATGATTCAGTACGAGCCTCAGAATGTATTAATGCCCTGAAAATCAGCGCTTTTCCAGTATAAAGAGGCAATAAAGATTAGTGTCTCTGCCTCAGAGGGAGGATCAATTACAATCCATTCTCTTGAGAACATCAGAACGTCCCTGTAATGATGTCCGTGGCACTGCTGTGACCTCTGACCCGTAACTGACCCATTAGGATGTCTCTGCAGACAGCAGATGAGCAGTACTGTGATGTAATCTCGAGTGCAATTACCACAACGCGAGAGATTAACCGCCATAGACTCATTTTTAGACTGCTTTACCACAGTAAATGTTCTCTGTGTGTTGTGGTACCAAAGAGACACATTAATGACATTCAGTAAAATGAATTTGCCCATAGCGAGGTTGAATTTCTGCTCATTGACCCTCCTTTCAGCGTCCCTGCAGACATGACAGGACTATAAGAGCTGTTGAAATGCTGAAGACGTTCACTCATCATGTGTACACAACACCTCCAGCTCATAACAATGTGCTGTGACTCAAACTGCATGTAAATGACACAGCGGCAGCCGGTGAGCCGCTCAGGACAATAATACACCAGTTCAACACAAATGAATTATTTTACAATACATGAAGATTCGTTCATTTCAATGAAATGCTGTAATGTCATCTCTATTTATACAGGACTCATTAAACACAAATAATCCACATGACTCCAGTGGGTCAATAAATGTCTTCAGGAGCCAAACAATTTGATTGTGAGAGAAAACATTGATATTTTCAGCACATTTAGCAATCCAAAGTCATATATTTATTGAAACAACAGATTGGTGCAGTAAGTTATAATACATATGTGTCAGCGTGTTGATATTGATAAATGTCACGTGTCTCGAGATGATCATAATGCATGTTGTCATGTGTGCTTTATAATCAGATTTCACATTATTAAAATACTGATGAGCTCAATATGAAGGGTTTTCTCTACAAACGATTCCTTTCATTTCTGAAAACAGTTGTTATGCCAATGGTGGATGTTTGTGCTTCAACATTGAGATCCCTATATGAGTAGATATTTATTTTAAATAATGAATTTGAAATGATGTCACAAACATCTGAGATGACATAAGGCCGAGTAAATCATGAGAGAATAAATATTCCTTTAGAGAAAGAAAAAAGGTGAGGCTCTGCAGGTAAATGTGTTTTGTGTAACTGTTGTGATGTTATTGAGAGATATGAATATAATAGTTATACTATTTCTCTCAACATTACCTGACCAAACTCAAATATGAGGCGTCATAAGCTTACTGTCATTATGCAGCATCAACACTATGTGTACTCAGGGGGCACAAGTGCTTTATCTGAGGGCTTTATTCTTCAAACAGCCCATGCATATATTTGCCCTCCAGACATTGTTAATAATATAATGTAATTCTTACCTCTCTGAGATGATCCACCAGACGTGTGATTCTCTCTACGAGGTGTGTGACAAATATGACGTCCATCATGTCTCCAAAGAGCGCCGCCCTGCTGGTGAAAGAGGAGATCTGCTGCGCTAAAGTCAGAGCGTTTGAAGCGTTCACAGGTATCTGAAACAGAGAACGAGATCATAACTCTGGTGTTCCTGACACACATATCAGAGCAAAACAATGAATAAATAGAAACATATTTGATTACTCATATTATTGAGATGGAGGAGGGGTGAATGAAAGAACATTTGACAGATGTGAAGGTTATATTCACCTGTGTGAGTTGATGTAGGGTGCGGGTTAACTCGCTGGCGTAGGAACACTGGTTGTAATCGTGCTCTGTCCAATGGCCCGTGCCGTCACACCTGCGCCACGCCCTCTTCTCCTGAGGGGTGGAGCTATAGCTGGCTTCTGCACATGGCAGAAAGGCCATGAATCCAGCCAAAGTCTTCGGCCACCTGTACAGTCAGCACATCAGTTTATGTATTATGTAATTAGTAATAAACATAATAAAAACAATACCTTTAAAGCATACTTTACATATGTGTACTTCAGTAAGGAATTTGAAGGGTGCTTATTTTTGTAAGGGTCGATATTTTTGGTCATCCAAAGCAGAGGGTTTCAAGTTGGAGAAGAAG